>JASFXZ010000002.1:34939018-35539018 GCA_032209605.1 Mactromeris polynyma | reverse complement strand
GTAAATTTGAACATCCTTCCAGCCTCAGAGAGCATAACTCCAATACTCATTTAATCTGATCATCTAAGGAACCAGAACTACAGAGGTGTATGTATAGCACTAATATTCTCATAATATATGAAGAATTAATAAAGACTAACGTACTTTTGGCGGGGCATCTAGGAATGGAGAAATAACCGACACCACTCGATGATTCTGCTTTTCTGCACGGTTGATATTCTGTCCGTTAGAATTTTGTAATGCAGTCTGCTGCAGTCTTTCTCCTATAAGATCTGGCGTGGATAAATGTATCATTCCTCTCTGAAAAAAACACGCACTATTAACTCATTCCTGTCACGCTGAAAGTTACGATGTACCGAGTACGTTGTATAATGTACTAGTGTTAATTCCATCAACTGCTAACGGAATGGTCAGTTTACCAATCATTCGGAGAGCAAATGGGGTACTTACATGTAGCTCATCATTTTCTATGTAGTCAGATTTGTTCATACATGCGTCAATGTGTGTTTGGATCTACTGCATTTGAGAATAGAAATGATTGTGAGACATCCAGACACGTTCTTAAGAAGCATATAAATAAACTCAGCATCAAATCAATTTTGAGCGTCTGACAATAAGTGTTGAAAGAAACGGCAAGCAACTTATGTTTGCGTAGAGAAGTCTTTCTAGATTGGGATACAACCTTACCTTATTTACTTGCAATATCTCCAACGCATTCGCAAAAGCTGTTCTCCATAGTGCTGCATACAATTTGGTGTTCATCATTTCCTCTTTCGCTTCAGCTTTACGTGCCAATGTTATTGGAGGGTTTTTAGCAATTCTTGTTTTCTTCGATTCCTCTGTGAAGGAAAGTGGTGAGTTGTTCTTATTAGTCAAAGGTTTCGTTTTCATGGTAACGCTTCTCGGCATATTTTCGTTCGGATTTACTTTCATATTTCGTAGTTTTTTCAATTCTTGTCCAAACTCATCGCTCATAGAATGTATGTGACCCAGATGCATAGAACTGATTTTGGAGGAATCTTTCGTTTTCCTGAGGTAATAGTTGGGATTTAAGAGCCTATGGTCCTGCAAAATATAATCTATAAGTGCAATGCACCGTGAAACATCATTGTAACAATACATTATATGGAAGGTACCGTATCAAACATCTTATCGTTCAACAGCTACAATGTTTTAAACAAGATGAATATGACTGAACATACTTTTTACATCCAGACATATGAAATGTGTGGATAGTATATTTTCCTCTGAATATGCGTCAGGTGTTTGGTGCAGAGCATAAACAAGTAACTGCGTAGCTGTATAAAATTGATTAGACCTACATTTTTGACCAACCAAATATTGTACTCCAAGCGGACTTTTTTTTTAAATCTGACCAATCATGTTTTCATCCAAGAGGCACCAAACGGGGTTAACGTTCACACAAGAGGTACCAAACGGGGTTTTGGTAAGATGTGCGTTCGTTAGCAGTTCGAATTTTGCCGAAAGTAGTTAATATGTTTATTTACGAATCTACGAGAAAACAGCATATATAAAATGACCCTGATAAGACAGGTCCATGATTACAGTATATATAGATCCGAGTTAAGTTTTTTTACGGATTTATTTTTTCAACATGTTGCAAAAACATTATTCATTTAACATACCGGAAGGCATCATTCTATCTACGTTTATCTTTTTTAAAGATATGTCTCGTTATAGTTTATTAAGAATAGTGCAGGGTTTGATCACAAATAATCAAAGGGAAATATTGTAACGCTTCTAAGATTTTGGTGCCAGACACTCACCACATTCTTGTTAACCTTCGTGGGACTCGAAGATTTTGGATCTTGAAATCCTCTATCATCCTGGGCACTAGTATTAATTTGATTTACTCTTTTGTCTGCATTCTCTTCCGCCTACAATTGAAAATAAACAACTAAGTAAACAATGAGAATCACATTTACAAATTTACGAACATACCGAAATTACTATATTGCTGTATTTTTGAAAGCTAGCAGTACTGGATTTAAATGGCGAGACAAGAGTGGAATATCTGCATTTCGTAAATGTATGTCATGGTCAGTTATGAATGAAGAGCCTCGTGTATGGAAACTGTCCAGTGGCAAGACGTTAGATTATTTTTGTGGTAAGCACTAAACTCAAAGCAATAAAACTACATGTGGTAGTTGTAAATGTATCAGAAATTTTATTAGCATAGATTAATAGGTATACATCATAATTTCAGACCGTGTTGTATAGTCTGACAATTACTTAGTATTCTTCTTTAAGTGTTTGAAGTGATTGAACTTATAAAATACAAATTACCATAAATCTGGCTCTTGGACCCTGTGACTGAATGTTACAGCTAGCCGTATTGCCTGTGATGTCAGCTTCAGTGTAGTCAGCGTTTCCTACTGACTTTTTCTTTCTTTGTAAGTACGTTAGGCGTGTCCGAGTCATTGGTGCATTTCTGATAGTGCGTTTGGCAATTATTCCATTACTTGATACCTTACGGCTAAATTTGTCGTACTGTCCGTGATCAAATTGGCTAGCTATTTCTGCCATATCTGGAACTCCAACATCCTTGTCTGTCTTACTTAAAATAGACAATTACATTTTGACGCCTTATCTGTCTAATAAAATGGGACCGGATAATAAAGCGTTTTGTTCATGTGCAAAAATCTTCTCTTGGATACGCATCAGATTATCATTAATGCATTTTGATTGTTGGTGTGCATCAATGTCGTGTATATGGTAAGTGTGATTCTTAAAAAAGTCAAACAAGTTTTGTTCATCCAGGCTGCATTTGCTTTGAATGTGTGTACATGGTCGTTGCGTATAGACTTGTAAAAATCAATAAGTTACAGAATTCGATCCAATCTTTGAAAGACAGCACTACATTATTGCAATTTCAAATTATATGCTCCAGAAACTTACGTCATCGATTTGTTTCAAGTAATCAACAAACAAATGTCCGTGTACTATGATTGCAATATACCTTGCAGCCGCCTCCAATGTTGCTCCTACAGCTTCAGGTCGCCTTGTCTCTTCCCTCTCAGTTTCTTCAATTTTAACACGCTTTAAGGTAAAACAAACAATTGTCTGTGTATATTTCAATTACATCAAGATAATGTTTGGTTACCTAACTTAAAATTCTCTAAGAATCAGTTAATACTAAATGCTATTTACTCAAACAAAAGTATGTATTTCTTAATTTTTTCTATGACGGTATATTGTATATTGCTCTGGTTCAAAACAAGAGAGGTCCCCTAAATTTGCTTGTTACTGATGCTTTGCAAAACATGTTTAGTCATTTATCAGTAATTTACTGAAGATAATTCTCACTTCTTCAACATAACAAAAACACAATTATGATATACCATTTATTACACCTTTTATTACATATTGATGAATTCATGTTCAACAAACAAGAGTAGATTTACAATTTACTTTGTTATTTGCGTACTGTTTTGAAATGATCTGCCTCAGTAATTCTGGGTTTTTTAGTAGTTACCAAGCGTACAATATTTACATCTATTGTACAGCTTATATGAGAAAGAATAAGTAGCTACAGGTAACGCCACATACATAAGACAGTGCGTCCCCACACAGACCTCCGGGAAAACAACAATCCATGAAACAAAAGGCTCTTAAGGAGGTTAAAGGTACATATGTTAAGGAACAGAGGCACAAGGAATGGCCTGGCAGACATTAAAGAATTACTAGGAGAATCAAAGTGGACAGTGAAGGAGGGGGGGGGAGATAATGGATGGAAAAGATCATAGGACAAGTCCAGACAGCTGGCAACAATAGGCCGAAACTGGGCAGGAAATAACCTGAACACTTTCTAGAATCACGTTCTATGAGTAGTTCCTGGGTTACTAACCAGTACTCGTTCCTGATGCAGAACTAGTTCGCGATTCAAACTCGCCCAGCTGGATTGTAACCCACATCATCCGGATCAGGAATCCGGCGCTCCACACAAGTCGACCGCAATGCCTCCCGGAGTGGGTTGTCAAACATAAGCCACATACTAAATTAAAATATTATGAAGTCGTCGGCTGTGTTGTTGATCTTGTCACCGTGCAAGTAATTATATCAGTAACTCATGGTATACAACACGCTTCCCGTTGCAATGCAATGACAACCCTAAGAGCAAAGCATAACAACTTTCTGAGTAAATATAGACTCATTAATCCTGCACATACCTTTTGATATGCTTTGGCAAGTGTTTCATTTTCTTCACTAATAAGTCCAATCAAACCTAGAATGAAGTGTACGGGTATATAACAGTATAAAAATAGCCAATTATTGACAAAAGTTTGTTTTTATAAATCTGTACAAATGCTCCAGTAGTTAATAACAAATACTGTCAGAACGTGTAATTAAATAATCTTCTTTTTCTGGAATGTTCATGTCGGATTATTCCTTTGGAGATTTACTCGAACATTATGCGCACAAATTCTGAAAAGTCAAAAAAAACGATACAATAGTGCATTATCGTGTCCATGGTTACATAGGTTATGCGAATATATTTAAAACCCCGAGCCCTGAGGTAAAACGATGTAATACGAGAGTATGTGTTGTATGTTGCGTGCACAGAGCATTGTGGTGTCAGTAACTGTTCAAGTACCCACACCTAACACTATTTACGTTCAGTGTGTCGGTGCTTTGTAACACTTTGTAACGGAGTGTTTGGCATATTATTCTCACAATACAACTGACAACCTCAGAGATGGAAGGAACAAATAGGTCCCCACCGTCAAAGTTGCAAGAAGCACCGACGTAAGATTCAATTTTTATAACGTACCTCTATATTCTACCTTTCCCGTTTCGTTAGGATCAGCTTCGTCAACCATATCTTGTATTTCTTCAGCAGTAAAATCAAAACCAATACTTGCTATAACTTGTTTAAGATTCGCCTGCGTGATATATCCTTTACCATCGGGGTCCATCACTAAAAATGCTTCACGTACCAGATGTTCTGTTGTCGTCGCTTTTTCATATTTTTCCATAACTTCTACAAATTCTTCAAATTCAATCTGGCCATTTTCTGAAATGTAAAGTATGTACACATCTTTGTTAAAACTCCCTGAAATAGGACACATTTGCCATTTACTCGTATAGCGTTTAAATGCTTCGATATGTGGTCGCCTTTAACATGAATATTATCAAAAAAATAAATGAGATCTATTCTTGGAGCAACTGACTGTTAATTTTTGGATGTATATGACAATTACCTTTACATTGAAATGTAAATATACTTTTATCACAGTCAAGCTAGTGCAGTTGGTTTTATAGGTATGGAATTGTATATGACTTGTGATACAGCACAGTGCAGTACTGTGTAACCTCTCAAATGCGTCCTTCTCTAGAGCAACAACCTCTCTTCAACAACATCATCAATTTTCTCGCGGTAAATATGTACTGCCAATTTAACTGCTCGAGAGCAACAACCTCAACAAAAACAACCGAAAATCACATCTCCCAGATGGTAGTTTGCTTCAATTCATATCACAGTACACTGCGGTGTTATGTTGGACAGCCTTAGGGTCTTAATAAGTTTGAGTATAGATTTATTTCAAAACTGATTGTGCTGAAAGCCACCAAATATACACATGCATTTACATCACTCTGCGTTTTATAACTTAGCTGATATCACAAGGTAATGTCCACCCTAAGCAAATGAATTATCAAATACTTACCTAAATGCTGGTAAAAGTCAAATATTGTAGTTTATCAAAATAATATAATGATCATTCAACACGCAGATATATTGATCATATCAGACATTATATAAATTGCAACTTATTAAAACCAGAAGATGAGAATGATAGTTTAGCGAAATAAACCTTCACCGCTTTCTAACTATTGATTCGAATGACATAATTAAGCAAGAATTTAGCTAATCAGTGTCAAATTGTTTAACAGTATGTTGTTACTTGCATATTTATGTAAAACAAACATATTTTAAGTTGTTAGATTGTGTTTCTTCATCTTCTAGGGCTATACTTTTCATAAATATCTAATGTCTGCCCCCTCCCAGTATTGCCGATATAAATAAATATTTCATTTTTTCTAGTCTCTCCGGATATCTGCTGTCCGAATAACACAATCCGTAGCTGTATCTTTTCACCATTGTCACATATTAACATAATATAATATAATCACAATGCAATCATCATCAGAAATCTAATAAACCTTATGTTTTATCGCGCGGTAATCTCTCCCTGTTTGTCTAAGGTTTGTCTAAGGTAAGCGAGCTGCTGGGGGTGTGTCGAAATCCCGTTATATGATTGGCCAATCGGCATGTCAATCAAATATCTGAGGAAGGGTCAATTATCTATAAGAGAGCGAATAAGTAGCTACAGTGAAAGCCACATACATAAGACATAGTCTCCCCAGTCTACTTTATCACGTTTGTGACGATAAAACATATCTATTTTATTCAACTCGCATCAGAAGTCTTTTGTAAATGTATTAACGATATATAATTCACATTACCACTTGTATCTACAGAAGCTAACATGGCTGCAACTTCTTCGTCTGTAGGATTCTTGCCAAGAGATTGGAGAACCATCTTTAGGTCGGAACACGATACTCTATTGTTTTCACTCATATGGAAAAGTGCAAAGGCATCCCTGTAGGCTAAATCCAATAGAAAAATGTACGTAATTAACGTAGGAAAGCAATCTCGAATGTTGGGATATGTACCATGTCGGAAATATGTTGAATTAGAATGAGATGGAACGAGAAGTGACATGTATGTATTTACCCAGAATTGTATGATAGACTATGCGATTTTCAAAATAAGCTTTACGTAAACCAAAAATAAAAAGAACTTAAGAGTGTAGTTAAATGTACATGTTGGTTTTACGAAAATGTTACCCAGATTTATCTAAATATCGTCAATCAATAGAAATATCTCCTACATTACATGTATATTGAAGCTTTGAAGAAGTGGATCAGTACAAGAACAGGTTAATTGTATGTAAGACTTTTGTGTACGTTCTGTTACGGTTTGTAGCCACGTTGTTGTTTCGTTGTAGTAAGATGTCGGAAAACGTAGCTTAATTTTTAACATGTCCAAAATAAAAAACCGTTCACGTTTTATCACGTTTTAGCCACGTTGTTCTACATTTGCTCAGGTTGTAGCCACGATATGCCACGTTTCTAGACGAAGCTGAACGTAGTGGCTAAAGCGTGAGGCTAAGACTTGGAGCATTATTAAGTTCATCTTAAGTAGCTTCTTTTGTTCAATTTGAGTTTTGATACTTAGAAAATATGTAAGTAAAAAAGTGCCCAAAATGTAAGGACCTTGCAGTCTTTCCTCCCACATCTGCTGCGAATAATTCATGCGTGATTCATCCTTTTTACTTGTTCCATGTTCTTCGTCAGTATTGGCTTCAGAAATGTCTTCCTGCAAATATGATTAAATAATATTGATATACTACATTATCTTATTTGTATAATGTCTATCAGCTGACTTCACTGTTGTTCAAGTACTTTCTTACTGTTACATAAGAAGGAGTAGAGATACAATGGAGTCGTTTATAGTTGTGTCGTTTGATACTCATGTCCGTACAGACATAGCTTAGAATAACAAATAACAATTGATACTTAAGATGATAATATAAAAGGGAGAGAACAAGTAGTTGCAGGGAACGCCATATACACACAGACCTCCGGGTAAAAACAATCCACAAAAGACAAGTCACCCGGGAAGGCCTAATGGCACATACGTAAGGGAACAGGTGCGCAATTAATGGCCCGGCCGACCATAAGGGGTAACTAGGAGAATCAAAGAGGACAAACAGGGGGTTTAATGGACGGAATATATCATAGGACAAGTCAAGAGAGCTAGCAACGATATTGACAGAACTACGGCGACACAGAGTCTGTATACTTTGTGAGAGCACGCAACCCCTTTCGCATAAGCATACACTCGAGCTCACTTTCGCGAGAGCACGAAAACCCTTTCAAGCGAAAGAGTGTCACGTTCTCACGCGAAAGCGTTTCCGTACTTACGCAACATGGCAACATGTCATCTCTGTGCGACCGTACAGAACCGCTGTACAGTACATGTATAATTACAAACGATGATAGATTAAGACAAAACATTGAGATGAACATGCACCTTGCATTAGCATACAGTTTGCTGTCATCGGGCGACCAGAAGCAAATGCTGCTTCAAGTGATCATGTGAACGTAGCAATGCTTTCACTAAAACAGGAAGTGCTAGTAAATAATAACAAATAGATGATAATGCATATTAAATATGTATCTGTAATTCATAACCACGTATTGTTAAAACTAACGCTAAAGGGAATTTAGTAAATTTTGATAAGAATCATTACTAGACTTTTTCATCCATTAACCCTTCCCCCCCCCCCCACCCCCTTCACTGTTTGTCCTCTTTGATTCTCCTAGTTATTATTTATGGTCTGTCAGGCCATTCCTTGCGTCTCTGTTCCCAAACGTATCTACCCTTTAACCTCCTTAAGTGCCTTATGTTTTATGTATTGTTGTTTTCCCGGAGGTCTGTGTGGGGAGGCACTGTCTTATGTTTGTGGCGTTCCCTGTAGCAACCACCTATTCCAATGCAATGGTGACGTCACATCATTTGTTGTTGTTATTATTATAACAATATAATTTCGAAAATAACAATTTTAATGGTTGCATCGACATTGTCATCGTAAACATGCAATCAAACAGAACATATTTGCTTTATTCGTTCTATTGGTGAATATATTAAAATAAGATGGATACAGTAAAGTCTGATAAACAAAACGACTGTTCACAAAGTCAATTATGTCATTTGTTGTAAGAGAAAAAGTAACAGAAAATGAAACATACCAATTTTAACTCCGTATAACTCATGATTGGTATTAATGATCAATAACATTTAACACACACACACATATATATATATATATGACTGATCAATCAGATTAATGAATTAAGAGATCTTAAGGGCAAGCGAGGTCAATCTAAGACCATATACACTACGATTAACTGTATTACTTTATATGTTGAAATATATCGGGGCAATTGGATTCTTTTTCTTGTACTTTCGTCAGGCAATTATGTAAATCTGGAATATCGGTTGACTGCATTTTGAGTTTACATGAATGCTTCACCGCGCGCGGATACATTATATAACTGTGAATTTTAGGACTTTTCCAACTATACTGTTTATCGATAATTTGGTAAAATTTCAATGCATAAAGACATAAATATCATGTCGGACAGCCGAAAAATTAGTAATTTTTATTTCAATTATTTCGAGCGATTTGAAAATAGAAACTAGTACAGTAAAACCTCAATAATAAGACCACCATTTGAACCCTTGAAAACTGGTCTTAATATCGAGGTGGCCTTAATATTAAGGTTGATCAAAGAGCAGAGCGATCAAAAAGGACTTGAAAGTTGTGCTCTTGATATTGAGGTGGTTTTATTATTGAGATGGTCTTTAAGTGAGGTTTTACTGTATTCTGCATTTTAAAAACAAAATCATTTATTAAATGATTTAATGATAACCATCGTGTGCAAGGCTTCCCGTGTGTTTGTGAATATTTGTTTACGACAATGTATAGTTTTACTGTTTACGAAACAAAGTCATATCTTTTAAACTAAGAAAAATAAACAAGTCGAAATGAATATAAATATTTAGTGAAACGCTTTTGTTCCCACTTGATTCCAGAACTATGATCACAGGATTGGTCAAGCCCTGGTTAATGTGAAACACCGTAGAAATACTTTTAAAGGGAGCTAACTATGTTGTTACGATAATCTCTTATTGATCTAAGAGTAACAACCCTTCTCGAATTATTCGCAAACAAAATATATGGGAGATAACTTAATCAGCCAGAAATGGTTGACAAAGGGAAGGAATTGTTGTTGATGATAGAAAATAATCTTTCAGCGGCGACTTCAAGTACAGAGCACTGGTTGTTGTTTCAAGTTGTTTCTGAATTGAGATACACAAAGAATATTTAACATTTCATATTTGATGTCGGGGAAATATGGTTTGAGATTAATAGTACATTCAAGGACCATCGAGGAATAGAATCTTTTGAACAAAATACATGTACGTGTCATCTCATGTTTTGTTTGCTTAACATCTTGACGTTCGGAAAGACCAAAACACGAGCTATATCTATATAGTATATCACGCTGTTACAGAATTTACTCTCAAAGACAATATTTAAATGTAAAATATTGTCAGAGACATTCAAACTAAAGGTAAATTATTAAGACGTTGGGTCACCATAGATGTAAGAATGTGTTAACAGTACAAGTGCCAGATTTATCAACATAACGCCGATGTTATCAAATGTTTGCGAACCGAATGCTGTATGTTTTCAATATCCTTACATAGTTTGTGGCACTCTTGCACTATTAAAGGAATTAGCCGGGCCGGGCCAACCGAATCGAACCTAATCGACCTGCGACCAGACCCGTACAGACCAGACCATACCAGACCAGACCAGAACTTGAAGAGTATTATAAATCTATAAATATTTATTTTGTAAAGAATAATATTGTGGGCGTTTTGTATTCAATGTATGTGTTAAGTGGTCATTTTGTATAAATAATATTATTTCTCTCAATAATAAGAACTGTCAAACAAATACACATGTACATTTAATCATAAATTGAAGGGGTTTTAGGTAAATAAATACAATTTTCGTTTTACTCCAATAAATGTCATAAATTTAAACAAATAATACACAATACACTCTGCATTGTAGTAAATTTGCTTTAAGAAGTACTTAAATTTCAATACCTATATTTCAATCTTTCAAATTTAAAAAAGGAACAACTTGCCTTTATTGTTCATTTAAACACAGTGATTATACATTCAAGTACTGTGTGAATGTTGCCGCCATGATAAAATAATCTTCATGATTAAATGGTTTTCAAACTATGATTTAAAACGCACATTTTTGTCCGTGTGATATGTCTTTTAAATGTCATTTTAGTGTGTTATAAAACTCAATTTGATCTGAAAATACTCGTTGACTTAAAGAAGAAAATTAAAATGTAAATGAAAGCTCTTATCTTGCAACCCTGGGTATAGTAGGATTTTATTAACCGCGAACGTATGAATATATTTCCTGGATCATTACATTTCAAAATAGGTGTATTGAAATGTTCGTGGTTGTCCGTAAGTTAGTCGTATTTAAGCCGCGATTGTGTTTTGATAGAAACATAATTCAAACAGCTGTTATAGTTTTATGCACGAGAACATTTCCTTACCTAAATTGACATGGATCAGTCCTGAAAGTTTATACACCTGTTCGCGGTCAATCTAACAGCACTATAAATTCATCGGAAATTTGAGAAATCTTACAGTTTGCGTTTTTAAATGTACTGAGTATACTTTAACGATATTTTGAAAATAGAGAGAGAGGGGGGGGGGGGGGGTAATTTGGAAGACTTGACCTGAAGTACAATTTACACTCTCCTTCAAATCGTGTTTGACAATACCCTTTTGCCCATCCTAAGTGCGTAAAGCCATTTGTTCTGTGTTGTGCGTCAGTATTCCTTCAAATATACTCCCTTTTCAAAATATGTTTTCAGCGCACAGAAGAAACAACGATGCGGTCATGTTGAGTCAATAACTGTTTGTATATCATACATAGGCAATAGAAATCAAATCGCTATGTTTACTGAAGGTTAATACACAGGACAATATTGTTGACACTTTGGGCTTAATCTATCGGCAAGATCACGTTTCGTTGCTAACCATTGCAGTAACAATAGTGTATGTATGCATTTCAAACATTGTATCGTCATTTTCGTAAGTTTAACCAAAGCAATGATCGTCAGTTTATGTTGACCTTCGGCCACACAGGAACAAAAGTTAATCGTGTTCTGTCGTATTGATAAACTCTTACGGAAATTTGACTACACTAGTGTATCAGTGGTATATACCCGCGGACTACAGCAGTCATACTACCATAATCATGGTAAGATTGTTAAACAACTTTTTCATGATTTGTTTTTTATTCAGATTGTTTTAATGTTCTTCGTCCTCTTACTTTGTTCTCATTAAATTTCATTATGAACATTGAGAAACTATTCGGAGTTGTAAGAATTAGTCGTCGAGAAAGTGTCAGAAAAAATATGATCTTAACATGATACCTTGACGATTCATTTAAATTAATGATATAAACTGGTGAACATCCACATTTTTATGTCGATGATGAATTTATTATATGAATATTAGTACAAAAATGTGAAAATGGCATATCCATTTTGGATTAAAAAAAACAAATGACAACACTTTAACGAATCTCAAAAGTGTGTTTGTATGATATAAATTGTGTAAAAAATATATACAACGTGCTGTTAATGTTATTGTGAAGAAATGGAACTCAGTTTCTTTATTTACACAAATGACAGAAGGAATGTTGTATATTTTGAATGAGTTAACTAAACCAGACTTGTATAAATCAAGTTTTTTTTATCAAACAGGAATTTTATCCACCTCATGTATTGAATGTTCTGAAGTACTGTTTATATTTGAAGTAGGCCGACAAAACATATTATCTTAAGTGGTACTTTTTATGTGAGTAATTCTATTTTGTACCGGGTTATCTTTCACTTATCTTACATTACATATTTAATGGTTTCATATCTCAGTCCGCTTGTTCATTTTAGTTGATAGAGCACTCGGTTAGCAAACAAACAGGTCGTAGGTTCGAATCTTAGGTATGGCGTATGTTCTCCGTGACAATCTGAATGAATACATTACACCTGGTCCCATGTTCACAAAGGATCTCGATCAAGTTGATCCATATAAAAATATTTGCCATTTTCATGAAGCAATTGAACACTTTTACCAGTACTTTTCATAAACAAACATAAAAATACCTAGCATTCTTCTAATTAACGCTGTGAAAACATTGTTAACTTCACAGTAATGTTGAAAAATTGAATTACAATACTTATGACTGAAACTGATCTAGATCAAATCAGGATCAATTTTCAAAATCGGTCATAATTTATGAATTTCTATCTTTGAATTAGATGTCTCAAAAGTTTTGCAGGATGTTCATGTCTGTCACACAATGTAAAACGATTTAGCTTTGAATAACATTTTTTACAAAGTTTGAAAGATATTACATTTGATATTGATCCTGATCCTGAAAACGGATCCTTTGTGAACGGGGCCAGAGATCATTTGTTCTCCACCTCCATTCCATGTGGGGAAATTGTCGCTTTCTTGCGGTATACTGGGTTAGTACACTGGGTGATAACTATAAGACACGGATAGATCAGATCAGATCATCTTCATACACAGCGATATACTGTAGCCAAACGGGGTAACCATTTATCATTTGAGCATTTCATGGGACCTTTACATCTTTAATTACAGGAGATTGCATATTTTATGCGGACCTATATTATTTCATTGCGTAATAATTCATGATAGGAGAATACATTTTATGTACACGTGTGGTATCATTTTGTTTTTAAAAGTGTCTTTCCTTGTTGAAATGGCAATTACTAATCAAATGCTTAGGTGGATGGGCTAGATCTTAATTAAAGGCAGAGTTTCCTAGTTGAAGCGACAATGTGATTTCTCGTTAAAGGGCAATTTCCAATAAAAAGGGCCCAATACCCCAGTTGTAAAAGCAGTTTGCTAGCTAGTAGGGCAATGTCCTCGATGAAATGGCGAAAGGGGAATTTGCCCTTTTAATTAGATGTAGGCAATTTTGAAGTGCAATTTCCTGGTAGAAGAGACAACTTCCTTCTTTACGATCCAGTTTTCTTTCTAGTTATAGGATAATTCCGTGTCTGGATGTGGAATGTCCCAGTCCAACAGATAATTTGTAGTTGAAAGATCATTTCCCAATTGAAGGGAAAGTTTTCAGTCGAAAGGACAATTTCGCTGTTGAAAATAGAATTTTCTATTTTAACGCACAATATCAAAGCAGAAGGGGAACATGTCCCAACTGAAAAGACAATTTCCCAGTTAAAAGGACAATGTTCCGGTTGATGGCCAATTTTAACAATCCAATGGAGTAATTTTGTAGTTTCAAGATAAAGTTCCCAGTTCAAGAGGACATATCCTAATTCAAGCGGTTGAAAGTTGAACGAAGAATTGCTCAGTTAAAGGCACAATATCTTAGTCAAAGCGGTAATTGTGTAGTTGAAAGAGCAAATTCTCAGGGGATTTTTTTCAGTTGAAGGGAACTTTCGATTCTGACAGTGAATTTTATATTATCAATACCTTCATTGTAAACATTAACCATATGGAATGAACAACAATAATTGTATTTACTATACAATGCGTTTAAGCATTATGTGCAATATTAAATACCTTCGAACAAATGAGTGTCGCTTAACTGACCAAGAACATAATATCAAGACGTAAAGTAAACATAGCTTGTTTGTTTTGAATATACCTTGTTTTTTTGTACACTTGCTTTGAGATAGTTGACTTAAAGTGGTTCTCAATTTCGAATAAACATCTTATTACAGTCTGAGGAACAACAACAAGACAAACCAGAACGTAAACTAACGGAGGAAGAGGTGCAAGGTAAGATTCAAAGTGTGATACATGTTATCTAGATTTACTGACCACAATAACAGAATAGAACAGAATATTGATTGTTTTTCGACACGTCCATTCTGGAAATAACGTCGTTTGTAACGATTCATGTACACATATAACATATGACATATAACTGTCGAAATATTTGAAAACAATGCTTCCTATACATAGACAGTTAGATACGGATAGGCCCTATTAAATGTTGTAAGTAAATGTGCAGTTTTCGTGCTTATTGTTTCAATCCCTGTAACCTACTGAGAAATCATCAAACCGTGTATTTAACGTCAGTAGAACCTCAATACCATCTCACAATGTAGACCACCTCTTTAGCAAGACCATCTCACAATGTAGACCACCTCTTTAACAAGACCATCTCACAATGTAGACCATCTCTTTAACAATACCATCTCACAATGTAGACCATCTCTTTAACAATACCATCTCACAATGTAGACCACCTCTTTAACAAGACCATCTCACAATGTAGACCACCTCTTTAACAAGACCATCTCACAATGTAGACCACCTCTTTAACAATACCATCTCACAATGTAGACCACCTCTTTAACAAGACCATCTCACAATGTAGACCACCTCTTTAACAATACCATCTCACAATGTAGACCACCTCTTTAACAAGACCATACGTTCATTGTGGAGCAGTTTCTCTGTACTTTCTTTCACATTTCGCCTCGATAATCAGACTACCTCGCAACACAACTAAATTTCTTTAGAACCAAGGATGGCCTTATAGGATGTAAGATCTTAATACGTTTCTATATAGTATATAGTATGTTCAGGTTGTAAGTGTTTGAACAATATTACTATGATTATAATATCTATTTGTAAATTCTTATCTATTCGCCTTAAATACCTAATTGTATTGTACTAAAATTGTTCACAGTATTATATAATTGGAGAAAATCAAAACATCGCTATAAAATGATGGTACAATGTAGAGACCCTCTATGAACTATTCATGGATGTATGTCCTCTGTATTATAGATTCTGATTATAGAGGGTTTGTTTATTCTTGATTAGCAAAAAGTGTATGTATAAATTGTATAATATATGTGCATAGCTGAATATATATAGTTACAAAAATTGATGGCGTTATAAAATGAGGTTGTACTTTACCTAGCAGCTTTAAAGGCCGACATGTTCATACGTGACAATATATTTGTTACTCCAAAATGAATTCGAAATACAATGAGATCTATGTAAATACGATATGTATATAAGTGTAGTTAGGGAACTTGGTTGATCTCCTAAAAGTGGTAAATGATGAAGTATAAATAACTTTAAGTGTCAACCTCTCGAAACTCATAAGGAATTACAATCTGTTCATATTGACACAAAATCTAAACGGTAAGTGGGCAGCGCCATTGTTCAAACACTCCGAGTTTGTGAAGATCGTATTTTCCTAACCTTTTACTAATGGTTTAACTTAATCCATACTTTTAAAAATGTAGGTATCTCAAAATAGTTGTATATATACTTACTGTTCGAATGTTAAATATTGAAAATTGTCGACATTTTTTGTATTTATTGACATTTCGGATATTAACTTTCAAAAGTAAACTAAACATTATCTACCCAAGTGGTTATAAAAGATAGTTGCCTAAGGATATAGAACGACAAATTGCTTCGATGACTATACCATTACACAATTAAATCGGTTTGCGTTTGTCCGAGGTAAGTTTAATATGAAATAAAATGTGTTATAAATTCGCGAAAACTGATGAAATTTCGATCGGTATTGTTGTAAAAGTAATAGTATTGGTTTCTTTATCTATTGAAATGATCGTGTTATAACCTAATATATTGGTAATCAAATCATAAAACCCGACGAATATCAGTCAGTATTTAAGGTTGTTACATACGTATATGTTTAGACCAATATACTGTGAAATTACAATGCTTAACTTTTCCGAAGACCTTTCTGAACAGTTTATCAGTCCCAGGGTATTTGTACGAATCCCTGCCCAAGAAATGTTAGATTCTGTAAATATGAAGTATTTTCATATTTATTATAGGTAACAACAGTTCAGTTCAGCGTCCATGCTCCAACGAGTAATATTTTAGTGTTTAATTAGTTTGATAACATTACGCGCCCTATGATGTCACAGAAAGTATTCGAATTGCAATGATTATTGTTTTATTATTTGAAAGTTAAACAGCAGGTTAAAAGAACTAGTTTTAAAGCATTGAGACTGAAATCAATGTATTATAACTGCGGGAAATCGATGGAGCCTGATTTCAAATCCCGTATAGGCATGGATAAATACTGTACAAGATGTTACCTTTCGCATAAATATAACTGTTGATACTTTATACATAGATGTTCGAGCAGATATCTGGACATAATTAGTTTTTTCTGATAATTGATCATTCAATAAATCGGCAAAATGAAAGAAAATCAATATGATTTCAAATCATTATACATGAATTCCCGATCGAAATAACCGTTTAGTCTTCTTTCATTTCCTTTATAGTTGCAAAGTATTTCTGGATCAAAGTGTTTCTTATAATGAGAGTAAAAACGTCTAGGGAAAACCTTGAACAGAGTTTAAGGCATCTAAATATACTGGTAACGTCTTTGAACGTGTAATTGCTTAATGTTCGTATTTTATAATAAGCTCAAATTTAGGGAATGATATCTACCCTTTTCCATGTCTAAAAATGTAAATGCCATACCATGCACGTACTTAGTTACCCGCTGTAAAGAGTTCAAGTTACCCCCTATTCAAGTTACCCCTCGGTAATCCGAATCCGATTTCATATATCCCCGGGAGTAACGTGAATCCGATTTAATATATCCCCGGGAGTAACGTGAATCCGATTTCATATATCCCCGGGAGTAACGTGAATCCGATTTCATATATACCCGGGAGTAACGTGAATCCGATTTAATATATCCCCGGGAGTAACGTGAATCCGATTTCATATATCCCCGGGAGTAACATGAATCCGATTTAATATATCCCCGGGAGTAACGTGAATCCGATTTCATATATCCCCGGGAGTAACGTGAATCCGATTTCATATTGTGACCTCCGCACCGTTTATATTACCCTCCGCTCACTGAGCTAATGTGATATTTTTTAATTACTTTAACTCGTGGTTAGTTAATTGAATGAAAATAATGAAACATGCAGAATTGAAAGCTAGCAAAAATAGATCAATAAATTGTTAATTACACTGCTGTTATGGTTGTCAGTGTTACTACCGTTGCTGTTCCTTCTACTGATACTGTTGTCTTGTTTGATGTTTGGCTTCGTTATTTATATCATTTGCTGTTCGGTTCTTTTCAATTAATGCATGGACAATATAGGTAAACGTACATGAGGGAATGAGAGAGGTAATCTGTGATCGTAGGGTAGCTTGAAGTCACCTTCAAGTTACCACCGAGGTAATTTTAAATCGATTTCATTCTACCTCTCGGTAATCTGAACGCGATTTTACCAGGAAAGGGGTTAAGTCTGAAATAGTATTAAGGTTAGTCTTATAATGGAAAGAGGTCTCTCTCTAAAACAAAAGTGATTGAAGCCAGTTTCGATCATACAATGTATTGCAACACGTTTGGTTGTAAGTTCGATGAAGGCGTTTTACAGAAAAGTATATGAAAAACAGCTTGTATGTAACTGACCAAAACTATTACATACAGAGTTGAATAGAAACAGTAGTTGGAAAACATATCGATACAAATGTACTTTAAGTGAGTTCAAATAATACCTATCAATACACTGTCTTAAGTAAGAATGAACAATCGAAAAAATGACAAAAGAACATTCGTTCAGCGATATTGAATGTTTCAGACTTTCAAAGATTTGAAAGCATTCAACTAAACCTGTATGAATAATATAACTGTTGTGACCAACAACAATATGGATTTTACTATGAAAGGAATCTTTTGATTTCTCATATTTACCAACTATTATACAGCGGTGGTTGAAAAGTCAAACGAGAGTTTCATGAACTACGAGCACTATATTGCCATATCATCACTATGCGATCTAATGGTCGTTGTCTGTTTGATGTGTATTCGTTTTATCAGAAAATACACTTAATAAAAACATCCGTTTGTTCTGATCACGCGAATCAGTTACGTGCATTCGTATATCTTCGGTCCCTGTCGTCACGTATGACGAATGAGTTACCATTAGAGCACTTGACACCGTAAATGGTCCTTCGAGCTTTATTGATATACATTCACCCTAAGAGACGTTGTCAAACATAACACATACTTGTTGTAAATAAATCGACGCTCCTAAATGAACTGCAATGTTTGCATATTTTTGACATGCTTACTTGAAATTTCATCTGAAGTTCATTTTAACATAGATATGATTCAGGTTATTATTCTCTTGTGCATTACGTACAGTAAAACCTCAATAATAAGACCACCCTTGGGACCCTTGAAAATGGTATTTATATTGAGGCGGTCTTAATATTGAGGCGGTCTTAATATTGAGGCGTCTTAATATTGAGGTTGAATAAAGAGAAGAATAGTGAAAATGGACTAGAAAATTGTGTTTTTAATTTTGAGGTGGTCTTATTATTGAGGTGATTTATAAACTAGGTTATACTGTATGTATTTTAAAACTTCACATAGGGGACTGCCACATTATTTCATACATGTAACATATACTGGTTTAGTGACTTAACTACATAAGCAGCCACACCAGTCAAAGAAACTTTACACAACATGCAATAGGTTGTGCGGAAAAAACCAGTTCGGAAGTCATGATGATAATATACTTGTAGAGGTAGAACTGGTCCTTTGTCAGCTCTACGAACATATCCCAAATAATAATTTCAACTTCTTCTAGCTAGTCTTACATGGTAATACATACACAGTAAAACCTCAATAACAATACCCCTTTTTGGACCCTTGTTAAGTGTACTTATTGAAGTGGTCTTAATGATGAGGATGAATAAAGAAGAGCAGAACGTTAACAACGAATTGAAAATTGTGCTCTTAATTTTGAGGTGATCTTATTATTCAGGTAGTATCTAAGGTTTGGAGACTACCTGAATAATAAGACCACCTCAAAATTAAGAGGTGGGGTTTTACTGCATATTCATATCTGAGGTGCTATGTTATAGAATATATATATTTCTTCAAGCTGCATACAACTACAACTTACTCTTATTGCACGTTGAGTTTTACCTCCCACCTACAAGTTTTCAGTTAAACGAGGACGATGTTCTTATTAACCAACGTACAATAACATTTCATTCTTTCAGAATTAAAAGAGGCATTTAATTTATTCGACAAAGATGGTGACGGAACAATATCTACTACAGAATTAGGAACAGTTATGAGATCAATGGGACAGAACCCAACGAATGCCGATCTTAAAGAAATGATTGGGGAAGTTGATGCCGACGGTAAGAAACCAAACTTACTGCGGGGCTTACTATTACATATGTATCTTTCTGTATATTTCTATTATTTGTGTTTAGATGGATGTTGGGTTTCCATTTCCCCTGTGCGGTTCATTCACTTTATATAGTATTCATGTTATTTCTCCCCACTTTCGGCCTATTGTTGCCAGCTGTCTTGACTTGTTTTGTGAAGCATTCCACCCATTAAACCCCCCTGTTTGTCCTCTTTGATTCTCCTTAGTTATCCCTTATTTCCTTGCGCCACTGTTCCCTAACGTATTTACCCTTGCGCCTCCTCAAATGCCTTATGTTGTATGGACTGTTGTTTTCCCGGAGGTCTGTGTAGAGAGGCATTGTCTTATGTATGTGGCGTTCCCTGTAGCAACGTATTCTCTCTCTTTTTGCAAGAATTCTGAGAAGACACCTTGTTCCTGGTTACACATAATATCTCAAACTGAGACTTTTTTCAAGTCAGATGTCTCATGTTTGGTATAATGGTGATCAGGAAGCAACCCGTTCAGTCAATAATATATAGCGGTGCTAGTATGTGTATTGTGGTGTTTCTAGTTTACATCGATACGCAGTGGCCGAGTGGGTAAGCGGCGCCCCCCTTGGAAGCGGGAGGTGGACGGTTCGAATATAAACCGGTATGGGTCCGTTCTGATATGACCGATTTGTGAGCGGCCAGCTAGTCATATAATGGTAACCGTGTGCCTACCTGCGTGGCATTAAAGGATAGGAATCGGAAAGTAAATGTGCCCAGAAAGCAGGTGTCTCGTAAGTCACAAATGGCTGGCCCTTTCAGTAGGAGTGTCACTATAATACATACACATTTGTGTTCCATAGTTGAACATATAACTTCCTGAAAATAAGAATTTCGGACCAATTGATATATTTTATGAAATTCGGGCCTAGTCAATAAATTAGGTACATAGTTTCTTACCACATTGAACGAAGTGTTTCTTTGCATGTCTCCTCGTCGTGAGACAATGTCCAGAATGTTACTGTCAATAATGCCTGTCAATACCCAAAGAGATTAATAAAAATGGCATGAATCTTCAAATGAATTCAATTGAATGAAGGGAAATCTTGATTCCGTGTAAATATTATTATTTTATTGACAACATATATTTCTAAAACTCCCCTAAATATCAAAAAGTACTTACATCAGCTTTAAATACATTTACAAACTAACCAGTGTTATTTTATAAGCCATCCCTACCGCATCACAAATAAGATCGTGGCATTGGTTGTCACAAATTGTGGGTATATTTACTTTAGTAATCCTCAATTAAAAACGTATTATCAGGTGAAAAAAATCAATGTTACCTTAATTACAGGGCGTCTTCTTATGATTAAATATCATATTCACGAATAGTCTAGGTAATTGGTGAACACCCATTCTTGTATGCTTACATTCATTTTGTGTGTATTCCAGGCAATGGTACAATAGACTTTGAAGAATTTGTCAAACTGATGTCTAACAAAGCCAACGAGGATTCAGAAGATGATATGAGAGACGCATTTAAAGTAAGCGGGTAATGAAATGACGTATCTGAATGTGTGACTATTGTTGTGAAATTTAGTTAATTATACAAATCTATATTGTTACGAAAGCCTGGTGGTGAATTCGTGAAATTGAAATCGTGAATTCATGAAGATAAAATCGTGAATTCATGAAGATGAAATCGCGAATTCTTGAAGCTGACGTGTCGCCACATTTTCTTCCAAATGGTATATTACCAAGTCCATAATTTATAATTGCGGACCAGCTGCGCCTTTTCAGAGACTAGCGGTTTCTGGAATGCATAGTGGATAAGGAGTAGAGCTCCTGAAACCTGGTTCGAATGTCGTTGGTTCGAATCCCGCCTCGGTCGATGTTGACCCGATAACCTCACACTCTCTGAAACAAGCTCGGGTACTGGTCAGTCACCCATGAAGCACGAACGATATAAAACACTGGAGTTAAACTAGTGATTGCTTTCATGTCATGTTCGGGACACTACTCGATTACTTGGGTTATATAACACGGGTGTATAGAACGCCGGAACTGCCTTAAGTAGGCATGAAATCTATGATTATGTTATAGAACGCCGGTACTGTCTTTGTAGACATGAAACTCTATGATTATGTTATAGAACGTCGGTACTGTCTTTGTATACATAAAAATCTATGATTGTGTTATAGAACGCCGGTACTGTCTTTGTAGACATGAAAATCTATGAATATGTATGGAACGCCGTCACTGTATTTGTAGTCATGAAAGTCTATGATTATTTTTGTTTTTATTTCATTAATATGTACCAAGTTCGTTACATGTTGTGCATACATATGTCCTTTTATCGTTACATGTTGTGCCTTTGAACTTTATTTATTTTGTGATATAGACTAATATTAGACTTTCATGACTACAAAAGTGACGGTGTTCCATACAGGTGCGTTCAATTGTTTCTGGTGTTGTTAAGAACGGTATACAGAGTAGACCAGCTTCTGTTCGCTAAATTTGGAGCCCAATTTTAATGAAGATGGTTTCATTGTGGTAATAAATGTATTATACACACGCCCTATGTTGACAATAATGCGTAATGGTCGAGGGGTAGAGCATCTGATCCGATGTCATGAGTTTGAGCCCAGCTTTTAGAGGGGTTTGGTAAGAAACTTCACAATGCCTGGTTAGTAAGCCAAGAACCAGCTATTGAGAGTAAGTGATATGTTCTAAGAAGTTGTTTCACAATCGATGTGAAATAAATCAGTTTGAATTAGAGCTATGTTAGTAATCGACCGCTGTTTGTAGGTATTTGACAAGGATGGAAATGGATTTATTACCCCGGCAGAACTTCGGTTTGTGATGACAAATCTTGGAGAGAAAATGACTGATGAAGAAGTTGACGAGATGGTGCGGGAAGCAGATACTGACGGTGACGGACAAATTGATTATGAAGGTAAATTTAGTAGATTGAAATAGAGTTAAACCTCAATAATAGTTGAATAAAGAGCAAAATAATGATTTTTTTTCGTGTGGCAACTCCCATGCGGTTCACGTGGCCCAAGTTATTGCATTATACATGGAATATTGCCATTTACCACGCCACTTGCTGTCTATCCTATGAAAATGTCCAACTAGGTGTGGGTTGAAAATAATAGATAAACACGCATGCTTAAATAAATAGTCTAGGTACAACGTGCCATGTTGTTAATATAGGGATGGCACTTCCACTCTAATCAATAGGGTAGGACTAGCAAGCGACTGACTTTTAATTATATTGGCGTATTCATTTTAATCATGGGCGTACTAATTCTGATAATGTAAGATCGTTTACGTGTCTCACACATGTCATTTCCGCGAATTTTGAGCAAAGTCTTTTTAACAACAGGAGATTATCACGAGTTTTTTCCTTTATCCCTTTCAGGGTTCTCTCCCTTCTATAAGTACATGTATACAGTATTGTAGAGAACTCGTGACAATCTCCTGTAGTTTTATCCTGATGTATTGGACACAAGTTTTGAAAACGTTTTCTTTCTCTTTCAGAATTTGTCAAAATGATGACAAGCAGATAATCAGGACGAAAAAAAGAGTCCATCGTCCCTATCATGATACTATAGTGATAACTTTCTCATTAAAATTTTGTATGTCCGCATGATTTTATATAAGTATTTCGGCGCAGCCGTATATATACTAACATGGTTTTGCTATTTGCATATCAGTGTTATGTAAACCAATCAAAAATCCTACGTTAACCACCCGAAGGCATTTCGGTGAATTTACTGAAATCCATTTTGGATCTGGAGTGACCAGCAGTCGTAACATCTCGTCATTTTTTATGTTGCACAACAAATCGTAACCTTCTAATTGCGGCAACCATCTTTCTTGTTTAACCTATAAGAATAAACTCGAGCGTAAGTCTACCAGCAAAGACCGTTGGTACCAGTGAATGGCTTTTACCTGATTTAACTATCAGAGTGACAATTTCTCTAGTTGGAAGTGGCAACAAACGAATTTGCAGAACTACGTTATTGTTTGTGACATACGCATTCCGTCCGATGGCTTCGTCACGGATGATATTGTATTATACAGTATAAATAAAACCGACTCAAAAATTTATATAGGCGATGTTTGCATAACATTTTTCTTTTTATTGACAAAACACTGAGGTAAACCTAATCATTCAACGAGTCCCTAATAAACGCCCTATGATTAAAACCTAACTAGACATTTATACTAATAATTCAGAAAATCACCTTTGGTTTGTCTCTAAATAATAAGTAGGTCAACTTGAATCATCTGCAAGAGGTATGCACGTTTTATCTACATTTCCAAAGTCATTGATTAATAATCTTTAATTTGATATTGTATGAAATATTCACTAACCGTTTCATGTATTATTTATGTGGAGTGTGAAATTCAGAGAAGTTTCTAACTTACATGTATATATAATATCATAAATATACATTGTAGTTGTACAATCACCATGTTTTTACAAACATTCACTTTTTGTATCGTCCTCGTTATTTGTGTCAGTGATCTGCTTATTTATTTGAAATACACATTCTTATAATATTCATGATTTGTTTTACTGGACCACTTCCTAACTCACTCGTACGAGTCAAAACACTAGTCATAGTTTGAAGCTATTTTGTAATAACAAATTGTTCTGAAATAAATGGAAAATAAAACTAACACAGATTCAGTGATTTTATATATCTATTAACATAAAACAATCGTTGCCATTTTTACAATATGAATATCAATCATCATACAAATATTTGATTCAGTACGTTGTAATAAATTTGTTACTGGCATGAAGAATGCCATTTTCAGGGAGGAGGGTACAAACTTAGTTTCGATACCAGTTTCAAAACACAGGCCTCTGATTGTCTGGTTCTGGGTAATCTAAAAATTGACCAATGGCAAGGCTGATCAATGGCAAAGTTACATTATGAGACTGGTCTCCAAAATCAGTAATATAACTTTGGGACCTAGGGCCTTAATTCACAAATACTTTGAGACTGAAACACATGCTTGGACAATAAATTGGCAAGTTATATCTACCAGCCTTTCGTTTTCTTTAAGTCAAAAAGAATGAAACTTTGACTGCATAATTGTCATTACCCATTTTACAATTTAGCCAAGTGTAAAGATCTATATTGTTATAACAACTTAGAAGCAAAATGATCATTAACCATTTTAAAGCCTAAATCTGAGTTTCAGTCTTATTTTGTGTATGAATAAGGCCCCAGGACGCTAGTGATAAAACCTGGTCAACACATAGAATAATTGTGTATGGATGCGAAACCTTTCCTGAATAAGATTACTTACTCATGTACATATAGAGAAGACACAAATTTTGGCAAGTGTAAATAAAATGTCCTGAAGATTGAAAGATTTCTATTAAAAATGTGTTACTTATACATATAGTTTGGGATCATTATATTTTTACAAGCTATCAATTCATTTGCATATAAAAAATTCTGAGAGTTCGTTGGTCGTGACAAAATACCCCATATCAGATGGTAGAAAAACTTTTCTGCAGTCTGTGTTTCATTTGGTATGTTTTATAAAACAGTAAACTTCTAAAACAGACAATCCACATTGTAATTTCTAAGCCATTTTATAACATAAAATAGATTTACGAAACTAATGCATCAACAACATTAACAAGTGTGACAAATACCTAATAATATCAAAAATTAACTCCAGCCAAAAAATTGAAATGCAATAAAAATATAAAAAAATGAATGTAACAGTTTCACTCAAACCCCGTAAAAATCCCAACTTCCTGATATAAATCAACAATAAATATTCAGATATATCTCTTACGATAGAAAAAATTAAATGCATTAACAGTTAAACAATACATGTATGCTTATATCTTTAATGACTCTATAGAACACCACATAAATCCTCATTTCTAAATGCAATATATCAAAATTTGAAACACAAATAATATTATATAACTATAGTCATTATAATATAAACTCCCTCTACAAATCACCAATTTAAATTCAACAGTAAAATCAACACTTGTTATTTATACATTTAACTACTACGACAAATACTTCCATCACTTGTAACTATAAAATCATCAACATATGTTCAAAAAGTGAAGTATTTAATTGCCGTCAGAAGCATAAAGACGAGATTGAAATAAAAACACGTAGCTGCATTTTGATTCAATAGAAATTAGTGTACAGTTTAAGAAGTTGATGTGATCATGTTTTGCACAGAAAGTATTCAAACAAGGAAATCTAATGTGTATCATAACAACGGACTTATTTTTTTCTGCTAATATACTCCACGCCATCAAATACGCAACTAAAAACGTCCGCATCACACTAGGCAACATTATAAAGAAACAATTATATTTCAATTCTCAAACATATTTCCTAAACTTAATCAATTATGAATACTAGGGCTATAGTTTGATTTCTTTTTTATGTATGATTTACACATTTGTTACAATAAAACGCATTTAACATTTGGAACAAAATGAAGGCTTAGTGAAATAGTTGCGTTTTTAATGACGTTAAGTATATAAAGGTCAAAGTGATATGTACAACAATAACTACAAATATAAATATAGCACACAATGATGTTTTTGACTATCATCAAAGGGAAGTAACTCCTGTAAACTGAAGTTACATTCAAAATTCCATCGAAACAAATATTATACACCTTTTTATCAACCAACTGAATCTGAACTAATTGTGTCTCATAAATAAAGGCCTTTAAACCCAATGAGGGCACAAAAATAAGGTTTTGACGCCTATTAAGTTCGCAAAAAGTAAGGTTTTAATGCACATTATGTTCACAAAAAGTAAGGTTTTAATGCACACAAGTACACAAAAATAAGGTTTTAACACTCATTAAGTTCACAAAAAATAGATTTTAACACCACTAAAATGACAAAAATTAGGATGTTAACGCCCATTAAAATCACAAAATTTACTGTTTTAACACCCATTCAGTTATAGGCAGTACAAGTGCATAGGGAAACCTCACATCCACTATAATTTGAAACAGGGACACTATGTACAAACTATTCTATATGCCAATCTAATGTAACTACAATCTACAGCACCACAACATTCAAGCATTGGTATCCATTCCAGGATATTCACTACACAACATGGTAACAGTATTAATTAAACTCAAATCTGTTATCAATTTTCATTTATCAGATATCAACAGCTCATATTTCATGAACACAGCTTCCATAGTTTTGAGAAAACGCATCTTGGTACTCATCTTGTTCATGACTTTGCATGAATAGATAAATCCTAAATTCACTGAAATGGATATTTTTTATTTTGAGATCCATGGGAGTTCCATCAGATGTTTAATCCTGTCATTGTTTTTTAATTGCAATGCGAGTGAGACTTTATCAATATGTTGTTGTTTGTACCGAAGAATTAGAGATTTTTTTTATATATATAGCAATCTGAAGTTGACCTCTTCATTTAAGAAGTGATTAAAAATTCTTGTAAAGATTAGATACAATAGGAATTACAATAAGTATGCATATTTTGTTGCGCACAAGTTGATAGAAAACGCAAAATTTGACCAATTTCCTGAAATAAAAGTACTAGCAAATTCTAAGTGATCTTGAAAAAATTCTCAACTGTTATGTTGAGCTTTGTCCGTCCAAGCCAAGGCAAAGTAGTACAAAGATACTTAAATAAATAGAAAAATGTATGTAAAATGTCTTTAAGTTAAATTCAGATCTATTCAATTTAATACTTAGGTAATCTCAGAAATTTTGGCAATAAATGGATTGCCACATGGAACAGATTTTGGCAAATACATATAAATAATTCAACACTTGAACTATTGAAAAGAATTGTTAGCATAAATATTAAAAGAAAGAGAATTTAAGGTGTAAGGCAAAATGCGCCATATTACAAATAATAAATAGATCAATTTTTCTTGTCAGTCCTTGATGTGCAAGGGGAATGAATGTTTCGTACTTAAATTGGTCCTTCACAATGAAAACATTTATATGTACAACAGTATATTAAACAATAAGGCAAACATTTAAATGAGATATTCACATTGGCTGATGTATAGGCCAAACATATTAACCTGATCATGACCTTTGTGCATGTATATATTATACATCAATTACGCCAACAGTATAATTTTCCGTGTGAGAATCGTGCATCATGGTTAGTTTTTGTTGCATTTCAGGAAATCGTTGCATTTGTGGATTTCTTTTATTTAATATTATTAATTGACTAAACTAAGCATTTTTATCCTTTTTTATATAATAAGATCTTGTTATGCAGATAAGTATTTCCATAATAATCAAAATGACAAGAGACGAAGTTGATGCGATTAGAGACAAAGATAAACTTATATAATATCAGTCTACTGTGACATTACGCTAACAGAGGTCAGGAGGATCAGGTTAATTTGTCTGAGTTATATAATACAAAGGATATTTTCTAGGCAGTTCGATAGAATGTTCGATAAAATCAGAGCAAAAACAATCACAAAATCCCTGTAGGTTAAATGTACAAAGTTAGACTTGATTAACAACAAACAACATCAGTATAAAGTCTATTTTAAACAACAACCATTAGCAACATTATAATTAACAGCAACATAGTACTAAGCACTTATAAGTGACAAATTAGCGCATGCAATCAAATATACATGGCATAGTTGTAATTAAACACAACAAACATTAATCTATACATGAAACACTAAACAATATGGCCTCTGTGGAACTATAACAGCCACAACAAAAAATATATTTTGGTTTTGACACACAATTTATACTACAAATTATTTGTGAAAATAGTTCACAAAATGTATCCAAGTCATACAACAATTGCACAATGTAAAAATGCATAAATGTATGAAAATGCATGTGTGAAAAAATGCATAAATGTATGAAAATGCATAATGTGTGAAAAAATGCATGTGTGAAAAAATACATAATTTGTAAAAAAATACATAGCATGTATTGGTCCCATGATGGCGAGTGGTGAACACAATGGTTTACCAGTGTGTGTTCCTCTTACACGAAATTTAATGATTCATAAGTAAAATAAGAGCCAATGAAAGCAGACTTGATGAACAATGAGAAAATATATTCTGATATTTGTAATAAAAATAAAGATATTTTGTGAATTGCATAGAGATAAATTATGGTGAGATCACAGTTTACTGACAATAAAGTATTTCACAATACAACACTGAAGTGATCAGACATAACGAACACTTGTCATCATCATCTCATCCTACGTTACATACCATGAAATCAGTCTCCATGCTAAAAGTTAATTCTATTCCCAACTTGTTTCGTACTTTTGGTATATGCTTTTGTAAATATTCAAATCAATTATGTTGCATACAGTATGTACACTGTATGAGAAGCACCATAATTGTCTCAAAATTAATGTAAAAATAGTCTTAACACGGTACGACAATATTGAGCTTGGAGACAAATCGCAGGTTCTATAACCTCAAACCCTATTTAATGCAATACTGACAAACTAAGTGGTTTTAAACAGTACAAGGTTAGTAAACGAGTCTCTGTATCTTTAGAAACATACCATTGCTTTCATAACTATTGTTATTTAGCCCAGTGGCCTTAAACTTGAAGTAAATAAAACACTGTATTCATATCACTTCTTTCTCCACAATGATGTCTATTGTGACGTAGTAATGTTCTAAGAGAAGTTCTAAATGCAGTAATAAAAGACTTGTTATATGTTTCCCTGGTAACGCAGAAGTTGTCATAATCAATTGTAATTTGTAGCACAGATTCATAACACATAGTAACTTTTCTCGTAAATGTCTATGAATCTTTGACTTATAGGTTTATTGTTTGCGATAATAGTGATCCATATTCCTGCCATCATCAAATGGCGGTCCATTATCCCGGGCTTCAATGTAGCTTGTCCGTCTATCGTTATACTGGGGCGGGGCATTGTATTCAGGAGGTATGAGATTGACATTGGTGGGTGTGGCAGTGTAAGTAGGAATTGGGTGGGATGAAGGGGGATAAGATGATTGATGAATAGAGGAAGCGTTTCTGCGACCTGAATACTGAGGTAGGGTATGTGCTTGATCGTTCCGCGATGCGTAATGACTGTCCTGAGGTTCTCTAGCAGAGATATTAGATTTCATTGGCATATTCTGATAATTCGGGGGAGACTGGGAATTTCCATGTTGTCGCTGATTTTGTGATGGCTGATAGGAGTTTAATGGCCTAGCTGGTTTACTAGAACTCGAACTATACTCTGGGTAAGCATTTTGGGAGAAAGTGTTAGGTGTGGAAAGAGGATAGTCCCCACCTGAACTGTAGGACTCTTGTGAACGATTATGATTTTGAAGGGTGTTCTGGGAACGAGGGTTGCTGTAGTTATGATTGAGGGGCACATTCTCATAAGAGTTATTGCCGCTAACTTTAGGAGGCTGATTTTGGTAAACATGAGGACTTGGGCTGTAGGATTGAGACTCAGACCTAGGGTACTGTGGCATGCGACTAGGTTCAGGGGTAAGAGCCATATCGCTAGCTCTTGGGGTGAGTGTTCTTCTAACTGGACCAGGTGAATGACTTCTTGGTTCCATTCGCTGACTTTGTTGCGGTGGAATCGGTGTCACGGGAGTTGATCTTGTTGTCTGAACCTGACCATAACGACCTTGACCATATGGGTTGCCATAGTTACCCGAGGGCTGTGAAGTTTGTGCTTGATTGTACACATTAGGCGGAGGTCTTTGTGTTGTCTGTGAAACACCTCCCTCCTGGTACTGAACTGGATAATCAGTACTTTTCCTCAGATCATTTGCTGGATGATTAGGTGCAATATGAAACACCGTATGACCTAGACTGTTGTCTGACCTTTGTATGTAAGGTGTAGCCTCACTTGAACTATCTCCACCTGCAATGTTCGACTGTGAAGTTTGATCAGGCAGTGTATGATATCTATCCACATTAGGTCTGTTGGCATGTTCTTTAGATGAATCAGGTGGTGTACTCTTACTGCGTACAGGTTTAATGTTCTCATACACTGGTGGCTGTGATCCTTGCTGAGCTTCCTGTCTCTCTGCCTTCACATTACCCAACTTTCTCCATACAACCTTAAATAACACAACAGTTGATTATAAACTAAAAAGGTCTTGTCAAAACTGTTCTTCAAAAATGTACACAGCTGTAAAAAGTTTTCATCAAATGAATGGCTTAGAGAAAACTAGATGTACAGATGCCCCGCTATAGACTTTTCAAGCATTATTGATCGGAAACCAATATTGAAGTCACAAAAGGGCCATTACTCCACCAAAAAATAGTGTATTGTAACCCGAAATCGGATATGACTTTTATTTTTTTATCTTATGATTACATGCCCGACGAGTTCTTGTTTGGAAACCCATGTTTTGCACGGACTTACACACAGACAGGGGTTACATAATATGCACCTTTGCCATTCCTCGAACAGAAGTCATAGTCTTTTCTTTGACAATACAGTCAAAACTTTGCTCATATAACAAAGATATCAGCAACTAATACATGGAGACAACGGGAAATATAAACTGTTACTGGCTTTAAAATTAGAAGCATAGTATTTACATTGGAGCTTTCAATGTCTAGTTTCACTAATTAAACTTCACAAAACTTATAATTAAGTTATCATACAGAATTTCCTGACTAAAAACAACTTCTCCTAATATGACAATCATTCTAGATGAGAAACTGAACCCAGTAACAGACAGCCCTCTTGTTTCTATCCCAACCCTCCATACATGAATAAAAAATCGTACATACATTACACATTTCTCTGACAATTGCCTTTTCTTTGTCATCCAGTGTGTTATCTGCACCAACAGACATTTGCGATCTTTCTAAATTTTCATGAACTTCCAAAACCTGAAATTGCATAAAATATTCCAGTATTAAAGCAAGACATCCTGGAGTGTATGGACTGGGATTGGTCTTGAAGCATAAATCTAATTTTTGTGTCTAAATGCTCATAAGTGATATGATAAGACTATAAAATTAACAATATTAATTAATAGTATTCTGCATGTGACATAACTATATGAAAATTCACTTAAATGTGAAAGAAAAGTATAAACTCGCCCATAATCTACATCGACATTTGAGAATGGAGACTTTTCTGAAGTTGTATAAACCCAGATCAAAGCATTTTGAATGTAGTAAGTCAGTAAAACTGAGACATGCAGAACGTACAAGCTTTACATGACAATCCTTACATACCTTAATACCTAAGTTGATCAACCAAATGCTTCAAAAACATTTCCATTCAAAATTAACATTCAGTCAAAATAACAGCAATTATACTGCTCAGAAATTTAGTTTAATAACAAATATGTATCACCAGCATCTATACATGTTTCATCATTGATGAATACAAACAAGATTTATCAAAGAATGTCACTCTGTTAGTACTAAATAAATTCAGGAAGTTATATAGCATATTGATACCTTCATAGCATGAACTACAGCTTCGGGTTTATTGGGACTGGTTCCCTTACTCCCTCCTCCTGTATCTACAGCTTGAGTACCATCGGGTACAGTACGCTGGGTACCAGTCACCTACAATTCAAGACAATGATAAAATCACACAAACAATTACCACAAATAACCATAAACATATTATCTTCTCCATTGCTTATATTGGTACATTTAAAATCACTTATGAATGTTGGAGATTTTTATCATCTCAAGTCTGGTAAATGTTATTTGAAAAAGAGAATAGTTGTGATTTGATTAATTGGTGAGATACCGATAATTAATAAAGGGAGTGATACCCCTAAAATAACCAATTATGCATGAACTAGAGCATTGCTTCTTAACAATTCTTTTTTTGTATCAAATCTCACCGAACAATTAAAAAACGACACACTGCCTTCTTATGCCATTGATTGTCCATAACAAGTTGACCATGAATTATTTTCATAATAATTAATATGAGAGACTATACCTGTATTTGGGGAGTTCCTTTAACATGAGTGTCGGGTGAATGCTTTCCAGCTGGCTGCTGTTAATAGAAATTAACAAACATATAAAGTTGAAAAAATATTTGATAATAGTTTAACTTGCAATAAAGTAACAAATTTAAAAATCCTGACTGACCACAGGAAATTGATAGAAAGTTAATTGCTATCCAAGTATGATATTTGATGTGGTCCCTGAATGTGGAGAACTGGTAGTCACTATTCTTGATCAATTATAGAGGGAGTGAATTTGGAATGGTTTGTTTATAGTTAGGTGACTTATTATCAAGAGGCCACGAGCGCAGGTTTGATTGTAGCCAGCATTATGTTAGAAACGTATTGTTACTTGGACATGAAGTAAAAAAGGAAATTGATGTATGCAAATAAATGTGTCCCTATCTACTTATTTTTGTCCCTACCTACTTATCTACAAAGCCTTAAATTACATGGGTGATATGACATAAAAAGTATTCCTGCTACTGGTAGGAAGAATATCATCATATCTCAATAATATGCGAGAGTGACAAAATTACCTTAGTTGTATTTCTTTTCTCTGTCTCCAGGTATCGCACTTTATCTTCAAGTTGTCGAATGTAACTATTGGTAGCTGAAACAAACAAAGAAGAAATTTCAAGTTGTATTTAAAGGAAATTTAACATAAAATCTCATTAAAATCAAGATACCATTAAACATGATATGACTCTGGATCTATTAAACGCATTTATGCTATCGGAGAAAAACTATCAATAATCAACATTACATGATTACAATTTATAAATTTAGTTCACACATAATGACATACCTGATACAGTTTCAGCACTATTAGTGTCGTTAAGTTGATTTACAGGCACCAGCTCTATATCGTTTTGCATAGCATCTTCATTTCCAGCTATAGTACTGCTGCTACTGCCATCACCTTCATCACGAGGCTGGCTTGCTCTTAAACGCTCCTGGTCCAAGTATAAACATAATTCTTTTAAATCCAGATTATCAGAAATCAATTCTTGTTGCTTAGTTTCCAGCTCTTTCAGCTTCTCCTGGTATGCAGAAACTTCGCTTCTCATCACACTGGCAGTGTAACGTCCGAACCTTTGCCATTCTCTGGCTAGCTTCCTTCCTCTCTGTCGATCATCATCAAGAAAGCAACACAAGTCACGTAACTCCTGATTATCATCCTGTAGGTTTTGACTTATATCTTTGAGTCCACGCACTTCAAGCAACAATATTTGCATTTTCTTATTGACGTCAGTGATGACACTGCGATTCTCAGCCTCCAGTCGGCGAATTATCTGTAATAATTCTTCTGAACTTCTCCTTCTCATATCATCATCAGAACTCTTAGCAAGTGCTTGCAGGGATGCACTCTGGGTAAACGGTTTATAAGTCCCGGGATTTGATACTGGAGTACTTCTGGCGCTCGAGTTTGAGATGCTGGAGGGGACGGAAGACACACTTCCTGACACACTTCCAGTCTCCATAGCGAAAATAACTGTAAAAGATACAAAATATTTTCATAATATGATTCAACACTTTCCGTACTGAAATCATGTCTTATGTCACTGTTTCATAAATTGTTCGATTACAACCTTTAAATCGTGCCGTATAAAGTTTCTGCTTATGTGTACCTGTCAGTATGTCCGACCACGCACTATCCGAAATGACATACATTTGCAATTATTCATAGTTGTTACTCTATACGAGGAATGGAGGTTATTTGAAAGTGCAAATTTCTAAGGATAATTTTCAATCAAATATCAGAGGCACCATTGCGTTAACTTTTAAAATCAATATAGAAATGAGAAAAACTTTTATTGCCAAACGCAGTCAGAAATTAGCTATCAAAACACGGTACGGGAATGTGAGATTTTCAGTTAACATACGTTTTAACAGTTTCAATTGATCAACATGTGTACGATTCGCTACATGTGAGTTCACGATTTTCATTAACCTTAATTAAATGAGCAAATATGTAGATATCACTCACCTGTTTACGAAATAAAAACAAAATGGCGCCGATATTTGACAGCCGGTGTCCAGGTAAAATATCAGCCTGTGTACGAGTTGTCTCTCTTTAATTACCCAGAGAACGGATAATGGTGAATAAGAAGATGTACAGGCTCAGTTAACACGTTGTTGCCTATCATTTACACGACATATTAACAATATAATTATATGTATATCTTCAACCATGCACTGTAAATGTTCCTACGGAAATAATAAATAGAAATTATGAAAAAAGTAACAATATAAGGACGTCCACATGGTTGAATAGATACGCATAGTCTACAAGTTCTTGGGTATTTGTCAGATAAAAAATGTTATGTTTGTACCCTTAGGGAGCTGTGCCGCTGTTTGAGTTTGCTTAGCGTGTGTTTCCTTATTTATCTATTGATTCTTATCACAAACGCCCTTGGGAGAAACATGACACTTTCTTTGTTAACATCGATACACGTGTATTTAATTTACCTAATTATATATTGTATAATTTATTATTATTTTATCATATAGTACATCAGATACGTGCATTATTTGAAGTTTAGCCAATAATGATAGGATGCAATAAGATATTTATTACTTATCTTAAGTTTAGAGGTAATTAAAGCATTTAATTAACCGGCAGCTCATAAACTGATTAAGTATGACACACGACTTGCACGATTTATTACTGACTGACTTCCGATTATTAGAAATAAAATGGTTTGAGATAACTATAGATCACGTCTGGAATTCTATAAGTAAAAACTCAGTCTTTATACTGGTTATTATATAAGTCGAATCGTTTAAACGATAAATCCCTATTAAGAGCTTCACATAACTGGACAGCGTTCACTTCAAATTCGTATACAAGCGGGTAGGCGGTGGACTCGGTGGAATATCAAAGAAGCCTTATACACAGTTGATATAGTTGACTTAAATTCCAATATGGTTCATGCAACAACAAAACGATATTTGAAGTTGTATACGGAGGGAAAAAGCACATGAATTGAAACACTAATGTCACAAAAATTTCCAATCATACTGTCCAACACATTTTAAATATCAAAAAAGCAAAATATGAATTTGTTAAAAGCTTCTTTCGATGGTCTTACACGTTATGCATTTTTGATTGGTTCGATTCGAAAAATTCAACCCTGATTTTGCGTATACATACATGTGTATATTTTGGTAGCGATTCATCAGTTAATGCACGGAACTATAGGTACGTGGTTAATGGTACCAATGACCTAAATACCAGGTATTTAGGTCTTTAATTGATTGTACACTGACGCGCATGTTAATTTTCATTGCTAATTTATTTGGTGAACACAAAATTAGTTTGGGTTCATCATTTGTGAAACATACACGATTAGTTTGTGTAGTGCAAAGTATATGATAATTATAATCATGTTGAACTTCAAGCGTGGAACAGTATGTATTGTGTCTGGTCCCAGCGTGTGTATAAAATTGGTTAGAAATCATGTGATGGAATTCAGAGACAATTCTCTTCATGTTATTATTACACGAAGCCTTCCGTTGAACTTTTACGCACATAGAAAGATGGAGAACTGGAATGAGAAGTATGCTTAAAAGATGTATGCAAATTCAATATTCTGAGCTGATTCCAACTTCCGAGCTTTACGGCCTAACGACAATGATAAGGGAGACAACCGCAGCACGCGACAATGTCTTCCGATGCGGAATAAATTCTGCTGTAAGGGTTAATGAATTTCAAAGCAAAAGACCGTGAATGCGTACATGTATGTATTTAAAACGTTTTGCAAGTTTTCATTAGAAGACTGTCAAATATCTTCGTATTTATCTATTTTTTTTACAAAATAAGCCATTGTCAGCTGTTATGAATCACAAAACATTTCCAATAATTGCGAATAAAATACGCGCTATTTTATGTTTTTTGTACATTGAAGAGATCACCTCGTTGTTTTGATTGTCAGATACATTCAATGCTATTGTTGTGTTCCATATCAGATTAGATAAACGAACAAAGAACATACCTCCTTGATAGTGTGTACTTCAAATATATTGCGTGATATTCTTAAGACAAGACTGATATTTTGAAACTTAAAGGTGGATACTCGTAGTTGGACTTTGTACCGTATGTCTCGTGTTATCAACTCAATGTAACAAATAGTGCAGCTTTAGCAAATGAATCTTTCTTTTCAGCGTTACCATCTACGTATAATAGAATGCGCTACTAGATGGGTTTACTTCAAATGGGTAATATATATATATAACTTTATTTCCTCCACACACACACAGGGAGTATAACATATATACAAGAAAATACAGTACATGCAATATATAGTAATTGCAGACTATTAAACATAACAACCAACGTGAATAAAACACACACACACACACACGCACGCACGCACAATACAATCACCTAAAGAGACTAATACAAATGTAATAGCATCAATTGAATTATATTTTGAATGAATTTTTTTATCAGAACAGCACTGGAGATAACTCAAATATGTCAGTTAGAGAAAGGCAACATATCATTATGTTATACATGGGATGATGAATTAACACAGCTACAAGCATAAAACCTCTATTGCAACTAGACATATTTATTTCATACACAGTGGGCTCCCGTTACAAATTACAGACGATTTTTCATAAATATCCACCATCGTGAAGGCAGTGATTAACGCCTCGGTGTGGGAAGTTTGCTAGACATATATATGAGATGTATGAGAGACAGCAGTATTCAAAGACAAATAATCTATCGACTTCCAGCAAAGTCTGTATCGAGTCGGGATTAATTGCCCCTTTACCCCTTACATGGCCTTATTTCATCGCCGAGACAATACTCGGAATTGGAGCATTTTCTAGAAACCATTATATTTTAGTGGAAGCCAAGTTGAAAAGTACAGGCTAATTAAGCATGCTTCACGAACTTGGTTACTGTGTCATTGGGTCATTTTCAAATCCATGTTACATGTTTTATAACACTGTTCAGATAATTGAATGTACATACGTATGCCTGTTTATTTCTCTCTTTTTGTAGACCAAAGTACGGTCTGCTACCTTTAAGACAAAGACCCCGTGACATTTTGGCTTTGTCTTTGTGTTTGATAATTTACTGGTTACAGAATGTTTAATCTCAAGCATTGACAATTAAGTCTGCTATCGTCTATTGGTACAATGAATGTCGGTGTCCTCTTGACGTTGTCTTGTTACATGACACATTGTCCCAATTTAAATCCTTATGTCATGATAGGGAATGTTGCCCGTATTGCATTTATAGCTTCGTTGGATGAAATGATCGTGTAAAAAAAATTGCCTATCAATCTGACACAGTATAATATATAGTGACTAAATAAAAGGACACTAAGATTTGACGATATCACGTGTAAGTGTGTGTGGGGGGGGGGGGTATATCGCAAAGAACAAACACTATATCTATAAAATTATTTGATGTAACATTCGTAATGACGCTTCGATCGACGTAGGGCAGAGAAATGGTGCAGTAAATATGTGTTAGGGCAATGTCGATATTATATGTATGATTTAGCATCTGTAAGAATACAACCAGCCAGTTATATAGCTACAATAACTAACGATGAAAAAACTTGCAGGGTATCGTAAGTATAAAGTAATTCAATATAAAGTTCACTCAATATCAAGACAGACCTCCTAGTGAAACCCTTAAAACCTGTAACAACCTTTAATTTTTGGTAAATCCTTTAAAACCTTTATCTTATATGAAAAACCTATAAGAACATGTAATTCACTCTAATTGTTTTTCACTTAGTTTCCCACATTTTTGGGGGTTGCAATGAATATTGCTGTAGCCTTATGATACTACATTGTACTTGTATATATCATATTGAGTATTTGTGAAGTCTCTGATTGCCCAGGCAGGACCCGGTCATCCTCACAGCTACAGGCGAACTGGGGCCGCACCAATCCATCAAATTAGATGGTCAAAATAGCCTTCACATGCTCTTAATTTTAACAGAAATCGCCTTTAAACTTTAATTTGCTCAATTGCAACTTTTATTTTCATTGAGGCTCGTAGGAGGTCTGTCAATTTATTATGATTTTTTATTCCTGTAAAAGTTTTTTTCGCCGTTTTTAACTTTTGGGTCGGGTGGAGTTTTTTTTAATTATAACATTTCATATCTAAGAAACGTCCTTAATACTTATCAGCATTGAATGATAAAAACGAGAGTTCATTGTACAAAATTGTCCAGACCATTCTAAGTACCTCTTAGATTGCATGTCGCAAATAGCTTGCCGACTTCTTCTGATATGTTTAGTGCGGGTAAATTATCCGTTAAATTGCACGACAAGTAATCTTACGGATACAGACAGATGCTTTCATTTGTGCTATGCAACAAAATAGACTTTAGAGCATTAATTATGTCTCACGCGATTCGCACTAGGTTCAACGCACCGATCGACAGTACTTGCCCACTCCTTGTCAGCAACAATCTTTTCATGGTATTAAGCATCAGAGAACGACATTGTTCAATAAGCTATACTTGGATTTTATTAATCTACAAAGCGATACTATTTACATCAAATTTAAACACATGGATGATTCGAGTATTAATAACAATGGATCGAACGAAGCTAATAAGGAAATAGTATGACCACATAACGTCCTTTGGTGCAGACGAAAAAAATGTTGAAGACATATATTTTTGTACAAATAATGTATCTGGTAAACAGTTTTAATGTAGCAGAGCACACGATCAAAAATCCACTGAATACTTCTCACTGATAGTTTCATCTACGTTGTTACACTAGAAAATACTGAACAAAATTCCACTTCTTAGAACAAATCACCTTAGGAATGAAAGTAAACTGATGGTCACAAACGCATAAGGTATCTGCTGCAGTCATTTCCAACAAGATTTATTTTATAACCGAAAACTTGTGAAATTCTGAAGTCTGAAAATGGACGTTTTCGTATTTATAATACATTGGTATCAGTGTCAAAGTATACACACGCTTATGGAAGTGGTATCATATGAACGGCCACCCGGCCTTCCCTTGGCTTGATGTCCTTGCTCCACCAGGATTAAACTTAATTTCTGATTGAAATTTCATATTTGCGTGATGAGACCTGTCCACAACGCCATTCATCCAATGAGTATTTCTCGGAGGGGACATAACTCTGCGATTTCTTCCTCCTTGTCGTCTAGGCGCTTGTTCCAACTGGTTCAGACGCTGTTCCAGACGAATCAGTCTTTGATCACCCATCTTTTGTTGTTCTTCCAGAGAATCAATTTGATCTCTCTGCTTCTCTTTTGTTTCAACCAATGTGGATATTTGCTCTTGTTGAATATTTCTTTCGATAATGCCTTAGAATATAAATCATTACCATGATAAGGAACTATCACGAAGTTTATCCACAAAGATTAAAACACAAATCATCGACAATGCTTAACGTATAAACTGAACATTTTTACGTCATGAGAATAGCGAAAACTTCCAATTATCAGTTTAATAATTAATAGATTTTATCGAAGTTGATGCTGGTCAGTTTTAATTATAATTATCATTGAAAAAAGTTGTAAAAACAAATGATAAATAGTTGATTTATTATCAAATAAGCATTGTGAATAAGGAAGGCAAATATATACGAATATGTTCAAGTACATACAGACATATACAGTCGACGGGAAGGCACTAAGTTTGAACAGGCTGGCAAACGTTTTGGTTTCAAGCTTGGCATTTGTTCTTATTTGTTAGACACCCATGTGGCACGATAAACTTACCTTCATCTTGAAGTTCTTCCAATTTGTCAATTTTCTGTCTCTGTTGTTCGTTTTCTTCTTCAATTTCCTTCAATTTCAGAAGCTGTGTATTAAGTTCTTGTTCTTTCTCTTCAAGTGCTCGTTTATGATCATCCAGCCTTTTCTCAAGGTCACGTAGCTCAGTGGCTTTTTGTGCCAGTTCTTCTTTCTTGCCACGAGCAGTGTCGCCATTTTCTTTTAGTTTCTTGTTGTCAAGCTGCAATTGAATGATCTTTTGCTGAAATGCGTTCAATTTTTCTATCAACGTTTTGTTTGTTTTCCTCAAACGTTCGTTTTCGTCTTTAACTTTTTGCAGTTCCTCCTCTGACGTTGGTATATCGCTGCTGGTTTGTTTAGCAATCTTCTTAAATAGATCAGCAATTGCAGGTGCCATTCGTACGAGTTCTTGTTCCAAAACATGCATGTCCACTGGCGTATGTTTTCCAGTAGCGTGTGGTGAAGATTTGTTGTTTGTGGTGGCTTGGGATGGAGTAGAATTATTTGGGATGTTCGGTTGGGGTGTTGTGTCCGAAATATTTGTACCTTGTGACGTATTACCAGACACACCTGAAGCCATGTGTACAGGAGTCACTGATTGGTCTGTTGACGTTGAGCTGAATGATTGCAAGGACATTTCGCTTTGTAAAGACATTGTCGATTGGACATGAAATGCTCTGGGTGCACCATTTACCGTGTCTGGAACGGAATGCTGGAAGTTAGACTGGGGAACTGCCGGTTGACGATTGTTATGTTGATTAGACGAAACCACCGGGGCTACCATGGCTACTGGAGCGCTAACCGTGGCATCTCCTGGATTCGTTTTTACACGGCGATGTTTCTCTCCTGTTTCACTGTTTATAGTGCCGCTGCTCTGAAATAAACATTAACAAAACCATTTGCGTATGTTTTATTAAACATAGAGCGAAACCCTGAAAAAGAATGCATTGAAGTTTCGGTGATGATATAGAAGGAACAATACAATATGCATTTACATTCTCGCAAACTCTTGTAAATTCACTGACTTAATGATGTTGTTTTGAACTATGCATATGTCAGAATAGAATAAGAATGAAACAGTAAGTAGACGAACTTCATAGAGGATTTTGCATAAGTGGTTTAAGTATTTTTCATCGATTGAGAAACAAGTTATTACGACTTGTACTAATCACTCACGAATGCTGCTTCCTGGCTACCAACCAGTACTTGCGCCAGATTTAGGGATTGTAAAGTTCGCGATCAAACCCATCTCATCATTGGGCTCGAAGTCATGCACTCTACCCCTCGACGACTGCGCTTCCACGAGTGATTTGTTGTAGCATTTGACTACTTTTCATCGTTTTTAAATGCTCGTTTGTTCAGTAATTTATGAGCACACACGTAATATTGCCTTAGAAATACTACTTTTATTGGAAAAAAAGCTTTGGAAGCCTTGGTCAACACGTCACAATAAAGCGATTGTCAGGAATTGTGACGTCATGTCATTTGTCCTATCGAAAACATTCAAAATAATAAATGAGTGTAATTACAGGTTTGCGACCTCATTTATGAAAAATACATTTTTGTATAGCATTATAACGCGCATGTATTATTTTCGATAATTAGTTAACGAATTAACAGATAAGGTGACGACAACGTCACAATTAAAGGATTGCCTTACCCGCTACTATTAATGCGCAATGAATGTTTATTTGCACTTATCTTTAAATAATAAAACACATCACATTCGCATTAAAAAATATTGAATTTATTAAAATATTTTCAGAAAACTCGTCCAATATATTCCGTAAGTTATGACCATGAATGTTATATCCTTCATTATTTATATTATACATAAACAAATTGTGACATCACATAACAAACGTAGCTTTTGTTGCAAACTAATCTGCTGAAAACTTGGTCTTCACTGAGTGTTTCTGCTAATCTTAGACATAATATGCATTTCTATTTATGCTACGTGACATTAGCAGAATGGAGACACACAAGCTCAGACGGGTTTGCCAGTTTATTAGAATTGAATACAACCGTACAAATTGTTGGAAATGACAAAATTGATGCATTGTTGAATTACCAGGAGCCTGGTCGGATTATTGAATTAGATATTTCCTGGGAACTCTATTTTGTGTCTCATAATATCGCCACTGAAGAGTGTATGGAAGTAGGCTTCTTGCGGCAATATATCAAGCCATTTGAATGCAGAAATTATACCTCGTGTTGTAGAATTAACTGTACCAAGCCATAACAAAGCTGTGCCTGATTCTATACAGTAAAACCTCGATAATAAGATCACCCTTGGGACATTTGATAACTGGTCTTCTTATTGAGGTAGTCCTGATATTGAGATTGAATAAAGAGTAAAAGACTTACAAATTGTGTACTTATTATTGAGGTGGTCTTTAAGTGAGGTTTTACTGTATTCTTTAAAATTTATAGCTTTTCTGTTTTATGTCCCATTTCAATATTTGACCGTGTATGTATATTATTTATAACTAACAATATAATAATTAGTATAGAAACAAACAGTATGTATTTAAATAACTGCCACATATATCTCTTATATGTTATGTATGTTTCAAAAACGAAATAAACTCCTAAAATAAATGTCAGGTTCAATTTAATATCAACGGTGAATATAAAACACACACCAGGCTTCTTCAATGATTAACGGCTTCTTTATGCGGAAGATATTATCGGCTGTCATTGAAAGTTATGTACGATGTTTCGAAATTGAGTTGACTTGGTGTTTCGCGAAGACATTCAGAAAATGTCTTAACCTCGTTTATTGTGAGGATACAAAGTGAAGACAGAGATGTTGCTTGTTGTTTGTACCACAGAATTTATCTCAATTCTACTCCTATGTAGTGTCATTGTATCAATTATTTCTGAACTTCCAATAGTTTGACATAAAACCAGCCGGACAAGCGCTTTTAACAAAGTACAATGTACAAACATGTGAACTTACTGTGGATGACACGGCTGTTGATGGTCTGGAATCTTGATCTGCAACAACAAAGTCAGTTATAGATGTAATAAAACTTGATGATATAGTTTAAACATCGATTATGAAACCAGTATACAATTTACAATGTATGTTAATCACTCTTGACGATAAATTGCGAAAAAGACTCGAGCACTGGATAGTTCCCATTAATCACCCATCGCTAGTGCTTAATAGTAGTTGTAAAAACCTGCTTCGCAATCCATATACCTGTATTTTTATAAAAGTGTTAAAACACCTTTGAAATATAAAACTTTATATACATGTTTAAACAATAGTTAGTGGAAGAATTATCCATGCAAAATGTCCATTGACTCCACTTAGTCAAAATTTGTAAACAAATTGTCCCCGAGAAATAACACACCTCACAAGAAAAAATATATATCACAAAACTAATAACATTATCACAATATTATGTACAATGAAATACATTACATTATTGCTAAAATATCACAGATTACTGCATCTCATTACGTACAATCTAATTAAAACATATTAGGTTTAGGTAGTTATATATTTATTTGCACATAAAGATCACGATTCTGCACGAATAAGACACAATGTCAGGTGAGACAATTTAAAAACTCTCCCAAACGAAAAGCATAAAATTCAAGTAAAGGTTTCTTTATAATCAGGGACCTAAAGACATTAATTTTGTATGTTTAAAAGATGTTGTTTTAAAAGCATCCTTTAAAGTAGAAAGACAATTTATGTTCACAGTACAATGGGGTAATTTATTCCAAAGAGATCATCCCATATAACTGACCGATTTTGATCCAAAACGTTTGACAAAAGCACCTTTTAAACTGAGCCTAGTTTTATAATTGTGAATACTGCCTTGATAAATAAAATGTTCTCCCATGTAAGATGGTGCTAATCCATTTTTAATTTTAAAAAAACATGACATAAATAATCTGATCAACTCGTAAACAAAGGACCGATAATGTTTTTATTCCAATACTTAACGTTAGAAAATGTAAAATTCATGAAAATGCACCTTTTGGTCACCAACACAGATTTTGTCTTGGCACACCTCTACAATTTTAGCAAAGAATTTCTAAATGTAAACATATGAATATATTGTAATATCAACAAACAATTGATATACTTTCAGACATTTTTTTATAATAATACATTCTGTTCAGTTATCAAAGCACAATGAATAAAGGACAATTGCTGTGACAGGAAGTCATGTGATCCATTTGCTCTTCATTGTATATAGTTTCCATAAATGACGTAACAGGAAACTGTGGATTATACAGCAAATCAATAATATCAACAGAAACCTTGGATAGATTATTAGCCGAGTAACGTATTTTCCTCACTGTTCGAGAGTTTACATTAGCTGTTGTCACTTTCTGAATATATTTACATATTTAACCTAATATTACTAATTGCCTGTTTGGTGTAAAACAATTTAATCATATTCGACATGATTTATGAAAATTCCCAAGTCAAACTTTGAACTTCACACTTTAACAATGACGTTACGCAATGCCCTTTCCGGTTTATTGTCAGGATGTTAACAGCATGTATTATTCATGTTTGTTTGTTGATTAACTAAGCAGTAGCATCTTCGCCGCCACACATTGCCTAAGAAGCTTTGTTCAAGGTTCCTTCGAAACTCAATGAACAACAAAAACCTTTAGTTTCAGGTTTCTACGATAAAAACAGCACATATTTCAAATGCTTTGAGCAAAGTGCTCGCCTAGCATACAATTTACCGATTCAATGTGAACTTTAATTCCGATTTTACGACCAAGCCGAGTTAATGACAGCAAAAAACGAACATTTGATCATTTATGTGGAGTAAACATTTTCACGAAACGAGGAGAATTCAATGCCAAGAAGACTTAATACCTTTCGGTTAATCTTCGTTTTTTATAATCAATAATAATCAGCATAACTTCCAGGAAGGAAAGTGACCGACATTTGTGTCTATACATGGCCAATTCATCAACACCAGCCTCCTCTCCTCAAGCTATTCAGTAAACCACCAAAGTGCTCACAAAAGTATATCGGTACAATTTGATTGGTTTAACATTCTCACCCTGTAGTGGGCAGCGGATATTTGGCGGGATTGTTAATTTGGACACAGCAAGAACTTGACCAGAGAGATAGCGGTGTGCATAACAATGTTTTTATAAGGCATACTTAACTTGTGTTGTTTCTAATACAGACAAAACTGACGCCGCTTATTTCTGTAATCAAGAAATGCTTACTTTGGTTTGTTGGCTTGACTGTGGTTTTCCGAATTGATTTAGATTTGGTTCTGTTAGTTAAAGAACGTACATGAGTATAAACGTTGTCGTTTGATTAATGTTTAATAGCCGAAGTATTTATTCGAAATTTAAGACTGAAATGACCATGACGGTACAATTGGCAGTTTCTATTGCAAATATACAGTAACAACGGCATTGCTGTTATGAATGTTGACCTATCCATTGTCCCAAACCAGAACTATGTTATTTCCACATACAAGTGGTAACTGGTTAAACCATTTATTATAGGCGTGTGTTTTGTCTTGGTAACACATTATTGTCTGCAATTATGTGAGAGGGAAATCAAACTGATCATGATTTCAATGTATCGTTCACCTAAGCAACTGTACGACTTGGACGAAGACACTGCGACACATGTGCAATAAACAACGTGCCAGTGAGCTAGGCTGAAGTATTGTATATGTAAATAACATAAGATTTTTCTTTCTGTCGAACAAACAACAGCTTATGTTGGTAGAATCAAGCTCAAAGTATTTATGTTGAACATTATGTGATTCCTATGTAATAATGTGTACAGTCTGTATCGTCAGCCTATTTGTTGTCTCAATTTGGTGTCTCAATTTGTTGTCTCAATTTGTTGTCCCAATTGTTGTCGCAACTTTTATTACACTACTTCACTTTGGAACACCCACTAAACGACTCGTCATATTAACGTAAGTGCTTCAGGCAATGCTAACGAACACATTCAGTCTAGGTGAGGTACTTACAACCTAATTTGTCTACGTAGAAATGTCAGTAACCTGTTGTATCTGTAAGTAAACGGCCATTGTTCTACAACACAACTCAGTTTTGACGATACAATATTTCTAAATCATATTTGATAATCAGTCATGGTCGTTTTTTATCTAGTCTATGTTGTGTATAAGTCCTTATTGTAACATTATGTATAGTGATGTAAAGTGATCAAGCATCTCGTCGTAAATTGTTTGTACTTACTTATTTCTTCTTCAGAGTGTACCAGAATATAAAGTGACATTGCTTGTTATGGTGAAAACAACTTCACATGGACGTATCAGTAAACAATGGGTCACTGACACATGGAGGCATAAATGTGGCATGTCAATTATTTAACATTTGAAACACAACTTAAATAATAATACAGAACTTGGGACACACATTAAAATGCTCAACGTCGCCTGGAAATAAATAAGGACAACACAATCATAAGTGCAAATTATCATGTCCAATCTATTACTGTTATTATGATTCTACGGAAATAATTAGCAGAAACATGACATTTAGCTCAAAAGAAACTCGTACAGTCGTAATGCTTTGCACAAAAGTTAGGTAAATAAAGCGCAGATACAAAGGCTTCACTGAAAACAATACATTAAGAAACGAGTAATAAGGTCTCTTACTGTTTAATGGAATCACGGATACAGATGTTGAAAATATATCTTAAAAGGTGGTCTGTGACATTAGACACTCCGACAGTCAACAACACTGTAGATCTAGTATTCTATTACAAGTCATTGGTATTTATGCCATGTTGTAGTATTATGTAACCTTAAAAGTGGTCTAGAATTGTATGCTGCTTACACAAAATCATAGTGACGTACGCATGAAGTTAATATCCAGACTTAATAATGGGGAATTACTTCAGTTAATGTCAAAATGCTTAATATAGGAAATTACGTTTAGTCGCCTCGACGTTTGGACGATGTGCACCGCCTGAACTGATATCACCCTCACTTTCCGGGCTATAACATTATCATGTTTTGTTATACAGTATGAACTGACATCACAAATTACATGTTCATGACGAATTCAACGTATTTTCTTGCACACAAGACCGGAACTTCGCGAATTTCCACCGGAATAGAAAAAGAGTCCCATTCCCGCCAAAATAGTAACCCTTGTGTCGGATATTTCTGTGCGTACCGAAAGCCAGTGAAAGATTCTTATATGTTATCACCCCTCGTGCGTCGATCAGTCGACCTAACCAGTATTTCAGTGTTTGCAGCCATTTGTTCCTATCCCAAACGAACAGTTCGGAAAGTGGCGTAGAATACTAGATATGTTAACATTATTGATCCGATTGAGAAATCATACCTTTTAATATTACGCACCGATATAAACATATTACATTGATGCCTTAGTTTTAATTGGTACTGATTCTGTATGCCAGTTTGTTCAGTGTTGTAATTTAAATCTACTCTCTGCTTTAAAATACCAGTTTTGAATAAGTACTTAAAGCACTGTGTCATTAAAGTTCGTAGAATTTACCCTTATCAGAGAAACAACCATTTTTTACTTTTTAAATTTTCCGTTTAGTTACAAATGTTGCAAGTTATTTAGAAACATAAAAAATCAGAAGTCACCACTAGTTAGGAAATTACTGTGGATTTTGCCGAAAACAATTTCTCAGAAAATACATGTCATTAGTTTTCTTTTTTATTGAGTGAAATGTTTTAGCAGAACTAATACCATGGATCTGAAATGACGTCTCTTTCAACCGGCGGTAATTTTGTATTGCTGAATATATTGACGTGACTGGATTTTTGTCCTCAGATATTAGAATGGCAGGGTTTGACTCGGATAATTAAAGAGTGGCTGCAGGGCATATATAAATCAGATAAAAACGAAAGTAATTAAATGCAAACACCAGCATTGTTTCGCTGCTGTGTCACAATCGAAACGTAAAAGAAAATACATTGATTCAAAGGATTTTGCTTGGAACTATTTCGGGAATTGGACATACGCTAGAGCAAACAATAGCAGTAAACCCTCCCTTAAAGACCTCCTCAATAATAGGACCATCTCAAAATTAAGAACACAATATGCAACTCCATTTTCACTGCGTTCTTCGATTTAAGGACCATCTCAATAAGAAGACAAATTTTCAAGGGTCCCAATGGTGGTCTTGTTATTGAATTACAGTATATATACATCAAATCGATTTAAACTGAATACAATGTTCATTCCAAATCGCCTATTGTTTACAATGTATATACTAATTTCTAAGCTGGATTGTGAAAAAAGCCATATGGTTATCTGAAACAACCTCAAGCTTGCTTCATTTAAAAAAAGTACACGTGTCACATGGAGTGAAGTAGTGGTGACATTTGCGCGGTTCGAGCCCAAAACTCGGCATTGAGAGACCAGCAATGCCGATTCCCTCTAGTGTTGAGCATTCAACTAAAACACAACAAGTGTCTTGTAAACTACGTTGCATGTTCCCATCAAATTGCATACTCTTTAATATGTTTTATGACAAAATTGGCAAAAAGTTGACAAACATACATACAGATGGATACACGACATTTTCTTGATAACGAGCGTATGAAGTATGAAAGTACTTGTGACACATCCTCCAGATGAAGTGACAATACATATGTAGAGAGAAACTAAGGTTGTAAATATTGGGAAGTTTTAAGTAAAATACACCAGACTTACGAGCAACACTCCTGACGGCGCTAACATTGTTGTTAGGCGTGGGTGCGGCGACAGTGTTGTTGTTACTGCCGTTCGTATTATTCAAGGATCCGGTGTTACTGGCATTTAAACCTAACGCTTCCATAACATCTGTATAACGATTATCCGGAGTACTTCTGACATATTGACATAACGCTGTATAGCCACGGTTTCCACAAGCAATGACACTATTCAGAAATTTCTCAGCTGGAAATAAAGAAATGCCAGTATACAGACAGAAAGTACACATACGTGCTAGAATAAAATAAGCCTTATATAAATACAGTCGGACCTCGTTTATTCGAATTCATCGGGTCCGAAATTTTATTTCGAATAATACATGGTTCCGAATATCCCATTTCAGTTCGACGTGCATGAGAACACACATCGGGACCTGATATTTATTTCGCATGATACCAGGTTTTCGGATGAAGGGTTGGCGAATAAACGAGGTTCGGCTGTACATGTTAAACTATACTGTTCATATATTGACAAGTGAGTCCATTTCAATATGTTTATCAACTGAATTCAAAGGCGGATGAAGTCAGGGCCGGATCCGGTGTGTGCCCCCTAAAATCTAGCAAGCTTTAGCATTATGTACCTGAAGCTGAAAAACATTTGCTTCCCTATGGATATATAATATTAAGCATGGCAATACATTGAGCAACGTTTGGTAGATTTTACACATGCTTTTACACTTAGATACAATGACTGCAGCATTTTAATATTTTTTGTTGAACACCCTATATCAATCAATTTTAACCAGATACCGTTTCGATATACCAAATCAAAAGCCTTCTTGAAGCCATTAACGAAGCAACTATTTGAACTCGGTGTCAGTTTGTAGTACCAACTGTCAGTAGCGTGTTAGTTATATATGTATTAATTCTTGTTCAAAACTTTATTAAAATTTACACCAATTATTTTTTATTTCATTATTGAGTGACTTTATGAAATTATGTATGAGAAAAAAAGAATAGTTTTGCCTTTGTAATGTCACTTTATCTATATGCCCAATTTTGGTTGCGTTATTTATGTCGTCAAGTATCCTTTGTACCATGTTGTTGGAAGCGTAAATACTTACCCTGCATATTAGGTGTATTCGGTATGACATTCATAATTTCACTTCTCATATTTGGCGGGAATATCCCATCTTCAACAAACTTGTGGATTAATTCTTCCACGCGAAGTTCTTGCTTTAGCAAGGTCCAATTTCTCCGAAGTTTCCTTTCATCTTCGGTGTTTAGATCCATATCTTAAAGAAGAAATAATCACAAAGGGACACTTTATTGACTGGAAAAAAACCATCACAAAAAGAAAGCAATGATTGACACGCTAGCATTTTATGTTCAACAGAAGAGCAACAAGTCAAAATGATATGCTGCCAAATGTGATTAGTTTTGCAAATCATTTTAGAGGTTAATGTGCCTAATGGGTGACTGCACATTGCGATTAATTAAACATCCCCAAGTCACTAATGTAATTTATAGCTTTTTGAGTTCAAGAAACAGAGTGGCGTTTTTTAAGTAGAGCAGCTACAAAATATGATTGCAGAGATTCTGATGCCTCTAGACATAGTTGGCCTTCACGTCTCTTATACTCCAAAACTTGTCCAACACTTTCTGTTAAAGTTGTAATATTTAGCACAGTATCCTTACTTGTTTCAACTAATTATTCTGAGCATCTATTTAAACACAAGAAGCCAACATGTACATACGAGTATAACACTCGAAATACTTCTGGCAACCCGGGTAAACATCCATATTAGATACAGTAAAACCTCACTTAAAGACCACCTCAATAATAAGACCACCTCAAAATAAAGAACACATTTTTCAAGTCCTTTTTTACTGTTTTGCTATATATGCAACCTCAATATTAAGACCACCTCCATATGAAGACCAGTTTCAAGGGCCAGAGGGGTGGTCTTATTATTGAGATATATATCATAGTTATATTTATTTCAACACTAAATGTAAAATGTACATGTTAATATAGAATTAAGATATATATTAGTAAAAAATAATATGCAAGAATTAAAAAAGCCATATCAGTCAACATTAAATGTTAAGAATAACACAAACAGAGTTTAAAGTAAAATCTCTTATTTCCATTGTGGTTCTTATATAGTATTGTGTGACATAGGAAGAATTTTAATTAATATATTATGTTATCACAGTAAGGTTATCAAAGAAAGACAGATAGAATGATGTCTTCCGGTATATTAAATGAAATAATGTTTTTGCAACATGTTGAAAAATAAATCGTTACAAAGATTTAACTCGGATCTATATATACTATATCATGGACCCGTCTTATCAGGGTCATTTTATATATGCTGTTTTCTCGTAGATTCGTGCCCCTAATCATTGCAAGTTCATTCAGTACACATTGTACTCACATATTTTTCATTTTAAACTAAAACAAAACAATGTAAACCATTACAAAGTCTAAGCCAATATTTGTTTGTGTTTTGCGATGAAACATGTGCTTAAAACAGAAGGTCAGTGATCTGGATCGTCTGGAAGTTTTCTCATTAGATTCGTATCCCTAGGTAATCTGCCTCGTTCTAGTTTGTAAACAATATGAAGACGTAAAAAGATTATGCAATATCCAACTGATAATGTTCGACATCTTACGAAAACCCCGTTTGGTGCCTCTTGGGTGAACGAAACCCCCGTTTGGTGCCTGTTAGGTGAAATATGATTGTCATATTTTAAGAAACCTACTTCGAGGACAACTTTTGGCTGGTTAAAAATGAAGGTCAAAATTAATGTTATACAGCTACGCCGAAAAAGATGAACAATAAGTAATATTTGATAGGAATAATTATCTAAATCTAAATACATGTATAGAACTATATTAGGGTAGCTGAGACCCCGTCTTGACTGTTTGATGGATTTCAGTCTTATATACAGTAGTGCACGCTTATAACGAACTTCTGAGGACCTGGAGATTTACTTCGTTGTATCCAAACTTTGTATCTATACAGCGAAACTTCGTTATAGCTATACATTGTTCATGTATTGCTGTGAGTTTTGTGTTCGGCATTTCTAGCTTGTCTTCTATATTTACTTTTAGAGTTGTAGCTTTGGGAGAGTTATTTCTTTAGTCGAGGCAATATGGTATGGTTGGCATATGTATAATTAGCATACAAGCAATGCGAATCTATCACGTGTAGTCGCATACCAATAACCAGAGAACATCTGACATTTAAAAGATGGGAGAAACTCGTCTCGTGTAGTTTTACTGAACTAATGTACCTCAGAAAGAAATCAGTTAAATGATGTGGATATTGATTTAATTCTGTTTTCATTTGCACGCCTGTAAAATAACATGAAACTAAATTACTCTCATTTCAGAGCAAAAAACTAATTCATTACAGAAACTGATGTTTGTCGACAAAAGAAAAGACATCGTTTTTGGTGATGTGGGCAAACTACTTTCTCAAATTGGTGAAAAATCTTTAAAGGTCAATAACCAAGAGACCATGTTTTGCTGAATTCTTATAAGAAATTGCACAATACAGAAAGAAAATTGGCCTTAGAGTAATTAAACACAACCCACATGACCGGTAAAGAGTAAATTGCAATTATATGCCATGTATATACAAATCAAAACCATACTCAGTTTTATTATGTTATCTTATGTCTCTCACTCGGTCTGATATATTGAAGAGAAACTTGACAAAACGGGGAATGAAATGTGTTTGCTTAGCAAATATCTTTATAGTTACAACATTATTTAAGCTGCACCATGACAACACCTGTATTAGTGACGTTGGTTATGACGTCAATTTTTTTCAATTCAAAGTTTGACGTCGCAAACTAAGCTTTTTGTTCGAAGATGTTTTGGAGGCTTAATTGTGATTTATAGAATTAAACGAACGAGGAAATATCTATAAGCATTGCATAATTTGTTCTTTGCAATTGAAAAGCAGACGATTACTAAAGAATTGTATTGAAAGTTAGGTACAAAATTATGACGTTGCGTCAGAGTGTACCTAACTTTAGCATCTTGTTATTTAGCATCTTGTTATTATATTGGAATTGCTATAAAAAGAAAAGTAGAAGTCCGATTTTAATACTGTTGGTATTAAATGAAAGTTAAAACATATATTTCGGTAAGGAAATCTAAAACCTAAAATTGACTTTTTTGTCACTAATACAGGTTTTCTCATGGCGCAGCTCAAATTATTTCAAATTTGTCCAACATAGAAAGTAAGCGAACGTATCGTCATACTGATCCTGAAAATGTTGAAATGTCTCGTTTGATAGTTTTCAATGTATTCTACAGAAAAAATTGTCATAAAATTGGCGTATTTGAGGTTTTATCTTCAAATCAAAACATACAATATGTCATTATGAGTGCGAATATTCAAATTGCATACGGGATCAGTAATGTAATCATTATGTTGACTTCATTCTCCTATATGATGTATTTTATCTGATGTTACACCCCGCAACAATGCGCAGACGATTAAAAAATGAGAACGTTGTTATAGAAATGCAATTATTTTTTATCAATTAGATAAAGTATGAGGATCACGAAATGCCGGTATAAAACAGATTGAGGGTAAATGGCGTAATTATTCATTAAGTATTAATCGATAGAAATAAAATAGAAATGCCATAAAAATGATACCATGCATCACATGTCACCGTGTTTGACCTAATTAAGTGTAGAGATATTATTTTAGACCGGGAGGCAGAAATATGTACGAAATACCGGTGGTGACATTCACATTTCATTATTTATCTACTATGAAATACTGCGATTTAATTCACGATTTCAACTTTAGGAATTCACGATTTCAACTTTACGAGTTCACGAGTTCAACGTCACTAATTCACAATTTCACGGTTTCAACTTTACGAATTCACGAGTTAAACTTTACGAATTCACGAGTTAAACTTCACGATTTCAACTATTCACTATTTCCTATAGGAGAGATCTAATTATTGTGAATGTCACCATAGGTCTTTCGTACAATAAACATACATAAAACTAATTGACCATAACGTCAAAATTAATAAGGACCTCTAATCAGTCATGAAGAGCAGTTATATTTTACATTTTCTGCTGAAATAGCGATGGTGTTTACCATACATTAGACAACTTGACAGCGATTGGATGTTCAGTATATTTTAGCGCATTTTATTTCAATTTGTTAACATGATATATTAATACCATACAATACCTCCCGTGGCTGAGTAGTTAAGAACAGAACATAATTTTATTTTAATTTGGATTTGAGCAAAAACTTCTCATTCGTACAACGTATGTACAACATATTGTCCAAGTACAAACAAAATAGCAACTTAGTAAAGTAAAGTAATGATAACAAACCAAACAAACAACAACAAATGAACATATATGAAAACATGATAATGATTCACAATAATGTGTGTCTGTGAGAGTGGCAGAATAAATTAAACATTTCAAATAAAATAAAATAAAACATCACACTTAAACCATAGATTATTATCTATAATAATTGCTCTATTGAAGTAAATTTTTCCTAGTTTTCATTGCACAGTTTATGAAACAGGCTAGATTCGTAAGAATAACCTCATCTTTTGAAGAAAGTACTAGTATTTGATATTTTTTAACATACTTTATATTTATTACTTATACTTATAAAATATGATTATATGTATCTTTTTCTAACAAGCCTATATTTATTATAGATTAAAATAAAATTCGTCTTCAATGTCAAGGTTAAAACATACTTCACAAATGCGTTCTTTCTTTCTTAAGGCTTCAGTCCGGGGAGCTAAATGGTCATTTTTACCTAGATACGTGTAGATTTGGCCAATGTGTTGACCAGATAAGTACATCCAGAACGGCAATAGTTATCACTAATGCTGATATTCTTTAAAGAAACATTTATTGTAAACATTTCATGAAATTCACGAAATGTTCAGAGTGTTCTGTTCAAGAAGTAACCTCTTTTTATCAATATGAAACGATCTGTAAGCCACAATTACTACCAGAAAGAAACGTATTAAAAATATAAATTTGAATCAAATAGAATGTTCAAGTTCTGCAAAGCGTATAAGAAATACTACCGTAACTCCCCAGCTCATAATTATCAAACAATACATTTGAGTTAAAAATCACAAAGTGTAATGCTGTTTTCTTTATTTCCGTTTAAGACAGTCAAAAATACACGCCTTACCTGTTTAGTGATTGAATAAATCCTTTCAACTAAGTATTCACAAAATTCAAATTACTTATATTCACGATGAACACATTTAGGCCTAAACCGATTTTCAGTTCTGTATTATTTTTCAAAAAACATATATCACTTAATTGTTTGAAGATATTTTCCTGCGTATTTAATATTTATTTATTTGTTTAAAGCAGTAAACAGAATTAATTGATATTTATTTTGATATAAGTAGACACCAGAGTCATTGATTCAGTTCAGTTAAACAATGCAATACATATAGTCTTACATATTTCAATGCATATATAAAACAAAACATGGGCATCTTTTGTATTAAATATTGACTTTGATCCAAATCTACGACCAGAATCAATGTTTCTTTGTCTTACTTGAAGTATCAGATATCGGCCAGACAAAGACTTTTGAAGAAGTAGGTTAGTTTAAGGATATCCAAAAATAATATGCAGTAAAACCGCACTGACATACCACCTCGAAATTAAAACCACCTCATCAATACGGCCATATGTCCATGGACCATTTTTACCAGGGCCCGTATTCATAAACGTTTATAGACTGATTCCCAGACTTAGACTTAAAAATGACAAGTTTTCATTTTATTCCTACCATAATGTTACATGTAATATATTTTGATAAAACATGGCCAAATTGTAGAGTGAGTAACAAGCAATATTCAGGCAAATATTTATCCGTTTAAATTTATTTTTTTGCAATTTTAAAGTCTAAGTCTGAGATTCAGTCTTTAAACGTTTGTGAATACGGGCCTAGGCCCATCGGAAAACTCTGGTTGTTAGATTGACGAAGTCGACAGACGGGCGTCAACACACGAAAGCCTGGTGGTTACATTTCAGATTCAAGAATTTTCAGTTTAACTTCATGAAGATGAAATCGTGAATGTGTGAAGTTGCCTTCACCAAATTGAAATAGTGAATTCGTTAATTTGTATTCGTGAATTCGTGAAATTAAATCGTGAAATCGTGAGTTCATGAATGAAAATCGTAAAATCGTGAATGCATGAAGACTTTCACCATCAGGCTTTCGAATCAACATGTTTTTGTATTTTCGTTAGTGCGGTGAAATTTTACTGAAATGTTTATCAGCATGTGAAGTTGGGCATCTGGGGTTTTGCTTTGCTAGTTACATAGTTACATTCATTTTACATTAGAAAACCTGGTTCCGATCTCTAGAAGCATCTTAATCTGAGCTAAATCTCAGCTGAAATATTATCTCAAATTGTTGAGAATTTTCTCATCTTAGACCAGTCTCAATATCGATATTACAAAAAAAAAATGAAATGAGTTTTTTTTTCAGAAATCTTTCACGAGATCCAAAATGAGATTGTCTCAAACTCCAGCTCTGATTTGAGCAAAATCTCATATTGAGCTGAGATTTCTATTTGAGAAGTTGTGAGAGATCGGGCCCTGGTTACCGAAGAGTTTGCAGGTTTCTTGCTAAAACTTCTCTTCTATATTTTATCTCGATAATCAGACCAACTTAAAACTAAGACCGACATTCTTCATAACCAATGGTGATCGTATGATTGAGGTTATGCTGTATAGAAGATATTGCATGACTGGTCATATATGTAGTCATTCATAAACACGAATGTAATATTTCATAATTGTATGTATCATAATATTTAAACATTTTACCAGTAAACAAAAAAAATTCTGCACATAATAGCAGACGACATCATTACACTGTTATGTAAGCGTCATTGGTTATTTCACCAGTAAATTATAGACTAATATATGAGTGTTATGTCACGTCTCCGGCCTCATTTATGATATAATAATATTTATTGAGGGGATAATAACCAGCTGAGATGAAAGTCCATTACAAATTCCTAGACGATTATTCAACCCCGACACTGCTCAGTCGGTCATTTACGTCTCGATCTAGTTCTGAAAGTTCGGTTGTAGTGATTAACATAATAGTCGCTCATTTTGTTGTAAAATAATGCATTGAAAACAATTACATGTAATAAGAATATAATGAAAAATACATTTTTAATGGGGTTAGCTTTGTTTGGATAGCTCTGTGTTCTTCTACTGCGGATAACCACTCACTTCTACTGCGGATAACCACTATTCTACTACGGATAACCACTCTCTTCCACTGCGGGTAACCACTCACTTCTACTGCGGATAACCACTCTCTTCCACTACGGATAACTACTCACTTCTACTGCCGATAACTACTCACTTCCATTGCGGATAACTACTCACTTCTACTGCGGATAACTACTCACTTCTACTGCGGATAACTACTCACTTCCTCTGCGGATAACTACTCACTTCTACTGCGGATAACTACTCACTTCTACTGCGGATAACCACTCTCTTCTACTGCCGATAACTACTCACTTCTACTGCGGATAACTACTCACTTCTACTGCCGATAACTACTCACTTCCTCTGCGGATAACTACTCACTTCTACTGCGGATAACTACTCACTTCTACTGCGGATAACCACTCTCTTCCACTATGGATAACTACTCACTTCCTCTGCGGATAACTACTCACTTCTACTGCGGATAACTACTCACTTCTACTGCGGATAACTACTCACTTCCATTGCGGATAACTACCCACTTCTACTGCGGATAACTACTCACTTCTACTGCGGATAACCACTCACTTCTACTGCGTATAACCACTCTCTTCCACTGCGGATAACTACTCACTTCTACTGCGGATAACTACTCACTTCTACTGCGGATAACCACTCACTTCTACTGCGGATAACCACTCTCTTCCACTGCGGATAACTACTCACTTCTACTGCAGATGACTACTCACTTCTACTGCGGATAACTACTCTCTTCCACTGCGAATAGCTACTCACTTCTACTGTGGATAACTACTCACTTCTACTGCGGATAACTACTCACTTCTACTGTGGATAACTACTCGCTTCTACTGCGGATAACTACTCACTTCTACTGCTGATAACTACTCGCTTCTACTGCGGATAACTACTCGCTTCTACTGCGGATAACTACTCACTTCTATTGTGGATAACTACTCACTTCTACTTCTGATAACCACTCTCTTCTACTGCGGATAACCACTCACTTCTACTGCCGATAACCACTCACTTCTACTGCAGATAACTAACTACTCACTTCTACTGCCGATAACCACTCACTTCTACTGTCGATAACCACTCACTTCTACTGCCGATAACCACTCACTTATACTGCCGATAACCACTCACTTCTACTGATGATAACTACTCACCTCTATTGCCGATAACCACTCACTTCTACTGCGGATAACCACTCACTTCTACTGCGGGAAACCACATACTTCTACTGCGGATAACCACTCACTTCTACTGCGGATAACTACTCACTTCTACTGTGGATAACCACTCACTTCCACTGCGGATAACCACTCTTCTACTGCGGATAACCACTATCTTCTACTGCGAATAACCAATCACTTCTACTGCGGATAACCAATCTTCTACTGCGGATAACCACTCACTTCTACTGCGAATAACCAATCACTTCTACTGCGGATAACCACTCACATCTACTGCAGATAACTACTCACTTGTACTGCGGATAACCACTCACTTCTACTGCGGAAACCACTCTCTTCTACTGCAGATAACCACTTTCTTCTACTGCAAATAGCCACTCACTTCTACTGCAGATAACCACTCTCTTCTACTGCAAATAGCCACTCACTTCTACTGCAGATAACCACTCACTTCTACTGCAGATAACCACTCTCTTCTACTGCAGATAACCACTCTCTTCTACTGCAGATATCCACTCTCTTCTACTGCAGATAACCACTACTTTCTACTGCAGATAACCACTACTTTCTACTGCAGATAACCACTACTTTCTACTGCAGATAACCACTACTTTCTACTGCAGATAACCACTACTTTCTACTGCAGATAACCACTACTTTCTACTGCAGATAACCACTACTTTCTACTGCAGATAATCACTCTATTCTACTGCAGATAACCACTCGCTACGTCGTTCACCTTCACACCGTCCACTCATTTTTGTCCCATTCTAAAACAGAAGATTTGTTTCATCTTTTGAAATGCTTATTTTCCCATCTAGATCCATAAAACATTAATAAGAACCGCCACCTTTACACTGCACTCGTTATACAGTTGACATGCTGCGAAATTCACCTAGCCAAATATCAATATTTTTGGGACCGCACGAAACGTCTTACTAATTTTTACTATAAATTCTTTATTAGATATATTACTTTAATCAGAAACAAAGCTCCTTTGAAAAAGCGGCAATTCAGACGCCCTTCCTTCCTCACTTGTCAATGACATGTACATGTATATGAAGATCTTGTCAGTGGCTTGCAAACGGCAATGAGATAGTGGGACTTACTCCAGAACCTGAATAGTTCAACCGACCTCGTCTAAAACGTTATATGAAAAACGAACATGACCTTCCTTTACGAATAACAGAGCAGTATTCAAGAAAAGATGTCAGCAGTCTAGGATTTCCAAGCGAACGACCGAGGGGACGCATGAATTTCAAGTCTATTAGTTTATGATTGCGATGCAGACGACCGCCTAATAAGAGAAACATGCTTTTCTAATCCAATACAGGAACAAAGAACATTTTGCTTTCCTCAATACAAGTATCTTTCCGTGCATGTGCCTACTAAAGTTAATTGCAGTGTGCGCAATAAATAAATGATGGCGTGCTTAAACAAAGTATATTTCACAGTGCAGTGCGTTGAATGTTATATCAATATAATTGTAAATAAACGTAAATGTTTGGATCACGTTATGCTTCTGGGAGATCCAAATAAACTCCAACATAACTATTTTACCGTATATTATATTTGACGTTCTAATCAGAGCACGGATGAGAGCTAAAATTAAGCGATAGTATGGAAGAGGACCATTGCTACCGCCTCCGTACCAGGACCGAGCTATGGTAAAATGTATTCCCATATATTAGTAATATGTAATCACAGTTTTTTTTAAAATTCAAAACTTTTTTGCTAAAACGTTATGGAAATAAAATTTAAAAGTATTTTATATAATGTTATAAATAATGAAATTATGCTATGATTACAGTAATAGTATGACGTAAATCTATGCCAAGGATGTTTCAATTTGCAAATGGTGCTGAGAAGCAAAAGCACAGACTCTCAGAGCGATATATCGTGAGTGACGCAACTTAATTAGATGAAATTGACTTTCATAATAATGAACAATACAAAAATCAATTTAATTAATTAAACTAAAACCAATCAACTATTTGAAGCGAAATTACCATTCCGTTGATTAATTACCATGCCGATGTTTCCCCCCTCCCTTTCTCTACTTAATTTCTCATTCCGATTTTTGTTGTTGTCCCAGTAACAATCAAATTAAGTGTCTGTTTATTTTAAGACCGTTATAAATTTTAATGTAAACAGCATTTATGGAACACCAAATTTCCGCAATTTTCAGTCTGTTTGTTGTTGTTTGCAATTTCGATTATGGTGGTTTTTGTGCTAGTGACAGAATAAGTGAAGAGAATGTAGATCTGTGTCATGGTCTGCACAAAGTTTGTCGCTGTTAGTTGGGAAATGAAAAGTCGTAATACGCTGGACTCAAACACATAGCCAGCGAATTAAATCATGTGTATCTAATGACTTTAACACTAGCGAACATACAGATATTTTTTACATTACTGATTATAGTGGTCAATATATCATTGAACTTTGATATGAAACATATATATACATTTTGCACTGTAATTATTTACATTTTGCTACTTGGAAGAGTGTTGGACTTTCATGCGGGAGATCCGGGTTCGATTCAAGGGTGGGAAAAGTCATGTCAGTCCGTGATATTTGTCCACCACCTCTAGTTCATGAGGGGACATTATCAGCTGCATGAGGGGACGTTGTCAGCTGCATGAGGGGACGTTGTCAGCTGCATGAGGGGACGTTGTCAGCTGCATGAGGGGACGTTGTCAGCTGCATGAAGGGACGTTGTCAGCTGTATGAGGGGACGTTGTCAGCTGTATGAGGGGACGTTGTCAGCTGCATGAGGGAACGGTGTCAGCTACATGAGGGGACGTTGTCAGCTGTTTGAGGGGACGTTGTCAGCTGTATGAGGGGACGTTGTCAGCTGCATGAGGGGTCGTTGTCAGCTGTATGAGGGAACGTTGTCAGCTGTATGAGGGGACGTTGTCAGCTGCATGAGGGAACGGTGTCAGCTACATGAGGGGACATTGTCAGCTGTATGAGGGGACGTTGTCAGCTGTATGAGGGGACGTTGTCAGCTGCATGAGGGGACGTTGTCAGCTGCATGAGAGGACGTTGTCAGCTGCATGAGGGGACGTTGTCAACTGCATGAGGGGACGTTGTCAACTACATGAGGGGACGTTGTCAGCTGCATGAGGGGACGTTGTCAACTGCATGAGGGGACGTTGTCAACTGCATGAGGGGACGTTGTCAGCTGCATGAGGGGACGTTGTCAACTGAATGAGGGGACGTTGTCAACTGCATGAGGGGACGTTGTCAACTGCATGAGGGGACGTTGTCAACTGCATGAGGGGACGTTGTCAGCTGCATGAGGGGACGTTGTCAACTGCATGAGGGGACGTTGTCAACTGCATGAGGGGACGTTGTCAGCTGCATGAGGGGACGTTGTCAACTGAATGAGGGGACGTTGTCAACTGCATGAGGGGACGTTGTCAACTGCATGAGGGGACGTTGTCAACTGCATGAGGGGACGTTGTCAGCTGCATGAGGGGACGTTGTCAACTGCATGAGGGGACGTTGTCAACTGCATGAGGGGACGTTGTCAGCTGCATGAGGGGACGTTGTCAACTGCATGAGGGGACGTTGTCAACTGCATGAGGGGACGTTGTCAGCTGCATGAGGGGACGTTGTCAACTGCATGAGGGGACGTTGTCAACTGCATGAGGGGACGTTGTCAGCTGCATGAGGGGACGTTGTCAACTGCATGAGGGGACGTTGTCAACTGCATGAGGGGACGTTGTCAACTGCATGAGGGGACGTTGTCAACTGCATGAGGGGACGTTGTCAACTGCATGCGAAATGGCAAGTTTCCATGGGCTGATTATTTCAGGAAAACTTTTGTGTCAACGGACCGCCATGCATAACTAAAAGAAAGGTTAAAAAATGGCTCGAATCCAAATGAACACAAACTCCTATTTAAGACCAGTACGTGACTCCTCAACAGTGATATTTGATAAGTGTGGTCATTTAACGATATCGTCAAATTTATAACACAGATACAATACAATACTATACAAATAGATTATTGCATTAAAACATAACATGTTTCATAGCAACATAATGTACATAATAACAAAAGACATGGTTTTGCAGGAAACACGTAACAAACAGATGATTATAGACATTATCGGACGCGACCCCACGTGTCATGGATTATTTACATTGGCAATCGTTTTATCTGTTTTATACGGTGGTATAGATCTGACATATGTGAACTTATTATTTTCTCGTGGGAACGAGTTAGTAAGTCGTGGCCACGAGATAAAAAAACAATCACACAGGTCACCTCTATGCCACCGTAGTTTTGTAAAAGTGGTGGCGTTCTCATTATTTGCTTTGAGCAAGTGGTATACTGTTCAGTGCCGTTATGTGACACGATCTAATCATGGTGATTGGACAGATGAAGAATTCTATTCAAATTCATTGATGCCGCCTCAAAGCAATGTCATTTGGAATAATCCTTTTGAATCTATCAATTTCAAAGCATTGACTCCATGAACTTTTGGCTAAATCTTAAAAAGTACATGACTGCTATATCATTAAACACAACAAATAAGATATATCGATACAAAAAAGTGGTATAACAATGAAGAGTCAGTTCGGAGTTCGGATTAGGATCAACTATATTCTTGAAACGAGCCTAATTCAGCGATTGTCGTATAAATTAAATTAAACGAAACACTCACAATTTTGATTTCACGTATTCACCACGATATTAACTTCACGAATTAATGATTTCAATTTCCCGATTTCAATATTTCCTTGAAGAGAAATAATGAAATGTGAATGTCACCACGGGTCTTTCGTAGTGTTTACAACGTGTGCTTATGTTTCTCTGGATATATCCTTCACTAATATCAGACAACAGACTGGGCATGCGTTAATATACAGAGCATAATTCAGACATAATAAATACATATGCTTTCGGTGATGTACACAATTCAAAAGTCAATACTTTTTATAAATATTTGTTGAAACATAGGAATTATGTCGAATTTGATCTCCAACTGGCGAATTACTAGCGCCTAATGATTGCACTTTAAAATCCTCCATAAACCATCTTTGGACACCCTAGAGTGATCCATTTCGTTCCTCTCCATTCATAGGCCGTGTGCTATTTGCTTCATAATATGTCGTTGCCTTTCCATTGGTGTCTTCGTGTTTTATTAAAGAGTTTGGACCAATCACCATGCGCGTCCGTCGAGATCCTCGGTATACATCTTAAGATGTCCGTGTAAGTCCATGGAGGACTGGTATTAGGAAGCTCTCGAAGTTTCTTAAATTTTAAATAAACCAATTTGATAGTTGAACAGTATCTTCTCCATTTATGCAAATTTAGCGTCTTCACACTGAAGAATATTAAGTTTGTAAGCAGCATTTTGATTGGTCGATTTTTGGTCTAGTCTAATTTCGTAAAGACGGAAAAAATCTCACAAAGTTTGCCAATTGTCCCTCGGTTGACAAATGCAGTGAAACGTAGAAGTCAATAGTGGGTTGCTATCTCATGTTCAAAAGCATGCGCCTACAAGTATGGCAATGTGAATGACCGAGACGGTCAGAACTCGTCTAGGAAGCATCAGGCTACTCGTCCATTCCATCTCTATAAAATGTCGGAATATTCTGCAGCATGATCGATTGGCTCGGTCCCCATGGTAACGGCTTGAAAATGATTGATTTTGCGATCGTACAGTTTGATAACGGTATAACGCAGATACAATTTAATTGTTTTCATAAGCCATAAGATAGGGACTAGTAATTCAGGTCAATACACTTAGAACGCACTTATTACCTGATCAGTTCTTCAGACAATTTCTATCTGTCATATTTTTTTCTACGTGAACCCAAGTGGTGTTAAAATGACTTATGTTCAATAACAAGAACTTGTACATCAATGGATGACTTTAACAATCGGATTCTCTGCGTAACTAAAATATCATGAAACATTGCCTCAGACACTATAAACTGCCTAAGACATTTTCGAAATCCAATTATCTATTCTATTAAATCTGCTTCTCGTCGGTAAGTGTAATTATAATTTAGTGATACATCTGCGACTACGTTTTATACGAACGTACTGTCAATATTGGATTATCAAACGTATCAAACGGTTTATTAGGTAAGGTTATGATAATGCTGTACGACTACGCAGTCATCACGCTTCCCTCTATGCTTATGTGACGACAGAACGGGGTTAATGCTCTATCACGGCTACCCCTCCCAAACCAAGTACGGAACGCCTCTTATGTTTTTATTTTGTCCGTCTTGTCGGGCCTGTAACGGCCTCTCTTCAGCTGCTCTGACTTCTGATGAGTGGTCTATTGTTATATATTTGTCTTTGTTCTTCAAGCAATATCCTGCATTCGCCGGCGTTTTCAGTGGGGAATCTCTTATCTATACTGTTCGCTTTATTAGACTGATGATAGGTTAAGTGTGAGGTTTGGCGAACCCTTCAATCAGGTTTGGAAACTTTCCCAAGAATGGTTTTGTCACTGACCATTGCAAAGCGGTACTCCTCTTTTCAACCATCAATTTATGTTTGTGTCGTGCCCCTATTGCCTTGTTGTTTAGTTTTATGTATGTATTTTTCATAGCTCCATCTGCTTATGTGGTGACAGTGCGCTTAGTAGGTCACACATTATTCTCTACTTCTTTATACTTTGGAACATTTAGACTTTACGGAAAAGATACTCTCCATATGTCTAGAACTAAATCTATTTACTTTGAGGCAAGAATCTCAACAAACAGAGTAAACTGACTCAATGTGGTGAGAGTGAACTGACTCAATGTGGTGAGAGTGAGCGACATCTCATGACCAAATTTCACTCGATTCCATGCCGCTCACCATATAACCTTTACCCCATCCCTAGTCCAGGTGTGAAATAATGCAATGTCTCCGGTACTTGAACATGTTACTTAGTACATGAACGAGGAATTGAGACATTTTAAGGCTTGGATAAAGAGTATTTACCCCCATGTTATCAGTTATGCTGTTTGATTAAATAAAATTAAGTGATTCATTTACAAATGGCATTACGCAAACCTCGCCCAATTAGGATTATCTAACCCATGTAAAGTATAAATAATATAATCATCTTGGATGAATGAAGGGATAGTTGTTATTATAAGTGAATACATAAGACTTCCTAGTCTTATACTGGTGTTTGTATGTTGTGTTTATATGACTCAGTTGTTGGCCACACAGGTTTAGCTAGCAGCGCGAGCATCATTATTTTCTATTCACAACTACATGAGTATTTCAAACAATGACCTACGAATGACCGGTGGCGACATTTACACTTCATTATTTCTCTGCTAGGAAATATTAAACTCGGAAAGTTGAAATCGCGAATTCGTGATTTTAACTTCTCGAATCCAATATGTCATAGGAGAGAAATAACGAAGAGTGAATGTCAACAGCGGTATCTAGTAAAGGCAGATACGATACGTGTATTAGCACATTAGCACATTGTTGTAGCCTTGTCGGAAACTTCGTGGTTAGTCGAAAAGGCATTGCCATATTAACACTTTTGTCACATTTTTCAAACAGAGCTGTGGTTACATACTTAGGATAGTGTCAATTAAATCTTCGCGTAGGTAGGCAGTTGTGATTTCTAGCCGACAATTACGTCAAAGACAATCCTTTATTACGCAGTAAATGCTACTCCTGTACACTATAGATGGGATAAAATCTGTATTTATGAATGTGAGATTCATTAACACATCCAAGTAGTAAGTCGTTCCATGTGGTAAGTTGTGTGTCGCTTTGTTTATTGCCAACACCTAAATGCGGACAAAACAAGTGTTCATCGGTGTATTCACTTAACGGTTTTCAGAACTGTCTAGTACAGAGTTTATATATACAACTATGTGGGCTTTTTGTGTTTGCGTTTTCTGTCTATACACAGCGCAACATCTTCATAGCGGCCATCTGTTGAGAACAACTTCTCTTCAATAGCATTATCAATTTTCCAGTAATAAAATACTGTTAGTATAACCTTCTTTAAGAAACAACCTCTCAACAACACACGGACATTGCATATCCCAAAGGGCGTTGCTCTGAAGAGATTGTGCTATATGCTTGACACAGTCTATGCAAAACGTTCTCTTGTTCGAGATGAGTTATTGACATGTGCTAGCATTGTAAGATGTCATTATCTCAATCGTGGTTGTCATTGCTATATTGCTTCCATCACTAACGGAAGTTGATACTTGAATTGAAAGTATTGAAGTGGATTGCAAAGATATTCATGTCAACGAATTGAAATGGTAAGCTGTCAATAAAGTAAAAACGCAAACCACTTTTCATCATTAAGCCTCGATAGTTTCTTATCTTCACCAAAGTTTCTCCAAATTTTATCTCGTGCTTTAGTACATTAGTTCCTTCAGAGAACAGTATTCCTTAGATGTTGCTAATTGATCTTAACCAATTAAGTCAATGCTTTTAGACGTAAGAGCGGTGTATTAACTTATTCTTTGCAAAATGATTCAACAAACTAAAGCCTTTTTCGAGCCATATTTATTGATGTTGCGTCTTCATAGTCTTATAATAATAATTGAAAAGGCAATGTTTTCGAAAAAAAGAAATTTGACTAAAAAAGAATGGTTGTCCATCGGGGTGTTGTCTGTATCTTCAAGGTTCGTTCTATTTGAGTCATTTGAGAATAAGCGTGAGATTGGGTGAACCCTTAAACCGATTTAAACTCCAGATTTGTTTTTCCACTGACTGTTCCAACACAGTTTCCATCATCTATCTTTGTGTACCTTATGTCGTAACTGGTTAGTTGTGTGTATGTTTATGTACCTTTCTGTTTTTGGGGTGGCGGTGCATTTTGTACGTCGTATTTCCTGGGGCCTTATTCACAAGCATTGAGAGACTGACACTCAGACTTAGACTATATTTACCAGCCTTTCATTTTCATTAAATGCAAACGAATGAAATTTGGTCTGTATAATTGTTGATACTCACTCTACACGTTTACCAATTTGTATTAAAATCTGTTTTGTAAGAAGAACGTATGAGCAAAAAGTATATTTAACATTTCACAGTCAAAGTTTTAGTTTCAGTCTAAAAAAGTGTGTGAGGCCACTGCTCAACTTGTCAACTCAGCTGTGTTACTTGTCGAACATGTTGTACGTACATTATACTCTTATATTTCACTTGCACATTCTTTCATTTAAATCATACCATCTGCATGTTATTGCCAAAATGTTATCAAAAAGAAAGAAAGAAAACGATACAAAAACTGTACAAAATTTTATTTCATGCTCTTGAATAAAGGGAGAATTCTTAAGAACATGAACGCGTTTAGGTATATACTACATAAACTATATGTATATTGCACCAATTAAACATGTAAAAAGACAAAGAACAAGAAACATGGAATAAAACAAATGTGTAAGTCACAACACAAGACTGACTTGTAACATTATTTTGAAACTATTTACAACGAGTCACGTAAAATATTCACCAAGCCGTGTCAACACGTTAATAAGCAATATAATAATATAATATAATACATATTTGTGAAAACAAGCTTTCATGACATTAACAGTGCATACGTCACAAACTGGGATAATAATAATAAAAACAAAAATGGAAACAAATTCCCCCAAAAATACAGACCTTAAAGAAGCATGTGCGAACATTTAATTAACCAATCCAAAGCCTCGAGATGTGCGATTATATCTTGTTGACAAACAGTAGAAACAGATAATTTACAGATATGTTTAAATATAGAAACATGATTGATTAAATCATTCTTACATTTCTGATAAACTGAATGAAATGCTTCAGACGGTAGTAATTAAAAGGCTTTTCTTACTATTTCAGACTAACTTGTAGCGAGTGGCTCAACGGAATAACAATTTCAAATAGTGACATTATATGTTGCGTTTTCTTGAAATGACGTCACTTATAGAAGAGGTTGAAAATCCCTTAGCAGCGCTCATATATACAATTAATTATATGTGTATGTAATACACAATTAGTAAATTGTAGCCGAGTAGTTGCTAAGTGTTCCTGCTTCACCTTACGATATAATGAATATGTATATCAGTTAAAGTTATAATATGTTGTAGAAGAAATAAACTCCTTAATTGCACATCTATGAAAAAGCGTCATCATAGTCAATTAATTAACTTTAAAAATATGACTACCAGGGAAAAAGAAAATCCCTGTTCCATATTACAGAATAAAATTAGAAATATAAAGCGGAAACATCTGGTAAATAAAACAGGCAGTCTAAGCAGTTTACCATTTTCTAATATGTTTAGCTCTTTCATGACGATATCCTATTCTTGAAGTGAGTTACATGGTGTTTTATTATTTATTCAATGCAAAACTCGGCTCTGTTTTAAATATTACTACCAGCGATTTTGAACGCGTACATCTTTAAAAGTATATTTATTTCTAGCAAAACCTTAGTGTATAAAAATGGCTCCTTCACAAACATTGAGACTTGCCTTGCAAAACAATATACGGACAGATGCATACCAACGGGTAGCTGACAAGTCCTGACATACGATTTGAGAAATTACATACAAATTATATAGTTCAATAAAATAACACATTCAAAGAGCCCTGTATCGTGCTAACGTGCAAATATTGCACGAAAGAGCAGACGAACATTTCCCTTAATTTGTCATGTTTCGTGAAAGAGAATATCGTCTGAATGCAATTCATTATGTTGTCAAATTAATTCTCTTTCTGTCTTCCGGATTTTAACAAATCACCTCAAAATAAAAAGATGACATTTTCAGCTCAGATTCCGATACTTATGAATCATAAAAAAAATATTTGTCCTAAAATTTCCTGCGCAAATAATTAATCATTTCAAACGAATACAGTTCGACAGCAAATATAGACAGCAACTCTCTGGGTATGAATGCAATATATTATATGGAATAAAATACAAAATAAACTGTAACAACACGAACTGATACAAATATACCAATGACATCATTTACAAAATTTAAAGATAAGACATGTGTTTATCACAAACGTGCAAGCGTAATTAACGTGGACAATAAAAAAACACATACTTTGAAAATGAATACACATACATCATTAAACATTAGCATTTCAATATTGGTAATGCTATAGCTATATATCTAGATGAATCAGTGACAACAAAACGTACGTTCGGATTATGAAATCATAATCAAAGTTGCAAAGTGATCAACAGGTAATTCTCACATAATGACAAATGAAGACACATAATCGATTGCATTTATGTTCAGTAAAACCTCGTTTAAAGACCATCTCGAAAACAAGATCACATAATGAATAAGATCGTATTTTCACGAAATATTTAAAAAAAATGTCTTCCATAATTAAACTCGATAATCAGATCACCTAAGAACTAAAACTCATTTCCAATGGTGGTCTTATCCTTGAAGTTACACTGTACAGTAAAAACTCACATAAAGACCATCTCAATAATAAGACCACCTAAACATTAAGAACACAAAATCTTAAAGTCCATTTTCACTGATTTGTTCTCTATTAAACCTCAATATTAAGATCAACCTGTAAAAATAGACCAGTTTTCAAGGGTCCCAAGGGTGGTCTTATTATTGAGGTTTCACTTTACACAATTATCTTGCATGTGGTGAAATCATGATGCTTTTTTACTCACTCTTCGAGTTAACTTCCTGGAAAGAAAGCCGGAACTATTGTCTTATGAACAGCGTGGCCGTGACTTAGTCTCACATTTACAAAACAAACTTCTCAATTTTAAGTTATTTCTCAATTCAAATACTTAGAATTTCTTTTACCATAAAAACTGCAATACAATTTCTTACAGATCTATAACTCTAGCTTACATATAACTCTATAGATTGCTTCTGTGTTCTGTAACACTAATATATGTCCTTGACAATTTGAGTTTAAGAGTAATCTCAACCGAGTTATTTTGTACAGTCGAGGCATTATTCATTAAATTGCCGTTCCTCTTCACATGTTATTCATTATTGTTTTACTGATAACACAACTTTAATTAAAACCGCGAATTAATTCTGCCTTGCCGATCTTACTTGCCATGCCAGTTTGTCTAATACATCGAACCGTGATTCGATCACACATGCCAAATGTAATTTATGAGATAAATTTAACCTAAATAGAGTTCATTTACACACGCCAGCCATCAGAACGAACAGTCTTGATGGAAATTAAAAACCGAATTGTAAGCGCGGGAATTAACGCAAGCATAATAACATGGATGCCTGATTGACATTTTAAGGTTATTATTTTTCCCGAGAAAAGTTTTAACTAGATTTATTCAGATGAGGAAATATTAGTACAAAAAACGAGCTAAAAGAAGAAATATCACAGCCGTGCTTGAGTCTTCTATAAAACCGAAATGATTGAAATATTTAGTTCACAATACTAAAACACTATTTAAGACAATTTCTAAAACTCTGCCAGGGAAAAGTTGTCTAGTCAAATTGACTTAAGCATCTTGTAAATATAATTACAGACTTATAGATGGGGACAGACTTGTCACTGGAGCTACATTACAACGCAGGCCTTATGTTCAGGGCATGTCTCTGGAAAAATAAACTTCATGAATTCACGATTCCATCTTCACGAATTCAATTGAATGAATTCACGATTTCAATTTTACTAATTTAATATTTAAACTTCATAAATTCATGATTTCAACTTGTTTTTATTCATTCGTAAGTTGAATTTGCGAATTCGTGAAATTTAAATCGTGAATTCATGACGATGAAATCGTGAATTCATGAAGATGAAATCGTGAATCCATGAAGTTGAAATCGCGAAATCTTGAAACTGATATGTCAACACCAGGCTTTCGTTAATATGCGATTTCTTGCGTCAGTTTTGAAGCCCCAGTGATGTACGAGTATATAATGGAAAGCCTGTGTTCTCACCGGTACAACTACCGCCTTGAGTTGATAGAGACATTATTTCTTATTTTGTGATTGGCGCCAACTTCTACATCTTAGCTTGAACATATTTCAAAATGCGCATGTACTTACAGTTTACAAGTACGGTTATCGTTCTGGACAAACAAATCATGCTTCTATGAAAATTCCTTAGTTACGGTAAAACTGATATATTAGGAGCACCAATGGGACTTTGAAATAGTTCTTTACATTATTTGTTCATTGCAACTATAATAATGTCGCAAAGTGTGCAATTAAGGGGCTTAACACATTTTCCTTATGTCGAAGTGTTCTTAAAATCAGTGCTCTTTAATAAGCATTTTAGTACAAACACTGGGGGACCTTTTATTATTGTATTGGACTATATTTACATAATAACAACTGATTGACGTCACACATCACATGTACATAATAAATTATGTCTTCAGAATATAATTGTCGAGATAAGAACAGGCGATTGATGTCAATCTCAACGTAGAGTTAGATACGTGTTTAAACCAAGTCTGTATTTAATACTATTTATTGTATGCACAATAGAAATCTTGCCCTCGCAATTATTGTACTATTGCTACAACATTAGTAAGATAACTAGTTGATAAATAATTAAAAGAGATGAAATCAAAGCACATTAAAGGTACAAGAATATAATATATGCGGTAGAAGCATCAGTCTCGCAGACACATATACACAAAACACTAATTATGGCTAACGAAGTAACAAGCGAAACACTTTAAAAATTACAATTGATGCTGACATGAGGGTAGAATAAGAAATCCACATATATCCTCGATATTCGAAAACCTAACATGATTCAATTAAGTAGATGAACATCACCCATAAATTATCATACTTTAAATAAATACGGATTAGTATGTACTTCCATATTTCGTGAATATCACATCATTTTCCATCATTCTTGTAGTACTGAAGTATATATAAGTGTAGTTTACATAGAGTTCTATCGATTGCCTCTGTGTTCTTTAAATGTTTGTATATAATTCAATATCTGGTGAATATCATATCATATTCCATAATCTGCCCTGTTAACAAATGTAAGTAGTATTACATTTAGCATATAAGTCAACAAGTGAATAAAGAATTTGATATTCTGTTCCAAAATACATTTGTTTAGTCAATCTTCCCCTTTACTTAGCAAGCGTCATATTCATTATACATTACTCAAGAATGTCTTAATATTGTTTCACAGTGTAAATCCATATTTTAGTAATACAGTTTTAGATGTATGTAATATTGTCCATACTTCCGGTGACTGATAAAAATCATAATCCACTTTCAGATTTTCAACATATTGGGATTTTACCATGTAAAGTTTATTGGCAGTAAGACAATTAGAGTCACGGTATCCACCAACTGGAGTTAGTTCAAATGTGTGTAAGCGATCCAGCAACGGTATCCACCAACTGGAGTTAGTTCAAATGTGTGAAAGCGATCCAGCAACGGTATCCACCAAATGGAGTTAGTTCAAATGTGTGAAAGCGATCCAGAAACGGTATCCCCAACTAGAGTCACGGTATCCACCAACTAGAGTTAGTTCAAATGTGTGAAAGCGATCCAGAAACGGTATCCCCAACTAGAGTCACGGTATCCACCAACTAGAGTTAATTCCAGTGTGTGTAAGCGATCAAATGTGTAAAAGCGATCCAGAAACGGTATCCACCAACTAGAGTTAGTTCCAATGTGTGAAAGCGATCCAGCAACGGTATCCACCAACTAGAGTTAATTCCAATGTGTGTAAGCGATCCAGCAACGGTATCCACCAACTAGAGTTAACTCCAATGTGTGAAAGCGATCCAGCAACGGTATCCACCAACTAGAGTTAATTCCAATGTGTGTAAGCGATCCAGCAACGGTATACACCAACTAGAGTTAATTCCAATGTATGTGTGTAAGCAACCCAGCAACGGTATCCACCAACTAGAGTTAATTCAAATGTGTGAAAGCGATCCAGCAACGGTATCCACCAACTAGAGTTAATTCCGATGTGTGTAAGCGATCCAGCAACGGTATCCACCAACTAGAGTTAATTCAAATGTGTGAAAGCGATCAAATGTGTGAAAGCGATCCAGAAACGGTATCCACCAACTAGAGTTAGTTCCAATGTGGGAAAGCGATCCAGCAACGGTATCCACCAACTAGAGTTAATTCAAATGTGTGAAAGCGATCAAATGTGTGAAAGCGATCCAGAAACGGTATCCACCAACTAGAGTTAGTTCCAATGTGTGAAAGCGATCCAGCAACGGTATCCACCAACTAGAGTTAATTCAAATGTGTGAAAACGATCCAGAAACGGTATCCACCAACAAGAGTTAATTCAAATGTGTGTAAGCGATCCAGCAACGGTATCCACCAACTAGAGTTAATTCCAATGTGTGTAAGCGATCCAGCAAAGGTATTCACCAACTAGAGTTAATTCAAATGTGTGTAAGCGATCCAGCAACGGTATCCACCAACTAGAGTTAATTCCAATGTACGTGTGTAAGCGATCCAGCAAAGGTATTCACCAACTAGAGTTAGTTCAAATGTGTGTAAGCGATCCAGAAACGGTATCCACCAACTAGAATTAATTCAAATGTGTGAAAGCGATCCAGAAACGGTATCCACCAACTAGAGTCACGGTATCCACTGGAATAAGTTCAAACTGAAGTTAGTTATAATGTGTGTAAGCGATCCAGAAATGGTATCCATCTACTAGAGCTAGTTCGTTAGTCTCAGAGTGTGCTACATGATTGCCATGTAAACGAAAGATCCTGGAATCTAGCCCGGGTCTTGTAGCACAATTTACAATGCTGTGTCACAATCCATGGCCGAATTATTGTACCACAGTGTAAGTAGAATTTTCACGTAAACATGCAGATTGAAAAAAAAATTCGTAAACACTGTGTTTTATTTCGCGTCTGGCTCGGTGCTGTTCGGTGTGGGTAATGTTATGTGTTTAGACTGTTACATCACATGTAGTCAATTTTCACTGAAGACAAATGAAGATAAATCCACCATTATTCAACTTTCGTGAACAGGAAGCTATCGTCTTGTTTTATATGTAATAAACGGTCATACATCACAACGCTCACTCACACACTTGTACCATGAAATAACTTCATTGTTCATAATGCGAATAAGTTCTTAATCATAAACTCATCTTTCTGGATTACCAAGTTTCCCATTCATTTGATTCAAATGAATATAATGCCAGTATATTACGCGTGATTACACGTGAATAAAATAGTTTATCATTTACTCATTCGTAACAACAATAATAGTATGTATAATAATAAGTGCACAGTATTTGTATGTCTTTCTTTTATAATATGTCTAGAAAATAGCCCCATCATCATTAGTCGAAGTTTCACTATCGGACACCGACACGCATCTTCTTTCAAATGGTAATAATTTGGCAGCGTCGATATTTTCGTCGCCGTCGTCGGTCAAGGGAGTCCAGTATATTTTATTCTGCGCAGTGTCTGGATGAAGCTGTATACTGTGACGACGTCCGTCACCTAGCTCTATACTTGCAATGAGTTTTTCTGGAAGAACGTCAAGCGATTGTTTTCTTTCTGTGCTCTTGTTACCATTCTCTGATCGGGATACGATTGGCCTGTGTTCGATTTCGGGTAGGGAAAACCTTTTTGTGGATTTGTCCTCATCACGTGACTTTTCTCTAGATGACGTCATGGCAAACCCTCTTCTGTCTGGAGATACTGTTTGTTGTTTTTGACCTCTATTGGAGTCACGGTAGCCAGTCGCCTTTATGTCCTTTAAATCAGTGATATCGGTTTGAGCGTCACAATCTGCGACATTCAGAGACACAGTCTGCTGATCACTGACTTCATCAGTTTCGTCATCAACGTTTTCTGTCTTAGTTTGTGCCGTCTGCGTTTGTGTTGAAGTCGTCTTTAGCTTTGGTTTGCTATTGCTGTTACGCAGTGGGTATATTTTGTAATGACTCTGTCCATTGTCTATATCTAGATCATTATAACGATCGTTGTATTGTGACAGATATCTTGAGATTGACTCTGCTGAGAAATCTGTACCTGTGGTGGCATCTGATAAGAATGTATCCTCATCGTCAAGCTTACCTATTTGAAAATGATTAATATAGTCTATCTCACCGAAAGACGATGTCTGTTGAAGGTGTTTCTTTGGTGCCGAGCAGATCGCTGCAATGTTCGCCAGTTTGACAAATCTAGACCTCCCTTTCCCGTCCTGGCGCACCGGTTTGATATCCTGTAACGTGAATCCTTTCTTTGCAAGCCACTCTTCGATCGAGAGGCCGTATTTGTTATCACGTGGTGTTATTAATGCTTTTCCTTGACCCAGAAGTATTTGGGCACATGTGATATTGCCGTGTTTGGCAGCCATGAGCAGAGCCGTGAAACCTTCGTCATTCATCGCTTCTATGTTTAATCCAAGACGTCTAAAATGTCGGATAAGGATGTCACACGCAATATCGTTTCCAACCATTGCACTATATACCAACGGACTGTTTCCTGAAAAGTGAAGAATAATATTGTAGTAGGAAAAGAAATTGTGAGCAGACAAAGCCTGTAAGCGGAAAGACGTGTTTATTGTTTCTTGAACAATCATAAACTACTTAACGGCCACATTACAAATGTTCTCTCTATTTCTGAACTTAAATTGCATATTAAAAAGGATGACGATATTTCGAATAGCAACGTACGTTATTATTTTCTTGCAACTTGGCATCCAAATATTTATAATTAAACAAGATCCTTATAAAATATTAAGAGAAAATTCGAGCCCAAAGCATAAAACGCAGCTCATTATAACGCTCTTTATGTAGTGCGCATGTACGTGGTGAAATAAATGTATATTTGTAATCACAGCTTGGTGAGACCGGCATTTACTCTTAACAGTTATGTGAGAAATATCTGAAGACATGAAAATGTCCGTTGAGATATGTGATCTTTTAATATATAGGCTCATGCTTTCTTTTATCCTAGTTCGTATTGAAATATCTTTTCTGTCGAATGATGATTTAAGATTACGCAGTGCGATGAGAGCGGAATTTATTATTAACAGTCATGTGAGAAATATCTAAAGATATGAAACTGTCAGTTGAGATATGTGATCTTTTAATATATGGACTCATACTTTTTTATCAAAGATTCTGTTGAAATGTTTTTCTGTTGAATGATGGTTTAAGATTGAATTGAGATGAACTGCCAGGAGACTAGATTCAGTAGATAGGTAACAGAATGCCAATCCGTTTTTTTTGTTGTTACATTTTTGTCCTTTTTAGTAATGAATGTCATTAAATGTAGCTTTAAGTTAGAATACGACTAAGGCCGTTGCTATGAGACGAGAAGGACGTCGCTCGTTCAATTAGCACTTCTGTACAAACTTAATTCAATATTTTTTTAGATTGGCTGTTTTTATCATATAGACGTCCTTCGGGTTATTGATTTGGAAGTGATGTTTTTGTAACAGTTCTAAGATTCTAGTTAACTATAATTTGAATACAGTAAAAACCTCAATAATAAGACCACCTTTGGGACCCTTGAAAACTGATCTTAATATTGAGATGGTCTAAATATTGAGGTATAAAGAGCAAAACAGTGAAAATGAACTTGAAAATTGTGTTCTTAATTTTGAGGTGGCATTATTTTTACATGGTCTTTTAGTGAGGTTTTACTATATGGGATGAATCAATATTCAGAAACTAGAATCTAAACATAGTATTTAACGCTAAATTAACATTTTGGTTGCACCATGAATCAAGCATTCTGGAAACAACAGTTGTAATCATTGACCGGGGTAAGTATTTGTTCTTCCTGCCCAGCGTTTTAATTTATTTTCATACCCCCCCCCCCCCTGTTTGTCCTCGTTGATTCTCCTTAGTCGACCAGGCCGTTCATTGCGTCCCTGTTTCTCTTACGTATTTATCCTTGCGCCTCCTAAAAGGTCTTTGTAGAGAGACATTTTCTTATGTATGTGGCGTTCCCTGTAGCAACTTAGTCTCTCTTCTTTTCGGAGAATCATTATCTTTTTTTGTTCAAAGCTTAAAACTCAAATGCCTTGAAGCCTCTGGTCGCATTAGGAAGGTTAGAGATTACCGAACTAGAAATAAGAAAGTGAAGAATCGGAACATTCTAACAGAATATATCAACCAAATCAAAGTGGCAACAAAAATACCTCAGAGTATTTACTAATACAATTGTATTTGATGCCAAACGCCTTTTAGCAATAAGAGGGTTGTGAAATCGATGGTAGTTGTTTTGCCGTTTGCAAACTAGCAAACCAAGATCTTAATGAAGGGGCGATGTGGATAGTAAAAACATTAAGGAAAATTTAAAGTTAATTTCCAAACCCATAACAACGTGCTGGTATTGAAGCTACATACGTTACAATCTCCAATCATTGTACGAGACATTGTACATATTTAAAAAGCCCACATTTTACACTTAGATATAAGACGTAAATAGTGTGTCTTAAGCGTATTTGCCATTTTAAGTGTGATAAGCGTGAACACTAAATCCTAACCTTTAAAACTGTGATAAATCCCGAAGACTTAAAACATAAAACAATACGCCCACTAGCGTTCAGTTAGATATAAACACCAATAAACTTACATGGAAAGTTACGTTTTCATTAATTCCATGGTTTGCTTAATGTCATGACCCCTCCACATTCTTGGTGAAATTTATGGACCCTAAGGATCTATGTGTCACTGTTTTATGTATGTGACCTTATCCCTCACTTTTACATCAATATAACTGTCATTAATACTTCGTCCACACCATGGTAACTTATAACATGGAAATTATAATAACAGATGAATTTATCACACAAAATCTTTGCTGTCCTCCATTGTGTGAGACAATACATCCGACAAACAAACTGACACTATCCCAGAGAAAATAACTGCGCATTTAATTTGACATTCCAAGTTTGGTTGCTATCATTGAATACATTTGAAAAGTTGGCTTTAAATCATTGCAAATGAAGTATATTATACTTCACGTATAATATTGTTATCTTATTTGTTTCTTCCGAGTTCCATCACACATTGCGTTAATTGTTAGACTGGTAAGACAGAATCAAAACTACAGTAAAACCTGACTGAAATACCACCTCAATGATAAGACCACCTCGATATTTTCAAGTCCATTTTCACTGTTTTCCTTTTTTTATTCAACCTCAATATTAAGACCACCCCAAAAAGAATACCAGTTTTTCAAGGGCCCAAAGTGTGGTCTTACTATTGAGGTTTTTAATGTACTTTTTAAAACTTTTTGAAGCTGGTGAAAGGGAACATTGAATTCGACAACCGTTCCAGTAAATAAAATTTATAAAACAGAATGAATACTAACGTGTTACACAACTTACTTCAGCCGATTTTCATCAGCATTTTACAACAGTGAGCCTTAATTATTAAAGCAGGAGGCTGTCGGTATAAAAGATTATTAGCTTTTAATGTCGTTTTAAGGGCTTTCCAATGTTTTTTGTGGTTACGTGACCTTATCAGATTTCCTAAGCTTCAAACCAGTCGAGCAATGTACTCTCCAACACGGAATAGTTATTCAATGAATCAGATGCGGGGGGCGATTGCATTCAGTTTTTTATCCTCGTTTAAATCACCAGGAGCGGTATTAGTCTGTTTTGGGATCGGACTCCAAAGCTTTTAATTCGTCGATTTGGATTCTTCTTCTAGGCAGAGCGGTGGCGTCAAAACACGGGTTTGTATCGGACAGATGGGTTTTTTGGACGCTGCTTAAATGTCTGATAGAATTACACCGTAGTAGCAAGGTTGAGAGAAGTCGGCTCTTTTTGTAGGGTAATAAGTATTTATTGTATAATGATCTTATCAGCTAAGTAGACGTAACTCATTAGGCTTTAGATAATATAGTCACTATTTCTGTATTAGTGCTTTTGATTTGTCTCGAAGTTCCCGTCAGGACAATACTATAATCATCCCCGGCTAAGTAACACTAAATGACTTATTCTGATATAGAATCTAGAAACTGCTCTTCATTAGTCAATCTAATCTTACCATTTGTATCAGCAATATCAGGATCGATATTGTGTTCTTTTATAAGAATCCTAAGAATGTCGTTGCAGCGGCGCTCACAGACGTAACTTAGTGCTGTTCTGCCGCAGTCGTCTGTTGCATTGACGTCGGCACCGTGACGTAGCAAGAGTCGCACGGTATTGTCCCGCGCACCTTCTTCCTGTAAAGAGAACAAACTTATTTTGAATGAGAATCAAAAGTTTTAGTAATTTCATTAGTAGCAGAAATGATAAGAATGACAAAATCAGACATAACCTTTATCACAGATGTCAAGAAGCAATGTCCATGAATAGACGCGTTCTCGTACAGGAAAGATACTTAAATGCACAAGAAATATTAAACACATGCTGCTTACATTGAAAACGCAAGTTCTAATGAAACAAAACAATGACAATGAAAACATAGTATTATGTTAACGTCATTACGTAAATATAATCGTCCATATTTGTTGAAAGCATGGTTATATAATGTAAAATAGTGTCAAAGTTTGTTTAAAATTTAGCATAAAAATGGTACTGTGGTATATTAGTTTACTGCTTACACACTCTATAGCGACCGTCTCTTGGGCGATAAACTTTTCAAGAACATTATTAAATTTTTTTAGTTAAGGCAATACATATTTAACCACTATATAGCAAGTTATTTTTACAAAAGTCCAAATTTACACCTCCCCGAACATAGGCGTACCTAAGCTGAAATTGATGTGTAGGCCTAGTATAAGGGGGACCGGGCGCATGGTCCCCCAGAAAAATTGTGTAGCTAGATCGTCAGAGATGCGTTTTGGAATATATTTCGTTCCGGTAAATATGCTTACAATAACATAAAAAAACATATATTAAATATCTTGGATTTAACTCTTGGATCTTATAACTTTTTCGAAACAAAGTGTAGGCCGCGGTCTACACAGCCTATAGGAAGCTACGCCCATGCCGAAGGTGTTTTTCTAGAGAGGTTGCACTGTATATACATTTAAGCATTCAATGCTACGTATTATCTTGTTCAGTTCTGAGGACTAACGCAGTAATGGGAAACCATTGGAACGTTTGATTCGAAACTCTGAATAAAAGCCAACGAAGATAAAATCGTGATGGAACTCGATGGTAAAGGATCATTGAATTCACATCGACCTAGACATAGTGACTTCAAGATTGGAGACTCATTGGCATTAAGAGAGGCTACACTTTAGTTCTGATCACTTTCAATATCGTCTGCTGATAAAACAATTTTGATAGGACACAATATTGGACAGGTCGCTGACACGTGATCTGTACAGAATGGAATACAATACGTTTCGAGAAAATGGCTTAAGCAAGTTGATATTCAACACATGCACGTTTTCAAGGCAATTACGCGAAGTTATATTCACCATGGGAACATGTAAGCGTTTTACAGAAAGTAATCGACTTATTCGTCTGCTGTTTTATCCGAGTCACACAAACGATTTGGTGTCTCGAACGTCAACACTGAATAGTCATTAACATATATGGTTTGTATTATCTATAATGCATTCTGTATTGCTATAAAACAATCAAGAGCAAGCGAATTATACTCTTACAGATTGAGAATGCATCACTGTATCGTGTCAGTGTTCCATAGCACGAATAAAGTGTTATTACGTTAATTGTGATCGGCGTATCGGGGGTAATAATTTGCTATGTTGCGGAAATTAATTATTTTTTATCACAAAGTGATTTTGTGTGGATTTTTATGTAATCTGAAGTCATCTTACAACTTTGTATATCGTATACATTCCGTCATTTTAATGGTAATTCGAATTTAAAGTTCGTTGCAATTATCAAATATTTCTAATTGAGTATTAATTGCAATGTTATTTTCATTGAAAACCTTAAAAGCTCTTTAACATAATTAAAATACCATATGTTTGCTTCTTGAAATTGGTAGATTCGTGTCTGACTATTTTCATACATTCACGTATTAAACTTATCCAATATATCGTTGGACGCCGCGATCTGTATTGTTCATCTTGTAAGGTCTCGCGAGATTTAGCGATTTTTTGTAAAATGTTAAATGATGAACATTTTAATTATCTTCAATCTTTGTGATGTTGTGTCCTCTATATGAACAGATTACAAAATACCTTATTCGGCTGCAATTACGGAATTATCATTTATTGCTAAGCGCTGGGGTGACATTCCCCGGGTATGTTGTCTGGGTACTGTCGTCGATATAATATTTGCTATGTCCGTTTACCTGGCACCCGATTCATATTCATGCACATATACATTCTTTATCGACGGGTGGCGGTCGTTGCAAAAAAGATAATCTAGCCGACAGCCCGGAGCCCTGCTTACCGGTAAGAGTCAATATTAACTACCATTCTCTCTATACATGTATTTATAAAAATGGAAATGGTTGAAATTAAGTATGTTTAAAAGCGAGTGACAGAGAGTCAAAGACTTGGATACGTTGATGTCTACAACGCAGAAAAGAAACAATCACTTCGCTACGTTGTCGAGATTTAAGGTGTTTTTCATGTTAATTTAGTTGCGAGACTGAGAATGCGGGTTGGCCATGACATATCGATTGTTCTAACTGATTAAGAGGTCAAACTAATCCATAATTCACCATCGCTTCCATACATCACCAAATTTCAAGTAAGTCATCATTTTACCCCTCTACAAATCAAACACGCCACTCAATTTACGGCGACTTTGATCCAATGTATTTTTCCCCTTGTATTGATTTATTACCAATAATTCTGCGTGGGAAGATGTTGTTTTGAAGCAATGCCCGTATGTGAACTCTAGTCCTATATCTGGTATAAGAGTTCTCTCACCGTAATACTCGAGGAATATTTAACGCAGTTATAACGTCAGATTTATCATTGCCACCGTGACTTTCTCAGGATATTTCTCAGCTAAACATAATTGTTTTACAATTTTGATCAGATTCATTCAAAGCGGTGTGGAATATTACATCATAATTATGTTGTTTACCAACATTCTCCTACAGAGAAAATGTCTAGGAGTAGCTTTAAAACACGTCGTGCGTGATATTTGTTTCGTACGGATAATCAATCAATGCTATCAGCGCACATTGTTTGACAATATATCTATATAAATGCGTTGTATGACCATAACCACGACGGTATGTCTTATCTTATTCCCCTTATTGCCGCTCATACATTCAGCCTAAAATCCTATAAAACCCATATTCAATCCGCTGCCTTCAGTTGTTATGTAACTTGCATGGCATTGAACTGGAGCGATGAAAAGACACAGTGTCTGTTCTTAACAAACTACAAAAGCACTCTTTTATCTTGTTAAACGTCATTTTTCTGAACTGTTTCAGTTGTGCATGGCGGCCAGTTACCTAACCAGTTATTCTGGGGATAAATGTTCAACCAATCAACTGTTATGCCTTTCCACAATCAGCCGACAGCTTCCCTACTTGAATCTGAGGTGGAGGACAAACGACCATATACACATTCCACAGGAGGACATGACCTGCCACGCTGGGGAATCGAACCCGGATCTCCCGGATGACGTCACAACGTTCTACCAACTAAGCTTACCGAGCGGACATGTACTCTTTAGAACTGAAATGGTGCTGATCTTGACACACTAGGGGATTCACGCATATTTCAGCTGTCGATCTAGAAAGTTTAAGTTAATAGTACATTCTTACTACGGGAAAAAATATCATGTTGTTTAAGACAGGTTGTTGCTTAAGAGAGGGTATCTCTGTCGATGTTAAACTGTATCGTTGTTGATGTCTTAAAATTATAATGACTCACTCTTAAAGTTACATCACACTTGTTAAGACATCAGGATTTGATTAAACCTTACAGAAACTGGCACAGTATTTGTACTTTCTGCTTATGAATAACCTTTCTGTGACAGTAGTGCCCCCAACGGATATAGTAATAACTTTAGTTTTGAAATCATATAAAGGGTAGCTTTGACATAGATAAGTATTAATATAAACAAAAAAATATTTTATTTTACGTTTCAGTTGGCAAAATGCAATGGCAAGCTATGTCGCTGTACAAACAATCCCATGATACCACCCATGCGTTCAGTAAAGGCATTTGTGGCTCACGTTTCGTAACGTTTTGCAATTTGGTTCCCAGTGTGCAGCCAATGTGATACGGTGGGCCAGAGATACAGAGCAAAACGTGAACGACTGTTAGCCGTAACTGAACGCAGGGATGATTTACTAGTCAAATCAACAGGTGTAAAGGTTATTTTCAGTTTACATTAAATGGACTCGACGAGCTGCTTTATTGTTATTTTCTGGGACACTATAGAAATCATCGGATATTTCCCTACAAATGCAGCGACACGACAAAATGAATTCATTCTTTTTATTGTCTTTCCTTCCCCCGGCTGTATCAATTTATTGTCTGTATAATTACAAAAAGACGGAGTCCAGTTTTTATTGATACTATCAAAGCAAGCTATACATAGCTCTATGTGCTCGATTTATGTTTTTTCTCTCCCTAAAGACAACAAATCTGACACAGGAGTATAGGAATGGTATATTTCTATACTGCGTTTATTGGAATAATATATTACAAGCGAAACCTTCTGTCAGCTCTATGGACTAAGGGAATATTCAATTAGCAAATTTATTCCGATAAATTCTTATCTCCGAGTGTCAGAAACAGAAATAAACACATGTATTCGTATTCTTGGTATAATAACATTACTTGACCAAGAATATCAAATTGGATTAGGTCCAAAACTATCTGGTCGCCACCAACAAACAGAATCCAACCAGTATCTGCAGTAAAACTTACCTTTGTGTAGCAACAAGCCATAAGTGGTGTCTTTCCATGCAAATCTCGTGAATTAACGATATCCACTGACGATGCATCCAGGATAAATCGCACGAGGTGATTTTTGCCATGACGGACCGCATCAAACAGGACCCTAGCGTCCGTGGTGACGTCAACCCCTGTGTCGCCATAACTGAAAATAGAAATAGGCAATCTTTTATATTTGTATAACTTTGGTGTTTTACATTAATTGCACATTATGGAAGTGTTGTTCATTTGGACCTTCTCTGAAGAAATGTGACGTTCTTCATTACAAGGGCATTGGTCCCAAAAGACTGTAAACACTATTAGCATATCTCTGTATAATCCCTCTGGTGCAAGTTGTTTCTTGATTATTTGTGAGAGTAAATTTCCTTCCCATAGTCAAGACAATGTATATACACACCTTTACCATGGACATCTTATTGCGGAGCTAAATACAAAATACAGAATCACGACATGGACGTTTTATGTATCACGCCGACTAAACTAATATACTTGTTTTAAATGCTTCTGGCGGTTGGCAGATAATAATTGGTTTCGATTGAACAACCCTCGAGCATAATTATTACCTAGTGTGAATTTTGTAACAAATATTTGTAACCATGACGTAGAGAGAATCATAATGAATTACACGTGTAAGCCTACATGTGTCTCGATAGATGAACGTTCCTCTAGTGAGAAGTTAGTAAATAATATATAATATTTATCACCATCGAGAACTGCAAGAGGTAATTTGTGGAGTTCACAGACAACAACTTCATGCCGCTAAGACATGCCAAATGTAATAGCACACTATATACAAAGCACAATTTGGCTAGAAACTTCACATTTATATATCAGTTAACGACGTTTCCTTAGAATTTATCGACGAGGCACACCTTAAATTTGTATAGCGATACATTTGTATGACGTTAGCAGCAGAAGCAACATCAGAAGAAATGCTACTGTGACTGGTAGGAGTGAAGAGTGAAACATACGGGTACTACTTCAAACCAGTAATTATAGACTATTACTGTTACTGCTACCACCTGTTGTTTCATTTACAGTGGGAGAAAATTCCCGAACGGGAAATCAGAGGATTCTCCTTTCCTGCTTCAGGAAGTGTGTTACTTTATTTATTTTTTGAATTTCCGTTCGGGAAGCAAAAAGTTACTTTTAATGGTTTTAGAAAACTGTCTTGAGGAAAACTTTCTTGTCTTGTTAGAATTATTTTGACTGAGAGTTTTCTTAAGACCTAAAAAGTGGTGCTTTGCTTCCCGAACAGAAACTGAAAATCTATATATAGTAACACACATCGTGATAGGGAAGCAGGAAAGGGGAAGCCCCTTATTTCCCATTCAGGACATTTCTCCCATTGTTGTTTACTGTTTCCACAGTAACTGTAGTACTGTTTCCCTCCCTCAAACTCATACTGGGGTTACTAAAATTATCCAGCAAATCAGAAATCACTGACCATCCTTGGTACTCTTGAAAACTGGTATTCTTATTGAGGTGGTCTTAATATTGAGGTTGAATAAAGAACAAAACAATGAAAATGGACTTCAAAATTGTGTTCTTTATTTTGAGGTGGTCTCAGTATTAAGTATGTCTTTAAGTGAAGGTTTACTGTGTTGTATTGCATTTTATGATACAGATACACATATATTGATACTGTCCATTATCGAAGTATACACTTATCATACAACGGACTGCGTAGATGACGAAGACCTTTCAATTCAATTCTGATCAACATAAACACTTTTAAATTATTCAACTGATTTTCTCGTAGCCATTCTTCTTCGCAATAAAGTGGAAGAAAGTTGATGCATTGATAGAATTAAATTTTAATTACTACATACAATCTGAATAACTCGTAACTACAAGATAGTTCAACCAGAAAAAAGTCTACACGACATTAGATTGTAACGCTAGATTGCCTCATAAATTCCCCTTCATCGCAAAAAAGCTTTTCTTTTAAAATTGTCTAATTACCAGCTCTGTCACAAAAGGTGCGGCTGCACTGTAATCATTTGAAATAACAGACAATTTAGTGTCGAGTGTATTTTAGGAACATACAAACCTACGCAATATCAACAAATTTCAGGAAGTGAAACCATATCAATGACGTATCTAATCAAATCGGTCATCGCACTAGCTTATTTATAATGAAATCTCGCGTGATTTCGACGTGATCTACTAATCAGCTAAAAGATTTATACCCTTACATGTTTTCTTTCAGTTAATGAGAATTCGTGCTGTCGTTTTATGAACAGCAGGTATATTTATCTTAAAAGGATATAAATGAGACAGACGCAGTAGACAAAGAAATGCAGCTTCAACTGTCAACATTTCTTGAATATGTCTGGCTGTATGGTAAGCGGCCGTAAGGCATGCAATGCTGACAGACGCGAGCTCCATTAAACTGGCATTCCATCCGGCAATCATCATGTATTAGCCCAATACATATCATAAAAACCCTTCCTTTAATCTTTGAATTACAGGAACGTCACATTAATGGTGTATTTATGGTCTTGGTTACCCTAAAATGAATAACGATAAGGTTCCTATGAAAATAGCCAGTGTATTGCGTTTCTAGTCGAACATTTGAGTTTATTCAGTATACAATAGTACCCACATCTGCAATACTTACCTCCCTTGTTCTGAACTGTCGGCCATTTGCATAGGCAAATTTCCTTAAAGTTTATGGGGAATATAATATAAACGATGATAAACTAATCTGTTATATAAAAAAATAACTTATTCATTATGCTCATGTGGGCATTTGGATCAGTAAACTGAAGAAAAAGTGGTTGTCACATGCAAATTCTCTTGGCATTTTTTCAATTATCACATATTTGGAAATTTCTCATATAAGGGCTTATCAGTTTTGCCTATCAAAATGGCCGACAGTTAAGAACAAGGTAGGTAAATATTGAAGATGTGGGAACTATCTATTCACTGATTCAGTAGCTTGCTAGACAATAGTCATATATGTTTCCCAAGTACAAGAAAAGGTAATCAGAGGCAGAAGGACGATAGTTTACTGTGTTCTTCCTTGCACACAGGACAATAGTTTTCGACTGCTAATTCATTTAATAATATGTTTAATATACCATGTGTATAGATCAGTGTGTCCCGAAATGTCATTACGATTTATGTGCTTCTGGTTGAGAACATAATCATGAACTTGAAGCATCAGAACATGCGTGATAGAATACAATTGTCAGCAAAAATGCATTGCCATGGCTACCGTAGAAGAATTAAACCAAAATGTATCCATTACCGACCTGCCTGGAAAAACTGATTAGTAAATTTAGATATTCTCAAATGATACCATGTTTTTCAAGCTTAAGCTTTGATTAATAGTACATTTGCTAGTATACACATATGTTGGTGGTATGCTAAAAGCACGCACTTAACAAACAAATGAAGACCATTGCTGCTAGACCTATTTATACTAATGAATTTTATTGCAGAAAAATGGCACAAAATGTTACTATTTAAGTTGATTTTATTAAATAACACACATTTAAAATTTTCCTTTAGAATATTGATGTAAGATTATTTACTGAATGTTTAAAGTTAGTTTGCACATTTGATAGGATCACCAAAACAGCAGGAGTACAGACGTTGCTGTCATCGCTTGGTACCTCATTAATATACGTCGTTTCATTGCTGTTATCAAAGTCGTTTTGTTGCTTTTAAGTTGAAAACGAGTATTTTATCTGATTAATGATATCTTGCTAATGAGTTTGCTTCTGCAAATAATCTTCAAACGAGATAATGTGATGTCATTACGGTATATTTTTCACTTTGATAGAGAAGATAGATAACAAAATTGATGGAGAAAAGCCAATCTTAGTTTTGGAGTAGGTCAATTTTAACATTCATTTACTGTGTGGGACATAACTTTCTATTTTCTTGTTGTATTAATGTTCGTAGATTGTCTATGAAACTCCATAAACACAAATTGTTTGCTATGGTATGTGAAGATATGTATATATGTGATATAATTACACAATAAATAAAAATTACAATCAAAGAGTTTTATTATCCTACAATACCTGCTATAGTCAATAGCAATCCTTTAAAATTAATATGTTCTACTTCCTAATACATTAAAACCACACCTAAAGAACACCTCAATAAGAAGACCATCTCAAAATTAAGAACACAATTTAGATTTAGCAGCACTTTGTAGGTACGTTGTCAATCTTTTAAAACTACATCATTATTAGAACTAAATAATTCAACCAATAATTACACATACTAGGTTTTCGCCTGTAATATTCATTTATGTATCGCCTCCGCAAAATTTGATATTTGAAACAAGTAAGGATGAAATGAAATTCGTCCTCTAAGTCTCCATTGTAACATATGAAGCATTTTCGCTCATTTCTCTCTATACGAGATATTTCGTATCTGCACACGAACATTTCAATTACAGCACGATCCTAACGCAAAATAAAGATTTTTCTTCTACATTCCCGTAAACAGGATGCTGCAAACTTGTTTTGTGAACATTGTAACCATCACTCGTCTTCAAAGAAATTTTATGAGAAGTCAAGAACCGTTTCCTAACAGTAACAGATATCTGAGGTGTTGTATCTAAGAATGCCACAGATAATATCAAAGTAAACATTTTACAAGGGACATGACAATCGCATTCAACCGGCAAATTGTTAATAACTTACATAATTTGACATTTTTACGTGTTTAGGCGAACGCGTCTCGATCAAAATTGAATATGTTGATTGCTTATTTCTAACTGTCACCACTCTTTGTTACAGACCGAGTTTTGCAAGCTATTTGTATGCAAGACACCGTCGGAGTGGTCGTTAAGTGGACATAATGATTCGGGAAAATGCGATACTCGGCAAAGTTTTCGGTCCTAACAAAATCTTTTCTAGACAATAGATTACCACGTATGCAATATAATTTGCAACATCCAGACATTGAGAATAATATAATGACTGCATCTGCACATAATAGACAGGAGTTGCAAGAATATAAAAACTACATTAGCAAACCAACGACTGACACACTCAGATACAATCTAATAACAGAAATAAAGGTCTCATAAGTCCAACATATTTTTGGCAAAATCTGATTACTACTGGCCAAATATGAATCTGACACGAACTATTATTCCTATGTGATAGCACAAAACATAAATATGGCACAAATAGCACAATCATACCCAGCTGGCTTATCGCAGTGGATTGTCCCGAAAATTGATATTGAGTTTCTAGCTCTACCAGTTTTGATCAACAGAATGATATTATAGAAAAAATATCAACTTGATAATTTCACTGTTTTGACAAGAAGTATCAGAACTATTTTCTGCCACTATTTGTTATTGCAATTTTCCATGGCATTTTTTGTTAAAGATTGCGGGTGTATACATGAAGTAGAATGACCGTATTTTCGCATCAGAAATTAAATATTTCATTTGTTTTCTTACTCTATACGTAAATACAATTATAATAGCAGATTAACCTGACGACAGTACAAATCAGTGAAATATAGTAATTTAATCGGACGACAGTATACACAAGATGCATATACAGCTAAAAAACCTGATGACAGTATACACCAGACGCATATAGCAATATAACCTGATGACAGTATGCATCTGACGCATATAGCAATATAACCTGATGACAGTATACACCTGATGCATATAACAATATAACCTGATGACAGTATACACCTGATGCATATAACAATATAACCCGATGACAGTATACACCTGATGCATATAACAATATAACCCGATGACAGTATACACCTGATGCATATAACAATATAACCCGATGACGGTATACACCTGATGCATATAACAATATAACCTGATGACAGTATACACCTGATGCATATAACAATATAACCTGATGACAGTATACACCTGATGCATATAACAATATAACCTGATGACAGTATACACCTGATGCATATAACAATATAACCCGATGACAGTATACACCTGATGCATATAACAATATAACCTGATGACAGTATACACCTGATGCAAATAGCAATATAACCCGATGACAGTATACACCTGATGCATATAGCAATATAACCTGATGACAGTATACACCTGATGCATATAACAATATAACCTGATGACAGTATACAGAAGACCAAATAGCAATATAACCTGATGATAGTATACCCCCGAACGCATATAGCAATATCAGTGAAATATAGCAATTTAACCTGACGACACTACAAATCAGTAAAATATAACCCGACGCAGTACAAACGACTAAAAGGGGGAACAAACACCGCCAATGCAACAGAAATTCCTAAATGACGTCACAGACGCCTAATGCAACAGATATATCTTAATGTCTTCACAAAGCCTAATGCAACAGATATACCATAATGACTTCACAAAAGCAACAACATAACAATTATAATAAAGTTAGTACAAACACAGAGAAAATGCTGGACACAGACAGTAGAAAACCCATAATGTAGTCAACCACATGTAATTATCAGCAGGAGAGTGGTATTGAGTGTGATAATGAAGATGACGTGTCAATTGATCCAGTCTTAACTTAGGGATAACGTAATTAATACTCAATTACTTTATACGACAATATATAACCGTATCCAATCAATTTATAGGAGATTTTACAAGAAACATCTCAGACACAGATGGGAGCTTCTTCCAGGATTTTTATTATAGAGAATCTTGGCATGTTATGAATAAACTTGTCCATTTCATATGCTACATGATAAAAGGTCGGCCAAGAATATGATGAAACATTGTTATTTATTGTCTTTTACACCGTAGAGAATTGTCAGGCCTTAGGATGATTTTATTTGATTTAATGATAAATTGTCCCAAGGTTATACTAGCCAATCAAGTGAAGCGATATGTATTGAGTAAACGTCTGTTTTTTGGCATTACTTGACTGGCTGTGATAAATCTCATTACTTGATATTTCATCAAAATATTTGTTCTGATCCATGCTATTTGTAAAGAAGACGGTTTTTTCTTTTTTAATCGATTTGAACGCCGTTTTTCGGTGACGCCGTACTAACGTTGGTTTTGCTATTTGCATATCAGTGTTGTATAAACCAATCAAGTTTTACGTTAACCACCAAGGCAATTTCTCTTCAACCGAACACCGCTGGTAACCTTGGCGCGGATTGGTTAACCTTTCGATTAACGGTACGTTACTTTACCGAAATCCACTTAATTTCGGTGAATTTACCGAAATCCATTTTGAAGTTTGAGTGACCAGCAATCGTAACATCTCGACATTTTGTTATGTTGCACAACAAATCTAAACCTTCAAATTGCGCCGAGCATATTTTTTCAAGATATTTCTTGTTTTCAAAAAATATTTTCTTGCGTAGGTAAATGACTCGGAAGTACAATGACGTGCCCAGCCCGATACTCGAACCCGTGCCCCCCTGGGAGTCAGTCTAGCGCCCTAATACCTGGGATTACCGGGCGGGCTTGGATAGCTTCCTTTCGATAATCTCGAACAGATTATTGTACCGTCAATTACAAAAGAGAGGTTGCTTCTTTTCCAACATTTAAAATCCAAATTTCAAGGCGTGAAATCAGGAATCGTGAAATCACAAACTTCACATTTTTCGACTTTATTCAACAGCGTGAAATTGTGAATTTCGTAATTTCACGACCCAATACCCAGTTTTTTTAAAATGATGACTCAAAAACTCACCACGCGCCGCATTCATGCTGCATTCTTTTTTTCTGTTCCATGTACTTCCACAATTTCTATCCAGAGTTGTCGTTCTTGTTCACTCCCGCTTCCGAATTCCGATCTCCATCTCGGTCATACTCTAAAATAAGTCTGTCGTTGGCACGATGGTTTTCACGAGATCGGGGTATGTTAAAATGGTATCCATAGATACAAGACCATAAAACAAACTGATATTGATTATTTCATTTGCTTTCCCAGAAAAAAAGCCAGAAACTAATTGTTTGATTTGTTAATGAGCTTTCTGAAGCTGTTTACCACCGTACAAGGTACTGAATAGTTATATCGTACATTAGTCTGTGAAATCTACCGTTTCCTGTGTCTTACTGTAGTACGTTAAGTACAATTTATTTCAAGTGACTTATAAAAATCCTTTCTTTAACCGATCCATATGTAGGTGTTCTACAAGATTCCTACAATTGAAACAATGACAGTGGTGTACGTGAACAATTCTGGGTAGTGACTGGTAAGCCGAATACAGGCCTTAAGTAAATGTCGCTATAACATCGATTCTTTTGTTCCTTAAGTTTACTTCTACTACTTGACACGGTATTCTGTACGTAGATGTACAAGAATGGTGGTTTCGTGTCGTGCTTTTCACTGAGTAATTTCACAATTTACAACTATGCTCCCAGACTCCCGCTGCTTGGATTTTAAGCCCAGTGTGATATCTTGTTCTTAATAACGAAGATATAATACTTTCTTAAGAAGTAATTGTGCACGATATTACATGTTCGGAGCTTGTTATTATTCTCAGCAGTATATTACTGAATCAATTTATTTGATAAAACAAGCGCTGGTCTTGAAGTAACTAGTACTTGCATGATTAGTTTTCATACAACGTTTCCCGTGATTCAATATTAGTGCTTGCGTGACGGTATGTTTCATTACTTCAAGTAATTATAGATAGTTATGTAATTATGTAATTACAAAACATCCATACAAAGACGTACCAGCATTATTATGAGTATCATCATCATTATCATACATTGGTTGTTGTTCGCTATTACGTCGAACTCACGTCAGCAATTAAAACGACCACGCACACATATTAATGACACAACCTTGAGTAGTTTGCTATTTTGTTTTTGATGCAAAGATTTTTACTGAACTTTATAGAGTCACAAAGATTATTACAAATAATGATATTATTATGTTTAATTTAAGGATTCCATTATATTTTTGCAGTTTTCTTTCTACATTCTTTTTCAATATACAATGTACTTTATAACTACAAAAAATTATTGATATTTAAAATTCTACATTTGAAAATTATAAAATGAAATATTTAAAACTAAATCATTTTATGGAAATGTAAAACGGTAATGGGTAACCAAGTGTATTATGGGTAAATGTTTCAACTTTCACTTACCATATAATTATATTACATTTGAAATAACATCAATCCATATTTTTCTTAAAATCAAGCAAGATTACCTATTATTTCACATTTTCATTCAGACAGTGACTCTCATAAAGTATACCAAGTTTTAAGAAAATCTCTCCACTAGAAAAAATCTTGTAAATTGTATCGATTTTGCTATATAGGACTATTCATATGAAATATTGACGTTTAAATCTTCATTATTATAAGATCTAGCAAAGTGACCCATCATCATTTCATTTCATAGTTTGGGATTTTATTTACTTCTTTGTCCAAATAGCGAGCATCAATTAGTAATGGTAATACATAGTAATATAGATATTTATATTATTACTAATACAGCACCCTAGTATATGACATATATAGATATGCTCTCGATGATGTTGATCCATATAATGAAAGTGATTCATAATATCTGATAGCATTTTAATTGATTGTAAGAATTTGTGTGACGAAAAGACATATAGAAGTCATACATCATTCAAAAGGGGATATTATAAACTTTTGATAAGGTAAAAAATATGACAAAACGTTGACGTCATGACATCATTAATGATCGTTTATTTATAAAGACGTCACCTCGAACATATTGTCGAAAAAATAAGCTGTCATTCATTTACATGTTTTTGACGTCAGGATGTGTTGTTATATAACCATATACAACTTTGATCCTTACAGAATACAGTAGTGAAAATAGTATAGGACTGTATTCAGCGGGACAACGTTCATTTCGTTCTAAAATGGTATCCGCTATTATGGATCACCCTGTATGTTGAAGTAATTAGGAAGGACCTGAATCTAGCCACTAATGTCATACAGAAGAGAACGTTCTTGCAAGAAGTACAGGCAAAACAGTATCTTTAGTGTCATTTATTTAGTTGCCATGACTAAATTACCCACAGAATTGACTACCGTCTAATAAACTTTGCAGACTTTGTGACGAAAATCCATACGTACGTATAACTTAAATTCGCTATTTCTTTCATTATCGTGTTTACCCAAATATCGATTATAGGGATGTTGTAAACAACCTATTCATCCGTTCATAATTGAAAATATGATTTAAACAACCTTCCCACACTATAACCAATATAATGGATACAACGATAATGAAAGCCTTATCGAATTGGGTTTATAATAAACAATCATCGATATACAATGTATATAATTTTTTATAATCCGATACATGCAATCATTATATTGATGCAGTCAAACGTAAATTTCCACACCCTAACTACTAACGAGGAAGCGAGCTTTAAATGGTAGATTAAGAATGAATTTCCTCGTTAATAGCAAGGAAATGATTCAAGTGCTGATTGTTTTGTATATACTTAATTAACATACAAATGATGTTTACAGCGCTCATTAATATTAATACTTGAATGCATATTCGGAGCCCAGTGCAATTCAAGTCGGTGCAATTTTGTCTCCAACTTAAAACAAATCTATTACCATTTTTTAAACCTTTGTCTGGACTACGTATTAATAAGATTTTATACTTACTAGTGCAGATGCTTTATCCGAAACATGTCAATTTGCTGAGTAAAATCCAATTAAAGATTCGTATGATCGATGTGATATATTCATTCAGCATCAATTAAACATCATTTAAATCAACACTACAATGTAAAACTCAAGGTAAATATGTCCTATCTTTTTAGCCAATCGGATGACTCAGATTTTCTATTTTCTGATTTTCAGTAATACAAAAATCAACTTTATTAAGACGTTACGTCCAAAATTTTCTGCGCATGCGTAATGGCACTATTTCGATAACAAACTATCCGCTCCCTAGGGATATTCATTCCCACTTGTAAGTACGAATTAACTCTAAGCTATAGAAAACAAAATCACACCAACAGTGTTCAAAATATTTTTTGTAAAACTGCTAGTACAAATAAAAAACTAAATTTGGGTGTAGCACACCTGCATGGAGGATTTATTATTTATTGAATAACATCTAATTTCTATTCTTGTGCAGTAATTTTCAGTTGATGGAAAAAATAATTATGCAGGACATTTATTATGTCTGCAAAATTCCGAAATCTCTCGAGGTAATTTCAGGTTGTCACGGCAACAAATCTATTTAAGGACAAGAATAGCTCTGGACACGAAGATTGCATTGTATATGGATAGTTAATGCATTAAGCAAAATTGGGTGACAAAATGTTATTGCATAATCGAGTTGTTTACGTCTTAAACAAATGTAACAAATGGTAATTTACTGGATAAAACAAACAAGACTGACAGATACATATGAGGGTGGAGAACCTACTCTGTTTCTAGATTCAAACACAGATCAGTCAAACGGTGTTTGACGTATTACATGACTAAGAAAGAAAACCCATCAGAGACTTCACACCGCCACAAACTTCACGTAGAATTTCGGAATATCAACTTGTTGCGTAGAGCTCACGAGAAGAAGAAGAACAACCCAAAAAATTGCGTCCGTCTCGTACATTAAAGCTGTTTTAGGGAGCCATGATTATCAATATACAAAGTTCACACGTAGCAACGTCTCTCACAACTGTCTTTAAACTTCAATATACCGTATATTCTCATTGACACGAAATTCTTTCGACATGCGTTAAACGTAAGACAGTGGCATGCAACAACCCATGCCATATACCCGACTTCCTGCGATAGCCTGTAACTTGTCGTCGAACCTATTAGTACGTCCTAAGCAGGTCTGACACAGATGTGCATAATCAATTGACGGCTCCTTGAGTCTGAACACCTTTCTACAAGTAACGTACGAGTATATTTGACGAACGACCAACGTGTACGTATGTGTGACTGTTACAACATATGCTTGCCAGAATTACCATCTGTCGTATGAGACAACCCCGACATTGTTGCGTGTGTTGCATACATGATGTATGAAGTAAGACAGGGTTTTCTATGGTACAAGGGAGCATCATACATGTCTAACACACGGGTATGACAGCAAGGGGACCTGGAACATGATGTATGAAGTAAGACAGGGTTGTCTGTGGTACAAGGGAGCATCATACATGTCTAACACACGGGGATGACAGCAAGGGGACATGGAACATGATGTATGACGTAAGACAGGGTTTTCTATGGTACAAGGGAGCATCATACATGTCTAACACACGGGGATGACAGCAAGGGGACCTGGAACATGATGTATGAAGTAAGACAGGGTTGTCTGTGGTACAAGGGAGCATCATACATGTCTAACACACGGGGATGACAGCAAGGGGACATGGAACGTGATGTATGAAGTAAGACAGGGTTGTCTGTGGTACAAGGGAGCATCATACATGTCTAACACACGGGGATGACAGCAAGGGGACGACCTGGAACATGATGTATGAAGTAAGACAGGGTTGTCTGTGGTACAAGGGAGCATCATACATGTCTAACACACGGGGATGACAGCAAGGGGACCTGGAACATGATGTATGACGTAAGACAGGGTTGTCTGTGGTACAAGGGAGCATCATACATGTCTAACACACGGGGATGACAGCAAGGGGACCTGGAACATGATGTATGAAGTAAGACAGGGTTGTCTGTGTTACAAGGGAGCATCATACATGTCTAACACACGGGTATGACAGCAAGGGGACCTGGAACATGATGTATGAAGTAAGACAGGGTTGTCTGTGGTACAAGGGAGCATCATACATGTCTAACACACGGGGATGACAGCAAGGGGACATGGAATATGATGTATGACGTAAGACTGGGTTTTCTATGATACAAGGGAGCATCATACATGTCTAACACACGGGGATGACAGCAAGGGGACCTGGAACATGATGTATGACGTAAGACAGGGTTTTCTATGATACAAGGGAGCATCATACATGTCTAACACACGGGGATGACAGCAAGGGGACATGGAATATGATGTATGACGTAAGACAGGGTTTTCTATGATACAAGGGAGCATCATACATGTCTAACACACGGGGATGACAGCAAGGGGACCTGGAACATGATGTATGACGTAAGACAGGGTTTTCTATGATACAAGGGAGCATCATACATGTCTAACACACGGGGATGACAGCAAGGGGACATGGAATATGATGTATGACGCAAGACAGGGTTTTCTATGATACAAGGGAGCATCATACATGTCTAACACACGGGGATGACAGCAAGGGGACATGGAATATGATGTATGACGTAAGACAGGGTTTTCTATGATACAAGGGAGCATCATACATGTCTAACACACGGGGATGACAGCAAGGGGACATGGAATATGATGTATGACGTAAGACAGGGTTGTCTGTGGTACAAGGGAGCATCATACATGTCTAACACACGGGGATGACAGCAAGGGGACCTGGAGCATGATGTATGACGTAAGACAGGGTTTTCTATGGTACAAGGGAGCATCATACATGTCTAACACACGGGGATGACAGCAAGGGGACATGGAACATGATGTATGAAGTAAGACAGGGTTGTCTGTGGTACAAGGGAGCATCATACATGTCTAACACACGGGGATGGACAACAAGGGGACATGGAACATGATGTATGAAGTAAGACAGGGTTGTCTGTGGTACAAGGGAGCATCATACATGTCTAACACACGGGGATGGACAACAAGGGGACCTGGAACATGATGTATGAAGTAAGACAGGGTTGTCTGTGGTACAAGGGAGCATCATACATGTCTAACACACGGGGATGACAGCAAGGGGACATGGAACATGATGTATGACGTAATACAGGGTTGTCTGTGGTACAAGGGAGCATCATACATGTCTAACACACGGGGATGACAGCAAGGGGACATGGAATATGATGTATGACGTAAGACAGGGTTTTCTATGGTACAAGGGAGCATCATACATGTCTAACACACGGGGATGACAGCAAGGGGACATGGAACATGATGTATGAAGTAAGACAGGGTTGTCTGTGGTACAAGGGAGCATCATACATGTCTAACACACGGGGATGACAGCAAGGGGACCTGGAACATGATGTATGAAGTAAGACAGGGTTGTCTGTGGTACAAGGGAGCATCATACATGTCTAACACACGGGGATGGACAACAAGGGGACATGGAACATGATGTATGAAGTAAGACAGGGTTGTCTGTGGTACAAGGGAGCATCATACATGTCTAACACACGGGGATGGACAACAAGGGGACCTGGAACATGATGTATGAAGTAAGACAGGGTTGTCTGTGGTACAAGGGAGCATCATACATGTCTAACACACGGGGATGACAGCAAGGGGACATGGAACATGATGTATGACGTAATACAGGGTTGTCTGTGGTACAAGGGAGCATCATACATGTCTAACACACGGGGATGACAGCAAGGGGACATGGAATATGATGTATGACGTAAGACAGGGTTTTCTATGGTACAAGGGAGCATCATACATGTCTAACACACGGGGATGACAGCAAGGGGACATGGAACATGATGTATGAAGTAAGACAGGGTTGTCTGTGGTACAAGGGAGCATCATACATGTCTAACAAACGGGGATGACAGCAAGGGGACCTGGAACATGATGTATGAAGTAAGACAGGGTTGTCTGTGGTACAAGGGAGCATCATACATGTCTTACACACGGGGATGACAGCAAGGGGACATGGAATATGATGTATGACGTAAGACAGAGTTGTCTGTGGTACAAGGGAGCATCATACATGTCTAACACACGGGGATGGACAACAAGGGGACATGGAACGTGAACCGGTTAGCTTGATGAAACATTTGTAGTTAAATTACTTCTTTCTGCGATTTCGTTGTTGTCACTTCATTTCTTTTGATGTTGAAACTAAATATTGTTTGTCTATTGTATGCATGTCAATACCATCATCTGTCCGTGACATGACTTTCCTGGGAAGAAACATGACGATAATTTCATATTCCATTCGCCAGATTTCCTCATTACCAGTATTGTCATTTTAAACACCATCAATTCTCACGTAAATGCATATTAACATCTTCCAAATTATAGGTGTCACTTGAATATAAACTGAGGCATTATCGACACAACTGTATGATTGATAAATGACAGTATACAATTAGATAGAAATATTGATTTACATACCCGGAAATAACAAATAACGTAAATAAATTATTTTAGTGAGAGAGTTGCATGTAAATTGCTGATTAGATGGCTTTACTAGACAGTACATTCGTGTCAGTACAACGCACAAGTTATTTGGAAGGTGATTACTTACAAAAATCGACTCCTTTGCTATCACTCCGCTCTCCTCTCGGAATAAGCCCCATCACACACACTCATGCTCCATGGATATATAGTTCCAAGATATTCTATCAATTCAAACTAGAAAACCCTTCTAAACTGTTTTGTTTGTTTGTTTCATCGTGTTTAACGCCGCTGGATTGAAATCTAACCAGTACTAACTTACCCTTCCACAAGGAGCCGGCAACTTCTCCACATGAGGAGGAAATTCGACATTTTTTTCAAATTAAACTGTTTTCGTGAATCAGTTTGGGTTTTTACCTATTTCTTACTTTTTTATTAAAATTTACTTTATTTGCTGTAAATTTGAATTGAGGTCGATATCTATAAAAAATCACCATTCAACAGTATTTTGGGTACTTTGATTTTTAAAATCAGTTTGAACATCATTATCAGGAAACTTCTCCAGTGTAGCCTAGAGCAGGTGAGCACGAAGTCTCAAACCACCCTTTATTTAGAACAATTTTATCAGATATTCGTATTGAAATTATATATTCCTTGTTCCAAAGTAGTAGAAACATGGCAATGAAAATACCACTGGCCAACTACTACAGAATTGACCACGCACAAAATCGTACAATATCGTAAATTCAACAAATTGTACAATTGCTCCTTAGAGAAAATGTCTCTTTGACAAACAATTAATTTCCAATGGCAATTTCTGTTCAAATTACCGTCTATTCAAATTACCGTCGTGGCATCAATAAAACTTCCATTTACAAATAATGTGATCAAAACACGATTCCCAAGAAGGTAATAATATTCGCAATTAATTAAAAAAAAGTCTAATTTCGACATTGAAATCTCCTTTAATTAAAAAATCGAAATATTTCATCACACTTGTGACAATGTTCGGCTCATTTCCCCAAGTCTTAAGTTTCAGTTTTACTTCCGAGTCATTAGATAACCCTTATTTAGCTAATTGATTGCTGAATGGCATTTTATGATCTGTTTGAAGTATCGGTGCTAAATGTTAGACACGATTCCACAATATCCGACTTTTTAAAACATTGGTATGTAGTATAGTTGTTGAGCCTGTATGACTAACTCGGTGTCATGTCAGAAATGTCCACGTGGTTCACGTTTTTTTCGATTATATACTCTTTTCAACGTTTTTTGCGTAACTATGCCACGAGCGACTATAATTTAATATTTTAACAAGAACACTCCTATTTGTATCGACCTCACAACAAAGAACAGGAAAGGTGACGCACTTAGCATATCATATCTCGCCATATGCTAAGTACGTCAACTTTTCTATCATCATTTGTGTGCAACATATACGGCAATAAAGATTGATTTACCAATACGATACGTTTAAATCGAAATATGAACGTTCGACCTATAAGATATCCTTTATCAGACATATTCAGCACTGTTACGCAGTTACTCTATTTTCACATATTGATACTTGAAGAAGATAGATTTCATCACAAAACGTTTATTTCGATGTGTCTGCGTCCATGAGGTTATTCTCCCAGCTACATATACACATCCATTGTATATATTTAATTCATGTGATAGTGATGCCTTAAGTACATTAGTGACATACATATGTAAAACATACGCCTTAAACAAGAAAAAATGAGCAAATACGAGTGCACATAAGCTACATGATGGATAGCATATGATTCAATGCTGATTCTGAGTATTACAGACGCTATCCAATTGCAGAAAATCCTTGTTTATTCTAAAGATTCATCACCGTTCCGGCCTATACCGAACATGATGTAATTTGGAACCATCGTGTAGATGTAAAATAGAAAGTAAAACCACCTCGCTCTGGTCTTAATGTTTGGCTATAATAATGTCGTATCGGCAGCCAGTTAGTTAGGTTTTACGGTAGAATCGCTGGTGTGATGACGGTAGTATCGCTGGTGTGATGCTGGTAGTAACGCTGGTGTGATGACGGTAGTAACGCTGGTGTGATGACGGTAGTAACGCTGGTGTGATGACGGTAGTAACGCTGGTGTGATGACGGTAGTATCGCTGGTGTGATGCTGGTAGTAACGCTGGTGTGATGACGGTAGTAACGCTGGTGTGATGACGGTAGTAACGCTGGTGTGATGCTGGTAGTAACGCTGGTGTGATGACGGTAGTAACGCTGGTGTGATGACGGTAGTAACGCTGGTGTGATGACGGTAGTAACGCTGGTGTGATGACGGTAGTAACGCTGGTGTGATGACGGTAGTAACGCTGGTGTGATGACGGTAGTAACGCTGGTGTGATGACGGTAGTAACGCTGGTGTGATGACGGTAGTAACGCTGGTGTGATGACGGTTGTAACGCTGGTGTGATGACGGTAGTAACGCTGGTGTGATGCTGGTAATAACGCTGGTGTGATGACGGTAGTAACGCTGGTGTGATGACGGTAGTAACGCTGGTGTGATGACGGTAGTAACGCTGGTGTGATGACGGTAGTAACGCTGGTGTGATGCTGGTAGTAACGCTGGTGTGATGCGGGTAGTATCGCTGGTGTGATGACGGTAGTATCGCTGGTGTGATGCTCGTAGTAACGCTGGTGTGATGACGGTAGTAACGCTGGTGTGATGACGGTTGTATCGCTTGTGTGATGCCGGTAGTAACGCTTGTGTGATGCCGGTAGTAACGCTGGTGTGATGCCGGTAGTATCGCTTGTGTGATGACGGTAGTACTTCTTATATGGAATCAACAGCAAGAACAAAACTGGAAATTTAATTAACTTTTATTCCGCAATTACCAACCGAGGACTGCGACATAATAAGTTAACAGCACATAATGGATAAACCAAGAGCAGACGAAACTAGGAACATATCTATCTACATGGAATCAATACAAATTGTTTTACCAGTCTCTTGATTATTTAGCAATCAATATTATTTGTCGAACTATCAGTTGTTCCAGCAACCATGTCTGATGGTCAGTTAATATTTAATTAGCGCTATGTGTCTGCTTCAACAGCAGTATGCTGGTTCAATATGATTTCCCTTTTTTCGACAACGTGATATAATGTCTGACATTTAGCGTCTACCAAATACCCATATACGTTTAAAGATAGATTATTTTCTATCAAAATATGCTAAGTTATAATTTTGAGAAAATGGCACGTTAATGCCTTTATACTGACTTACTCTAAAACATTGCGCTGTAACTGTTCTGAAAAGTTTCCTAGAGTCCGATACTGGTAGTTTTTTATGCTAGCACTAACTTATAATAAATATAATTTTTATAACCCGTATTATACACTTATACTTGTGGTTTTGGGAAGCAAGTAAGAAAAGTGACAATGCAGTGTTTATGAGTACTCCTGTATTGAAGTGATTACCACTGGTTTTCTCATATTTATGATAAAGGATATTTTATCTCAAGAAAGTCTATGAACCTTTTAACGTACATTGTATATAACTTTTCATTCAGAGATTAAGATGTTCGCAGTTTAAGCTCGACCAAAGTATACGCATGTAGAAGTTCCATTGATTATACTTCAAGTCACCGTAATACACGTTTTTTGTCAGAATGAAATTGAAAACAAATAACTCGATATAATGAAAGCATATCCAGATTTATGATAGACAGGATAATGTTAATAAAAGCTATTAATAATAATATGATATTGTATAGAACTACGCTTCATATGCAAATTTCACGTCTCTTGTGGTGCGTAGTCAATATCACTTAGGTGAATTTCTTTGATAGGTTGAGTATATTCCCACAGATTTGTCAATTTCTCAATAACTTTTACATACACTGAACGATTTAGGGTAAGTCGAGCTTAGAGAAATGTAATTGTACTTAATATAGTAACTACGCCGTTAAGGACAATACGAATTCCCAGCACAATCGTATTCATGGAAACACATTTCTTGTAAGAATACAGGGCCGACAGTATGCAGCAATGTTATGAAGAATACTTTTTCTCGTATATATAAATCAATTATTGTGATAGTGTTTTGACTGATTTTTCATTTTAGACATGTACAATAAAACCTCACTTAAAGACCACCTCAATAATAAAATCACCTCAAAATTATGTCACACATTTCAAGTCCATTTTCTCAGTTTTACACTTTATTCACCCTCAATATTAAGACCACCTCAATATTAAGACCACCTCAATATTAAGACCACCTCAATATTAAGACCAACTTTCAAGGGTCCCAAGGCTGGTCTTATTATTGAGGGTTGACTGTATACACGAGTAGGGACGTTTTAAAAACGACATATTTGTAGTAAACGCTTTAACAGGTTTGGCATGTAGACACATTGAGATTTTAATTTTTTTCTTTGGTGTATGTTTACTCGATAATCAATTTCGGTTGGTAATAACAGATAAAACGTTCGAGACAATAACATGATGTTTAAAACCAGTCCAAAACATCAACGTTAGAATTATGCGGGCGGTCTGAATTTAAGAAAATTAAACAAGACCAAGGAAGATAAAAAAACAAGATGCCGAAAATGAATGCGTGTTCGCTGAATCTCTTTAAAACACGTCCACAGATAACAATATGGAAATGCTGGTATCGTTTCCTCCTACTGAATAGACTTGAAACTGGCTCAAAATTAAATTAAGAAAGGAAATTCAATTAGACCGTTGAATAAACATGGGTTCAAGAGCAATGTGCATTGTGACTATGAAAAACTAAGATCACGTATGTTTTTCAAAGCAAATTTTAATCCGCTTACGCAGGCAATGCTTGTTAAATAAATAAACGAGCACGCAACGATACAACAATATGTGATTGTATATCTTAAGTTGTGTTGTAACGATGTTAGTAGCAGTTACAGTAACTAATTGCACAAGAGATGTTATCGAAAATTCCTGTTTTACAACATATTGCCCAAGGCCAATATTGACTTCATTGCCCAATCATTAGTTAAATTTTGATCGTATTACAAATGATTACTTTTATACCAAAATGCGTTAAATTGGCGTTACCGATGGAGAACTAAGCAAGAACTATCTTTAAAAAGATGGTCGGCGCAATTTGAAGGTTAAGATATGTTGAGCAACATAAAACAATTGCCGTGATGTTACGATTGCTGGTCACTCCAGATCCACCGAAATTCAGTGGATTTCGGTAAGGTAAACGTACCCTATATCGAAAGGTTATCCAATCAGCGTCAAGGTTACAAACGTTGTTCGGTTCAAGAGAAATTGCCTTGGTGGTTAACGAAATATTTGATTGGTTTACACAACACTGATATGCAAATAGCAAAACCATGTTAGTACGCACATTGTGATCAAACTCACGGTCAACCTAGGCCTCTAGTAGTCGTATGTACGAGTATACGCCGTTGCGGGGTATCATTGTAATAAAACTCTCGCCCATATCCAACCACGACAAGTTGCATCGCAACGAGCATTTTTTGTATCAATTCCAAGGACAGCAAATCAGTTCCATGAAGGGTTAATATTATCTTTGGTGATTTAACAGAAACACATTTCAATGTCATCTAATTTGTAGTTTGCTTAAAGGCACATCGAATGTTTCATTTTTAACAGATAGTTTACGAACGTAAAGAGAAACAGGGTGAGTGTACAAATTTAGTTAGCGGTTCAGGGGAATGCTAATGGACGGGTTGTATCCTGTGGTGTCTATTTATAGGAATGTTTTCAGATAAAAGAGCAATTACTTTGCCTCAAAATAGAAGACAACGCTCCCATGTTGGTTAATTACTCATTCAATTGTCCAACATTTTGCGACCTTTTATGTCATATAAATCACGGCAAAATGAACCCTAAATGCGAACGCACCGCCAATTATTTAATTAACTTTTAATTCATTAAACGTAAAGGAGTTGTATAATATTTTTTGGCTTTTCGCTTGAATATTACGAATACAGAAATGGAATCTTAGGTCTAAGTATTCTAGTGAGGGAAACTATAGAAAAACAACTAAAAAATTGGGAACAATTTGCACAAACATTGAATACTCGTAAAACCTAACTCCCACCATCACGACTTTGAGTGGCGAATGGGTACGAATGTAGAAATCGTGGACATTCCTCATAATTCTTAAAGGGTTCATGTTGGGAGTCCTGGTGATTCGGGGCAGTTCTCCTCTATTCGCAATAACAGATTTTAAATGGAACTCCCTCTAGGGTCAGTACATGGCGAACTACTACGACTGTTCCATTCTTCCCTTCTCGCCGGCATTCGTGTCCAAAGTCGTGACAGTGGGACTGGGGCTTTGCTCTCTTCACTTAAAACATATGTCTTTATTCTGTGACGGGAAATATATTTTCTTTTGTTCATTCGTCTTTAAAGGTATTTTCTTGACATAAATATAGATTTAAAATGTCTTGAATCATAATACACGTACATGTAAAAGTTCAACATTACATATTTTACTATCTTCTCATGAGGTTATACGTTAGTTTCAAACCATCTAAATTTCATTCTATTTTACAAAAATTCCTTCAGTTAGTTTGATATGGACGGGTTTCTAATATGAAAGTAGCTGATGTTGGTCATAAAAACGAAAGTAGGAATTTTGACAGACCTGTGAAGATTTATCGTTTTGATAACGAACATGGAATGACGTAAGGTACCATTACATCAAAAAAAGATTTTTCATACGTTTTTTTTATGTCAGAAATAGTCGCATTCCAAGTGGATTCATACAGAGTTCTTCATTGGAGTTTCTTAGAAGAAAGTCAAGAGTTAAACGTCTTATGTATTGCAAATTATGTCAAATTCAGTGAAATAGTTAGTATTTTCCTCAGCAAGTATATCTTTCCTTACCAAATATGTAAACGGTTTTACATACATTAATTACATTAAAAAGAAATACCGCTTTAAGAGCGTGTTTATAAAACACATAAATCATAACAACATGTAAATACCCACTCGGCCAAATAAGTTTTATATATATACATGTACAGTAATACATAATATATAACCAACTAAATATATGGAACAAAAAACACACGATTAAAATCAACTATTTGATACACAGTATTAATAGAGAAATTCCGAATGGACCAGTTAGACAGTTGGACCAGCTTAACAGAACAACAAACCACTCATTATAACATCCGAAACACGCAAAACAAGTCTACGGTGCCAAACATATTGGCAAAAGTCTGCTAATTTTTCAGAATGAATTATTGCACCTATCACATTGCAAACACCATTCCAACATGTCCTGGCAAGACAATTTAATCCGACAGATTACTTCAAACGTATGTACACTTCATTATTATTTTCAAATTCAGCATGACAGTGTAGTTCATTATAATGTTTCAAATAGTATACATTTATTTTCATAGAAATATATATTGAAGACATAAAAGTACCGAACAATTGCGTTGCACACACTTTGGGCATTCCAAACTGAACTTGAAATGCCTATTTTAACGAGTTTGCCATTCAAAGCGGAAGATTTTCATTACCGTATGGAAATGGTTTATGTCCGAATAAAAACTCATTGTTAATTAATAGCTTCTATAGTTATATATTGGAACATTATCGGATATACAAAATAAAATGTTTCCTCATTATCTTTATCTTCAATTATGTTAACAGTTGCACGGCAGTATACGATATCATTAACCGACTACAATATAAAAGCTGGTAGAAAATCTAAATAACTCACCTATTGTTATTCTTAGACGATGCCATGGCATTTATTTTAGACTTTTAACGCTTTTTGAAAGTTATCAACACTTCATTTGGTTTTGTGATCAAACAAATTTTCACATTGCATCAAACTTTGCGCAGATTATCCATTTGCTCAGAATTCCAATATCCAAAAATAAAGGGAAAACAGAACTCTGCCTTCACAAGACGAGTAACGCGATCGAAATTCCAACAATAACCTGGAAGTGCAAATTTATTCTTTATATCCAGTTATGAGCTCTTTTGTAAAAATAAGCCAATTAAGTATGTAATTCATTTTCAGTCATATCATAAGCTTCCAATTAGTTAAGTGATAAGAAGCCAGTGTCTAAAACTCCATGTATAGTCCGCATTCCGGAACCTAACTACTATTAGTCAAACCAAATGCACCTGGGAGAACGGTTTTAAATCAGAAGATGTCTGTTGTCACATTACTGTAATTTGTAGACTTTTATGTTGCTTAATTGAACATAAGCACTTGTAATACTGGGGCGTTTTTAAAGCTATCGCCTTCTAGCTTTACGTCAAAGAAACACTTTTATATACACCCTTGGCAATGTCACGGATGTCTCAAGCATAGAGAAAAAGCAAATTATGGTTTTCGTTTTTTCTGTAGTGAATACCAAGGAAGATATTTGTTTTTTTACAGTTCCAATTTTACCCATTACCAGGAAACAAAGTATTTTTCATAGCACCTTTACAACAAAGAATCTTAATTTTTTCAAGGTGAATAGACACGGTCTACCGAACGAATGTTTTCTTAGAATTCACGATACATAATGTAGAAGAGAGATAATAAGTTGCTACGTGGAACGCCGCCTACATAAAACAAAGCCTCCCTACACTGCAGACCTCCGGGAAAACAACAAGGCTAATTCTTTATATAGCAAAACAATTTTATAACAAATTTTAAGCTTGTTCAGAAATGCATTGTTTAAATTAAATGACAACGTTTTTGTCATCACAAATACTTCTCGATTCATGTGTAAATTCCGCGATTTAAAACATGCAAAGTACAAACAGTCCAGGTACCCCTTGGTAACCAAGCAGTCAAACTTTCAAAACACAATATTGTGTTGTTAATCACGCTTTTTAATTTATGTTAGCAAGTTAACTTATTGTGCAATGAAAACATCTTATAAAGTTTACATCTTTGGCTAAAATGAAATAACCATTCATTAATAACAATGTTGTGAAAGTAACATTCAAATCGGTCACACAGTGTCAGAGTTGAGCCACTAATTAATTAAACTACTGCGCTATGAACTCGAATCTGGAACAAGCGAAACTCTATGTGACGATACAATTGAACAAATCAAGTCTAAATGAAGATCACATGGTGTTAGAGTGGATTTATACACCTGACTAAACTTGATATCATCATAAATCATTTAACCCAGGATTTCAAGAGTCTGACACTATTTCATACCTTAGGGAAATCACCAAGATTTCCGGAGTCTTGATAGTAATTTAGGATACCACACATGATTGAAAGACAACCCTTATAATATCAAAAATAAACACCACAATGACAATCTGTCAAATATCATTGTTTTAGATTCAACGTTACAATAGGCCGATGAAGAATAGTATCAACACGCTAAGAATCCGAAGGCGAGCCTGGTGTTCCTCAACACATCGAACTGAGATTTGTCACAATTTCAATATCGCTGCTGTAATATGTTCTGAAATCTATAACTCCGCAATTTCATTAACTACATTGCATCACGTACACAATGTTCTCATTTGACATGGTTTCGTGTGTAGACGAATCTGTCGCATATATGCAAAATGTACATAAATGTCAGACATGCATGCATAACAAATGTAGAAAAGGAAGCAGACGACATTAAGTTCACGGTGCCAATTCCATTAGTTCAGCAAAACACATCTATTTTATCATTTAAAACAAGTAACTTATATTATAAAATCGTATAAAAACTGTAAATCTATGTATATCCAAATGGAAAACTGGAATCACTCAAACTGTTGTTTACACCTACATGCACTCGAGAAAAACAAATGTTATACAATAGTTGACTTACCCAGCTCTTGAGAACATTTGATACAATTCTTTGAACACTAACGCAAAAGGAGGAAAGTTAATTCCCGACTGTTTCCTAGGTTACATACAAACGCATACGAATGAAAATTACAAAAGTAAATAGTTTATTTAAAAATAAAGAAAACTGCCTCGCTCTTTGAAATTAAATATTTGTCTTCGTCGTTATTCACAAAATAATTAAATCTGATAAAGTTCCATCTAGAGTATCAACATGAACAATCGGAAATGGACACAGATTGTCTTGGAGAATTTATATATATTGTTCACTTCCTAGGAAAATATCTTACTGGAATTTATCTCGTTGTTGCAATGTCTAATCAAGTGGTTGCGTGTAAGAATATGTCTATTTAATTAAAGAAATTGTCACATCCAATCAACTACAACAGAGCACCATCTGTGAGATTCATAGTAATTTTGGACCATTTCTTAAAAAAATCGAAAGTGTGAATGACCGATCAAGAATCACCCAAATATGCAAGCTTTCAACTCTTCAATCAGGTTTTCAACTGGTACAATGCATATTTAAACTTTTTGTGTCATAGTCTCAGCTTTGGCAATGCAGATGGTAAAAGTTCTTTGCCCTTGCAATTGCATACTTGCGCGTATTTATTTTCATGTTACCTTGTGTTATTGGGATGGACGTGTACTTTGTATGAGGTTGTTCCAGTTCGATTTCTTCATACAGTTCAGCTGCGGGAACCATCCCTTTATTTGATTACCTGACTATATTCGGGTCTCAAATTGAATTACGTGATGCCATTTTATGCCCCTTTACTGTTATATGCACTCGTCGAAAGATGTTCACATTTAATCGTAAATTGTGTGCAACCATTATACTGTCAAAGCAATTTGCCTAACACTGTTGATGAATAAATAGAATCATTTTAGTGCAAAGAATATGGCAACAAGAAGCTGCAGCACTCGCTTGTAAACACGTTTCGTTACGTATGCAGCTTGCTCCTATCATGTAATTTGCCGCATTCGCTGAAAGTATACTTGGTATAATTATATGTAATAAACTTGCTAATTAAGACCGAGATAAAATCTAATGCAGTGAGAGTAGATGTTATTGAATATACAAGACTGCTCACTATATTTGCCCAGACGATAAGCTGTTAAATAATTCTATATATGGAAACGCTATATCAAGTGACACTATATAATTGGAAATAATGCATTCAGTCAATGATGTGCTTTTGTGATATTACCTTTAAGTTCAAGTACGGGTCACGTGGGCTATATTCCTGTTTCAAAGGTAATGCAACAAGCATAAGTGTTGTGAAAGTGTGACTTATATCAAATATAAAATCATACCATTGCAAGCCAAAAAACACAATGATGCATTCTTATAAATATTTGTTCCATTTATAACTTCATCCAATGAGATTAGCAATTTATGAAACGATCGTTTGATTGATATCCGTCGGGAGCGGCAATGTCACAATAAAGGGGTCTTTGGTTTCTTTTCTGCATACTCCAAGAAAAGTCTTTTCGATTAGGTATCGATATATATTTTAGACAAAATAGGACACAATAAATGCAATACAAGCACATAGAAAAATGTTCGTCGCAAGAATATCGCAAAGTCCTTTAAACATGGAATTAAGTTAGAAAAAAGAACGTAACCGACAAAAATGTAACCACCGTGACCCAAAATACGTGGATAAACGTACAGTAGTTATATAAGCAGATTGAACTACTGTTTGATTTTCTCTTTCGCTCTCTAGCATTCTCTCGAGGTCGGTTGATTGATTTACCTTATTTGCAAATTGCAAAAGTTCGTGGCAAAATAAATAATTTGTATAATTGGATTAAACTCTGGATACATTTCCATATGGTTCTTGTCACGATGGTATTCATTCATACAGAGACATTTGTTATACAGACACAGCTTCAACGAGATGGATGGCAACTTACAAAACCGAACGTTCATTAAATTCTTCTTATAGAAGCGACAGTGATATAGTAGGGTAAAACGGGAATACATATAGAATACTTACATTCATACGGATTTGTGTCTTGTATAACACGAATTTGGTTCCCCATTTGATAAACGACAAAAACGGTAGCCTAACAATAAGATTGCAGGGATGCCATTTGTGTTATCAAGAAGAGAGAACGTTCCCTTATTTATGATATACTTATGTGGTTACTAACACATATAACACAGACATTGTCACGCGTAGTAAAATATATTTTCCCCAGGTGATTAATGACAAAAAGTTCCTGAATTATGGAACTGTAATTCCAGAACCTCTGAAAGTTTATTCATAGACATTCTGACAGGATCTCCGAAAGTAGGAACAGAAGGGTATAACTTCAGAAAGGGAATTGTTAAAAAACAACCTTTAGTAAATGAGAGACATACATGGTTAATGTCTCTCAATAATGGACCCTGCTGCAAAATACGTTGACGACAAATAAACGACGAGTACAATGTCACTTAACATGTTAGGGGAAGAAACTACGATGAACAAGATGTGGCAATGACAGATGGAGAACATCAGACCTATCTCACCAACAGAACCAACAACAGAAGTGAATGTGTTGTCATAGAATACCAATAACAACAAACAACCTAGCACCAATGTGTACATAAAACTATCAATCTTTCCTTGTTCTAAGCTTGTAGATGCTTACCCCAAACATTTAATCCGCATTTTCCTTTTGCCAAGCTTGTAGGTGCTTACTCCAAACATTGGTTCTGCATTTTCCTTTTGCCAAGCTTGTAGGTGCTTACTCCAAACATTGGTTCTGCATTTTCCTTTTGCCAAGCTTGTAGATGCTTACTCCAAACATTGGTTCTGCATTTTCCTTTTCCCAAGCTTGTAGGTGCTTACTCCAAACATTGGTTCTGCATTTTCCTTTTGCCAAGCTTGTAGATGCTTACTCCAAACATTGGTTCTGCATTTTCCTTTTCCCAAGCTTGTAGGTGCTTACTCCAAACATTTAATCCGCATTTTCCTTTTGCCAAGCTTGTAGGTGCTTACTCAAAACATTTAATCCGCATTTTCCTTTTGCCAAGCTTGTAGGTGCTTACTCCAAACATTTAATCCGCATTTTCCTTTTCCCAAGCTTGTAGGTGCTTACTCCAAACATTGGTTCTGCATTTTCCTTTTGCCAAGCTTGTAGATGCTTACTCCAAACATTGGTTCTGCATTTTCCTTTTCCCAAGCTTGTAGGTGCTTACTCCAAACATTTAATCCGCATTTTCCTTTTGCCAAGCTTGTAGGTGCTTACTCAAAACATTTAATCCGCATTTTCCTTTTGCCAAGCTTGTAGGTGCTTACTCCAAACATTTAATCCGCATTTTCCTTTTGCCAAGCTTGTAGGTGCTTACTCCAAACATTTAATCCGCATTTTCCTTTTCCCAAGCTTGTAGGTGCTTACTCCAAACATTTAATCCGCATTTTCCTTTTGCCAAGCTTGTAGGTGCTTACTCCAAACATTGGTTCTGCATTTTCCTTTTGCCAAGCTTGTAGGTGCTTACTCCAAACATTGGTTCTGCATTTTCCTTTTGCCAAGCTTGTAGGTGCTTACTCAAAACATTTAATCCGCATTTTCATTTTGCCAAGCTTGTAGGTGCTTACTCAAAACATTTAATCCGCATTTTCCTTTTGCCAAGCTTGTAGGAGCTTACTCAAAACATTTAATCCGCATTTTCATTTTGCCAAGCTTGTAGGTGCTTACTCCAAACATTTAATCCGCATTTTCATTTTGCCAAGCTTGTAGGTGCTTACTCAAAACATTGGTTCTGCATTTTCCTTTTGCCAAGCTTGTAGGTGCTTACTCCAAACATTGGTTCTGCATTTTCCTTTTGCCAAGCTTGTTGGTGCTTACTCCAAACATTGGTTCTGCATTTTCCTTTTGCCAAGCTTGTAGGTGCTTACTCCAAACATTGGTTCTGCATTTTCCTTTTGCCAAGCTTGTAGATGCTTACTCCAAACATTGGTTCTGCATTTTCCTTTTGCCAAGCTTGTAGGTGCTTACTCCAAACATTGGTTCTGCATTTTCCTTTTGCCAAGCTTGTAGGTGCTTACTCCAAACATTGGTTCTGCATTTTTCTTTTGCCAAGCTTGTAGGTGCTTACTCCAAACATTGGTTCTGCATTTTCCTTTTGCCAAGCTTGTAGGTGCTTACTCCAAACATTGGTTCTGCATTTTCCTTTTGCCAAGCTTGTAGATGCTTACTCCAAACATTGGTTCTGCATTTTCCTTGTACCAAGCCTGAAGGTGTTCACTCCAAACATTGGTTCTGCATTTTCCTTGTACCAAGCCTGTAGGTGCTTACTCCAAACATTGGTTCTGCATTTTCCTTTTGCCAAGCTTGTAGGTGCTTACTCCAAACATTGGTTCTGCATTTTCCTTTTGCCAAGCTTGTAGGTGCTTACTCCAAACATTGGTTCTGCATTTTTCTTTTGCCAAGCTTGTAGGTGCTTACTCCAAACATTGGTTCTGCATTTTCCTTTTGCCAAGCTTGTAGGTGCTTACTCCAAACATTGGTTCTGCATTTTCCTTTTGCCAAGCTTGTAGATGCTTACTCCAAACATTGGTTCTGCATTTTCCTTGTACCAAGCCTGAAGGTGTTCACTCCAAACATTGGTTCTGCATTTTCCTTGTACCAAGCCTGTAGGTGCTTACTCCAAACATTGGTTCTGCATTTTCCTTGTACCAATCGTGTACGTGTTTACTCCAAACATTGCTTGTGCATTTTCCAGGTACCGATCGTGAACAAGCTCACGCTTTACGATGAAAAACGACATGTTACCTAGCATTTAAACAGTTACTAGTAGCTCACTCTCTTGATGGCGGGACAGGGGCTAAAGCGATTGTAATCCTTTTCTACTACCCTTCAGTCGAATGGGGCAAGCGACATAGTCGTATTTGGTTAAAAACTTAGGTCAATCGAGGGTATTGTGGAAATAATGAGGTTGATACGCATAAACTATGTTTAAAGTAGTCTTATATTATTCTATGATTGTCTTTGTACCGTATTACTTACCTTTCTCAGCAAAGATTAGCCTCCGGAGGGAAAACTTATTTCGTCTTTTAATTCGTGATTTCTTTTTCATTTTGCGAATAATCTGGGACCATAATTTGATATCAATTCGAGTGAGACACGATCCACCCTCGTCGCATTGATTGCAACGTGAAACGTGACAATGAACGTCCAGACAATGGATAAGGTGTCTGGCCAAATCTAATTCAAGTGTATCATTAGACAAAAATACCATCGTGAATTAATAAGTCTTCGACACTTGTAGAACATAATTGTGTTCTTCCTCCAGGCACATCTTTCATACATTTTGCTCGATAACTAAGATTTAAGAGTGCAATGTACTCAGGTAATCTTCAAAGGTAGATAGTCATATTTTCTATCAAAATATCTCATGTAATAATTTTAAGAAAAATGCCTGTTAATGCCTTCACACAGATATACTATGAACATTGCATTGTATTTTTTCTTTAAAATTTCCTGGAACTGCAAAACACGAGTTTGATACATTAATACAGTTAAGATATACCAATTAATACATGCACTATAACTATATATATGCCAAGACACATTGGGTAATCCGTGTCAACATATCGAGGTGAGCGATATAAAATATCGAGGTAGGCGATATCAACTTATCGAGGTAAGCGAAACAAACGTATTGACGTAAACGATATCAACACATTTAGGTAATGTACGAGTATAGACGCCGATGTAAGTAAAATGTTAATATATCGAGATGAGCAATGTTGAAATATAGAGGTCAGTAATTTCGATATGGTGAAGGACTAGAAAGAAGCAACATCGCGATATGAACAAGGCCGGAGCCGCAGACGATGTGACAAAGTTTCCAAGTACGGGCGAAGCTTTTTCAAGACCTCTTGCTGCAAGCAAAGTTTATTACGGTTTATAACAGTTACTGCCACATAGTTCATAGCGTCTGGAAATAAGAATATTAGGAATACAAATTCAACAGGATATATGTCATCTAAATAAATTGCTTCGAGACATATCTGTTACTTAAAGGAATAAAATATCACCAGTTTGTTGTATTAGTTTTCAAAATGAGGTTCCCAAATGGATCACTTCGACTTTGACAGTCAGGAACGTTTCCTTAAAGAAAGAAAAATGAATAAATGAATATTCTGATTTTTCTGCGAATAATAGCGATTTCCATTTCCAGGGCGCAGAATTATGGCCGACACCGTTACCACTCTGCGCTGGAAAGCAATCATTTCGTAGAAAATTACGCCGCTCATGTTCATTACCATAATAATGAAAGACTGACACTGTTTGATATATACAAAAGATCCTCACTTAAAGACCACCTCAATAATAAGACCAACTCAAAATAAAGAACACAATTCTCAAGTCCATTTCCACTGTTTTGCTGCGTCTGTATTCAACCTCAATATTAAAACCACCTCGATATTAAGACCAGTTTTTAAGGGTCCCAAGGGTGGTCTTATTATCGAGGTTTTACTGTAGTAATAAATTATGTTAACTAAATATACCAACTTATCTTTTTGAGAATATTCAATTCATTCTGAATTACAAAAGTAAAGTTAATTTACCACTCACATCGTTTAAATAGATATAACAACAATATTTTGCGACACCATTTTCACAATATCCACTTACAACGATTCTAGCATCAATAAGCAACAGCGTTATGAAGTCACGATAGTTTTGTTCCATTTTCGGATTAGAGCTCAAGTCGGATGGTCGCTTATTAAATTACAAAATTATCTTGCTCTTAATAAGTAATTAAGAGTTTCTTTTAATTTCATTTATCTAACATTCTAGACTTAATTATCTCAAAGCGTTGTTAATTCTCTGATTACAGATATTCTTTCAAACGGGCACTTTTCTTAGGGCAATTGTGACGTCAAATCATTTGCTAAATCACCAAAAAATCTACAGTCGCAATATAAGCAAATTCTCAATACAAAAACTCCTATAATTATACTCAAGAAGGGAGGGGTGTTCTTACTGTTAAGTTCAGTATAACCTCAATATTAAGACCACCCTTTGGAACCTTGAAAACAGGTCTTGATATTGAGGTTGAATACAGAACAAAATAGTGAAAATGGACTTGAAAAATGTGTTCTTAATTTCGAGGTCGTCTTATTATTGAGGTTTTACTGAACATATCGAGGGTTCAGCGCAAGACTATACTAACTCCTATGTATTTATATAGGAGTTAGTATAGTCCTGCACCGAACCCTCGATATGGTAGGCAATGAGTGTTGAGAGAAATTGTATAATGAAATTTTAACACCATCGGGTGCGCCCTTGGAGACATGATTTCCCTCAAATTGACCATATAACTGTCCATATCAAGGCTATGTGATCTTTATAATTATACTTACGAACACATAATATTGATCTGATTGATTTCGTGGCTACATCAGTATAACGATATCGTAAATATTTAAACAAACTTCGCAACGCACATTGTATTTTTGAACAGTTGATGCTAGCTGGGCTGTTGAGAAGTTATTATAATAATGAGACGAAAGCGTTGTTCACAGATGTGTTACACGCTAAATTGTCACGGACATTACTAATTTGGACTTCTTTGAGAGTTGCAAACTAAAATTAGTTCAGAATTACCTGGTTGAACTTAATTACGGTACTTCTGCTGGTGGTAATTTGAACCAGCTGAAAGGAATTACAACCAACTAACGCACATTCTTCATCAAAAAACGGGAACACACCATTTCATGCATTTTTACGACGGTGAATAATATTATTGCGCGTCTTTACGATAACCGGCAACACAGACGACAATTTGAATCAAATGCACGACAATAGATAACGTTATTACATTCACAGTTTACAATAACCGGCAAAGTCAGACGACAAGTGTATGTTGTGCTGATTTATTAAGATGTACATTGTTCCTAATCCCAACATTTGGCTGGAATAGAATCATTGAAATTGGATGATTATTAAGTTTTAATAAGAACTATAGCAATAGAGTCTAGTTAGGTTATAACTGTGGAGACAGACAATTAAAGTAGCCTGGGCATTTTGTAACATTCGTATAACTGCAAAATCGGTTGACATAGTGATGACGTGCTTTGGTTAAGAGATGCGTGTAGACTAATACATTAAGTCTGTCTCCTGTAATACGTTTTCAAATAAGATTGAAATGGAGAGATGAGACAACGCCAGAGTTACTGATGGTCGTGTATAAGTGATAAAGGAACTATCGTTGAACTACGTAGCATTAAATTCTTCAAAATGTTCCATAAAGATTGATTAAAGCCTAAACTCTTCTAAAAAGAAAATAAATTTCCCGAAAGCTGCGGGAAAAAAAGTTAGTTATGAAATACAACCGGGTCATTTTATTTTGTAAGACCGACATTTTCTGCCGTCTTAACTTATTTATAACTTTAACTGCACACAATTGAGTCAAAACAGAGTAACATCTGCAGAGCGGCCCTTTTTTGAGCTACAGTGTTTCTTTCATAACAGTAGCAATTGTTCTCAAGAGGGCCACCGTGACCGATTGGTTATGGTCGCTGTCTTCATATCAATTGCTCACCAGTAACAATTGTTCTCAAGAGGGCCACCGTGACCGATTGGTTATGGTCGCTGTCTTCATATCAATTGCTCATCATTGCTCCTGGTTCGAATCTCACTCTCGTGATGTAGAACATGTATGCGACAAAGCTATACAGCTGGCTTACGGGAGGTAGGTGGTTCAACCAGGTGCTCGTCTATGCCTAAAATAATGCTAGGCGGGGCACCTAGGGTTAGGCTCCACCCTAATAGTCGGCTTTTTGCGTAAATTAAACCTCATTTCAAAATGCAAGTTTGCATGCAGATACAGTAAGAATTAAATATCTTGAAAAAAGATGGTCGGCGCAATTTGACGATTAAGGTTTGTTGTGCAACATATGCCGAGATATAACGATTGCTGGTCACTCCAGATTTCGGTAAAGGAACGTACCCTTTATCGAACGGGTCCGCGTCAAGGTTACAAACGTTGTTCGGTTGAAGTGAAATTGCCTTGGTGGTAAACGTAAGATTTGATTGGCTTAACAACACTGATATGCAAATAGCAAAACTATGTTATTACGACTGCGCCGAAAACATCCAAGAGCAAGAACATATGAACAGTTCTGGAGAGGTTGCACTGTATTTCACACCAAAGTTTTTGTGGGGAAATTTTCACTGTACCAGAAAAAGTCATAAAAATATGCCATTGGTTGATATCAAAGTACAAAGTAGGGGTTTCTTCATATTGTCCCAATCTCATTAAAATCAGCTCCAGTCGCACGCTCCTATACTACACGCTAACAGCGGAAAGTAATGGAGTTAAAGTTGGGGGCGGATTTAAATGAGATTGCATATTGTCCTAGACAGGTTTGTGTTGACCGTAGCAAGGCAATTTCTTAACGATTGTGGGCAAGTTATAGATCGATATTAGAGGTGAAGTTGTTGGTGTTACGGAAATATTCCACCAGGCAATCAGTAAAAAACGTTGTCCTTCCCTCTGAACTTTGAATACAGAAGAAGCAAATTATTCTGATTAGTTTTACAGCATTTTGGAATTGGTTTCCGTAAAACACCATTTGACGTTATAATGAATAATATTTCAATGAACATGACATCGAACAATAGCTGGACAGTTATTAATCTTTAGTTGGTAGTGTAAGGGAAATTAATCGTTTGATCGATAGCGGCAGACGGTACATAATATCAGTGGCGATTTCTTTATTTGACCACGCTCACAGTAATCCATCCAATAGCGTTCATCATTCTAACCATCTATATGTATATTGACCACATCAATGATATTCTCGCGATCTAAGCAGACAGCCTGGACAATATCGTGGTGTTGTATATGGTATATAGTCGATTGATATGGAGGTCGCTGGTCGAACTTGGTCTTGCATGTACAGAAGAACTTCGAAACCTCGAACAGTTTTGGCTCGAACACAGCTCTTAAGTACCGGCGAAGATTTGTTAATTGTTCATTATCTATTGAATTGCAGAGTGAAAATATTTCTAAAACAACAATTTATCAAGATCAATCTTTATTGAGTAAAGTCCGTTGAAGTCTCAAAATTAGTATAAATTCGACCCGCAATTTATTTTCTAAACCATTTTCATCGTGCATTGTGGCACTCGTACCAGGAACACTCAGTTCGTACATACACATGTATACCATAGATGCCTCGAACAATAGATGATTCGAACTTATTGCTAGGTCCGACGTCAGTTCGAGGTTTCGAACTTTTACTGTATTTATAGAATAGACAACGAGTAGCACTGTCTATACGATATACACACCAGCGTTTAGTGAGTGTACATAAAGTATAGACAATGCCAAGATATTGTTTGTATAGGTTAAACAACGTAAACGTCACAGACGTTGTATACATGATAAAGACGATTGAAATCGAGGCCGCTGATTGGACGGATTGTTGTTGATGTGGTCCAACATAATAAAGTCTTAAAAATTAGAAAGCATGAATAGTACAATCACACACTTTAAGATTTTACATCTCACAAGTATATCCAATAAAAGACAAGTTTGAATTCCTGAAGCGTGTGCTGTTGTTGTGTGGTTTCAGTCGTATTTTACAACCAGAAATCAGTTATTTACCTTGCTAGTTTATAGATACAACAGTCGTGCAAGGTTCACTATTCATGTAATAACTTGTTGCTCCCGGGGAACCGTCCATTTCCCTCTATGAACCAAAGGTGGCGAAGGCACGCATTTTAGTGATTACATTTGTAGTGTTTCCCATGAAATTGACACGAAGACCATCTCATCAGTTTCTATCAGACAGATAAATGTTATTAGAAGACAAACACTACACGGAAAACAATTTCTCATTTGCTTGCCTTCCAGGACAATTTGGTCGTAGGCTCACTTCATTAGCAATTACGGTTTCTGCCAAAATATTTTTTAAAAGAACCGTATTAAAACTGATCAGTATTTAACAGATTCTCTATCGGCGTATTAAAGCGTTTACACAAATTTGCATATTCATGACAGTAATATTCGAATGAATCACCGCTTTATACAACATTTGATGTTGGTTATGCAAATTACGCCAATAATGTTAGATATTCCCCCAACACTCGCAATGCACAATTATATCTACTTTCTCCTCAACTCCCAATGCACAATTTTATTAATTGCCTTCAAAGTTGACGTGCACTTTATCATAACTAATAAGTAATAATGCGTGCAAACGTCAAGAATTGCCCATATTCTATGATTGATGTACCAATGAGTCTAGACGCTACTTTGATGCGTTATTAGAAAACTGTACCGGTAAATATTTGGTATGATATTGTTTTGGGGAATATTTGGCCTCTTCTACAACCTAATCGTCCATATATAGTTGCATTGCTGCAAAGTTAATTTTGTACGCAAGTTGAGATGTAAGATATCGTAAAATACTATGGGCCGCAGACTATTAAAATAAGAGTCGCCCGTTGTGATAGACGCCTTTCCAATATAGTTTTTGGAATGGAGTTTTAGCGTGACTTCAGAGACAGTGCAAAATATATTTCTGTTCATGACAACCAGACAACGATATACGTTGAACGCGTATCATCCTTTAAAACGTAGTTCCACGAAGTCGATAAAATCACACCGACAAACAAACACACAGGTATGTGACACCACAAGATTTAAATCTCATTATGGATTTATGAGTGAACTATCTCATTGTGCAGATATGAGTGAAATATCTCATTTTGCAGATATGAGTGAAATATCTCATTTTGCAGATATGAGAGAGGTATCTCAATGTGCAGATATGAGTGAAATATCTCATTTTGCAGATATGAGTGAAATATCTCATTTTGCAGATATGAGTGAAATATCTCATTTTGCAGATATGAGTGAAATATCTCATTTTGCAGATATGAGTGAACTATCTCATTGTGCAGATATGAGTGAAATATCTCATTTTGCAGATATGAGAGAGGTATCTCAATGTGCAGATATGAGTGAAATATCTCATTTTGCAGATATGAGAGAGGTATCTCAATGTGCAGATGTGAATGAACTATCTCATTGTGCAGATATGAGAGAGGTATCTCAATGTGCAGATGTGAATGAACTATCTCATTGTGCAGATATGAGAGAGGTATCTCAATGTGCAGATATGAGAGAGGTATCTCATTGTGCAAATATGAGAGAGGTATCTCAATGTGCAGATATGAGTGAACTTTCTCATTTTGCAGATGTGAGTGAACTATCTTATTTTGCAGATATGAGTGAACTATCTCAATTCGCAGATATGAGTGAACTATCTCATTCTGTAGGTATAAGTGAGCTATCTCAATATGGAGTTATGGGTAAACGCTTTCATTTTGCAGATATGAGTGAATAATCTCATTGTGCAGATATGAGTGAACTATCTCATTGTGCAGATATGAGTGAACTATCTCATTGTGCAGATATAAGTGAATAATCTCATTGTGCAGATATGAGTGAACTATCTCATTGTGCAGATATGAGTGAACTATCTCATTGTGCAGATATGAGTGAACTATCTCATTGTGCAGATAAAAGTGAATAATCTCATTGTGCAGATATGAGTGAACTATCTCATTGTGCAGATAAAAGTGAATAATCTCATTGTGCAGATATGAGTGAACTATCTCATTGTGCAGATATAAGTGAATAATCTCATTGTGCAGATATGAGTGAACTATCTCATTGTGCAGATATGAGTGAACTATCTCATTGTGCAGATATGAGTGAACTATCTCATTGTGCAGATATAAGTGAATAATCTCATTGTGCAGATATGAGTGAACTATCTCATTGTGCAGATATGAGTGAATAATCTCATTGTGCAGATATGAGTGAATAATCTCATTTTGCAGATATGAGTGAACTATCTCATTGTGCAGATATGAGTGAATAATCTCATTGTGCAGATATGAGTGAACTATCTCATTGTGCAGATATGAGTGAATAATCTCATTTTGCAGATATGAGTGAATGATCTCATTTTGCAGATATGAGTGAATGATCTCATTTTGCAGATATGAGTGAATAATCTCATTTTGCAGATATGAGTGAATAATCAAAGTTTGCAGATATGAGTGAATGATCTCATTTTGCAGATATGAGTGAACTATCTCATTTTGCAGATATGAGTGAACCAATCTCATTGTGCAGTTATGAGTGAGCTATCTCATTGTGCAGAAATGAGTGAACTACATCATTGCACATACATGAGTGAACTATATCATTAAGCAGAAATTAGTGAACTATCTCTTTGTGCAGAAATGAATGAACTAGCTAATTGCGCAGAAATGAGTGAACTATCTTATTGTGCAGAAATGAGTGCAGTTTCTCATTGTCCAGATATGAGTGAACTGTCTTATTGTAAAGATATGAGTGAACTTCCTCATTATGAAGATATGAGTGAACTATAGTATTGTACACATCAGGGCTATTTACTTCACTATGAAGATTTGAGTGGATTATTCCATTATGCAATATATCTAGTGTAGTATTAAATTTTGCAGGTTTAGATGGTTTATTTCATTATGCAAATTTGAGTGTTATAGATTTGAGTGTTATAGATTTTATTGTTATAGGTTTGAGTGTTGTAGGTTTGAGTGTTATAGGTTTGAGTGTTATATGTTTGAGTGTTATATATTTGAGTGTTATAGGTTTGAGTGTTATAGGTTTGAGTGTTATAGGTTTGAGTGTTATAGATTTGAGTGTTATAGGTTTGAGTGTTATAGATTTGAGTGTTATAGGTTTGAGTGTTATAGATTTGAGTGTTATAGGTTCGAGTGTTATAGATTTGAGTGTTATAGGTTTGAGTGTTATATATTTGAGTGTTATAGGTTTGAGTGTTATTTATTTTAGTGTTATAGATTTGAGTGTTATAGATTTGAGTGTTATAGATTTGAGTGTTATAGATTTGAGTGTTATAGGTTTTAACGTACTTCAAAGATTGGTGTGTACTAGCTCTTTACGTATATTTTGGTGTACCATTTCATACATATTTTTTTAGTGAAGTCATTCATTACGTAGCTGCAAATATGATTCGCGAACAGTTATAAACTATCAAAACCTCACATTAGTGAATTTTCTATAAAATAATTCACAAGATCATATAAAATATACGGCCCCTGGGGTGATGTAATTTTGTAATTATGGTTAGCGTATATAACATTGTGACCCCTCGGCACGAATCGGAGAAAACATCGAGTTGACAGAGGTCAGTCATAACAGCGTGTCTCCACAGAAATTGCTGGAGATGGATGTAATAAAACATTGGAAATTGATTAGTATTTGAATCTCAAAGCAAGAGCGACCCAGCGTAAATGGATAAACAGCTCGAGGCGAAAACAATTTATTACAATATCAAGTCTTAGGCGGACAAATGGACTATTTGTGCAAATTGAGTAAAAGGTCAATGTCTACAATTAACCATACAATATGGAAAAAAGGATAATTAAACATTTCTGTTTGTGTCAATACCGGAAAAACAACACAAATATGGTCAGTGGCAAACATTTAACACCGCGTTGTCAAAGAAACGTCAATGGACAGCGTGAATAATAAAGTCTTCGTAATATTCTAACGTCCATGGAAAGGAACACCACCACTTTGCAATGATAACACACATGGTACTTAAAACGATGTTCTACGGCGAATTGAATTATCAAAAATGTAAATGAATAAATATTGTATATTCTTTAGTATTCAAAGTATGTGCACGAAGAAATGTACAACGGCACTGACTAATCTTCCAGTGTTATAATTATCTGCTGAGGGAAACGAACAACCATGTGGAAGAATTCGTATCATCCGATAATCGATACGGCGCAAAAATGCCTTTATAGAACTATGAAGGATTTTTGTTTTAAATTAGTATAACTTTTTATCCGTTAAGATATCAAATAAATGCAAACGGTTTTGTAATGTTTTAATATTTCCTATTCATTCAAATATTTTACCTTTTGTTTAAAATAAAAGTAAAATGGTATTTTTTAAACTTTAAAACAGTTACCAGTGCTATATATAATATATAGGCGACACAAATTTACTCTGAAATTAACTTAATGTCATTTAAAAACGGTTAACGATATTAACAAAATGCAAGAGGTCTCTTAAACCATAATTGTTTCTCTGGCAGTCGGTATTGATTTTGTGAAAATATTTGAAAAGGAAAATGGTATGTTTACACTTTAAAAGTATATAGTATGTTACCACGTTCGGAAATGTTCGGAAGACCATCCGAGTATGACCGAGTATGACCGAAGTTTTATGGCACTTGATCTGTGGACGGTCACACTAGGGGTCCAGCAGCGAGTATACAAGCTGTTAATTTACAATTAGTGCGCTTTATAGGGAAGAATTTAGGGGAAATGTGACTTTTTATAGAATAGCCTTGAAATGAAATATTGGTGTGGTTCATTATAGGGTGACAATAGATTGACTTTTTATTCTGTAAAGGTGTGGAATTTAAAACAGTATAATTCGATTACAATAAATATATATTTTATATGATATTGTTTCACTTTATATTTAAAAGTGAAAATTATAATATAAATGCTATTAATATTGTTAAATACATATGTTAGAATTATTTAGACAAATAGTTGCATAACTTATATAAAATAAATTTCAAAGTATTAAGCTTGACATTTTATAAGTTTTATATCGTTCTCTGCAATATAGATCATTCCATGAATGATATACATTTGATACTTATTATCTTCAATATATGACAGATTAGCTTGATTTGTTTGCAAAAAAAGATAAAACTTATCATTTATGTCTCTGGTAATATTTGAAAATTAATGCGTCCAGATTTTATTCCTAAATCATAGACTAGTCGGGATCCGATTATAGTGCCCAAAACCTGCTTTTTAATTGAATGTTTATTTGCAAATATATTAAACAAATACCCGAATATAGACATATGGTTTATATGTCCGTGGTATAAATAATTGCACTCCATCATCAAAAATACAATATCATGTTTTTAATTGTAACAGACAAAATAAGTGTCATTATAATTTCTGTTGAAAAGAGACAAATGTATGTTTGCGATGCTAGAAAGCTAATAGCTACCATTATGCAGCCTACCTAGCCAAAAACAAAGTACAAGGCAAAGCTTTATGATGCATAAAGAAATCAAATCCAACGTAGTGAAAGATATTGTTTATGTTGTAATTTAAATGATTTAGAAGATGAATTTCACTTCACGTGCATATGTCCTTGTTTCGAACTGTTACGTAGGAACTATAATAAGACTTATTATTACAAAAGACCTTCTATATTTAATTTTCAATCAAATGAGAAAAAAACTTTATACAACTTGGTATTAATCACTAAACACGCGCTTAACCAGAGAAATCTCAAACTTAACGTTAGAATTAATTGAGTTTATTCCCATTTCTTTTGTTTTGTTATTATATGTTTATACAATCACTTGTATATTGATATTTATGTATGAAATAGGAAGTTTAAGAGTACAATGCTATTGATGTTATTCATTAATATATGTATTTATTTTTACACATCACATGATGATGTATTTGTATACATATTTGCTAACGATGATGAGCTGTAATCGCTCAAGTCGATAATAAACTTTATGTTCTGTTCATAATTCAATTTATTTGTTTCGATAGAGGCTACAATAAGTATCATGAATGTATAATACATTCTGATAAATTAGTACTGCCCGGGGCAATTTCATTATGCTGGTTAAACACAGCGGGATGGCTAATTAAGTCGCGAACGATAATGATCATGAAATCATATCATAAATCGGTAAATCACGGAGGCTTCCGAGTGTTTCCGACCACCGTGCCCACTGATTTGCGACACTCGCATCGATAACTATCGTATGGTGGCATATTACTGCCACCAGTTAGCATGATAGCGTTCGCGAATAAATTCGTGTTAACCACTTAATTATTACGATAATTATCTAGCTATCTAGTTAATATTCGTGATAAATTTTCGGTAAGATAAATATCATATAACTAGAAACAGGCTTGAAAGTGCCCATAACTGCCTCCTCTTACATTTTTGTGATGTATTACTCTAGATTTAAGTGGTAACACGAATCTCATCTAGTTGACCACTTATTATGTTACTTAGTAACTCAAATTCGCGAATTTCACTTAAGATTCGTGTTACCACTTATTTATAAATGCTTTTTAGTCTTCTACATGTAAGTGGCAACACGAATCTTATCTAGTTGACTACTTATTATGTTACTTAATAACTCAAATTCGCGAATTTCACTTAAGATTCGTGTTACCACTTATTCATTTTTGGCTTCTACATGTAAGTGGAAACACGAATCTTATCTAGTTGACTACTTATTATGTTACTTAATAACTCAAATTCGCGAATTTCACTTAAGATTCGTGTTACCACTTACTTATTTTTGGCTTCTACATGTAAGTGGTAACACGAATCTTATCTAGTTGACTACTTATTATGTTACTTAATAACTCAAATTCGCGAATTTCACTTAAGATTCGTATTACCACTTATTCATTTTTGGCTTCTACATGTAAGTGGAAACACGAATATTATCTAGTTGACTACTTATTATGTTACTTAATAACGGAAATTCGCGAATTTCACTTAAGATTCGTGTTACCACTTACATCTAGAAGCCAAAAATTAATAAGTGGTAACACGAATCTTAAGTGAAATTCGCGAATTTGAGTTATTAAGTAACATAATAAGTGGTCAACTAGATAAGATTCGTGTTGCCACTTACATGTAGAAGACTAAAAAGCATTTATAAATAAGTGGTAACACGAATCTTAAGTGAAATTCGCGAATTTGAGTTACTAAGTAACATAATAAGTGGTCAACTAGATGAGATTCGTGTTACCACTTAAATCTAGTGGAATACATCATAAAAAGGTAAGAGGTGGCAGTTCTGGGCACTTTCAAGCCTGTTTCTAGTTTTATTATATTTATCATACCGAAAATTTATCACGAATATTAACTAGATAGCTAGATAATTATCGTAATAATTAAGTGGTTAACACGAATTTATTCGCGAACGCTATCATGCTAACTGGTGGCAGTAATATGCCACCATACTATCGGCTTATCTGATGATGAAGATTCTTCGGTATCTTTATCATATAAACCATATACGGCTTCCACTCGCAGACAATATGATTTAGTTATTTTCAAAACAAACAAAGAAACAACAGTTGGTATATCTGAAGTATATACTTCCGAGAGATGGAAGCAAATCAGGTCTGTCTGCTTTACTTACATGCAATTATACCAGTTTGTTTTGCTTACATCCTCGACTTGAACGTGTATTACATATGAGCGCCGCTGTACGATTTCCAACCTCTTCTGTTAGTGACGTCATTTCCAGAAAACGTCACATGTGACGTCACCGTTAACTGACAGTAAGCAATATTTGCCCCCATATGGCACTATGAAAACGAAGTTACCATATGGAGTAAATATTGTTTCCTGCTTGCAAATAGTGACATCACGTGTTGTGTCCTTGAAATGACGTCACTTACAGAAGAGGTCTATATCACATAGCAACGCACATAAAGGCCTATGCTTTTGGATAAACCAATGGGACTAGCATTATCAAACACAAATGCACATTGAATCAAACTAAATGAGCAACAATTCTTCATGAAAATGAGCTAAACTTGACTACTTTAAATTGGTTGCATTAAAAAGTGTTGGTGAAGTCATGCCGAAACTTTTAAAAATGAATGGAATGTTCATATAATATTAATACATTTGAAATTGCACTTTATATATATATTGTAATATTACACGAAATGATCGTAACTGTTACACTCGATTTGAAACTATCACTCCACTACATAACAGTACATATTGAAACAAATAAGGTCACTCACGGCTTTTTGACTGCAAGCTGCATCACTTTTCCAATTTGATCCATAATCGTTCCCTCGTGACGTTTTCTAATTTATTTACTCCGACATGCACTGTACTACATTATCACATGTTGTCAGAAATGCACAATATGATAGTATCTTCGAAACAACAAATCTTCGCAAACCAATAAATTAGTTTAACAATTTTACAAAAAACGTCTTTATTTCAAGACGATCGAGTTTAAAACAAAGTAGTTCCTAGCTCCCAAAGAATGGAGAACTGTCATTGCAAATTTAAGCATTATTTTGTCGTCTTAAGCCGCATATAGACACAGACTTCCTCTCACGAATTGGTAAACGATATTTGAAGAAACCGTAGGTCCATGTAGCGCTCTTGATAGACGGAAAGATTGTGCGGTATTACGTATCATACATAAAATGTAATGTTCCTAAAAAGCAAGTTGCTCTGTTACGCTTTACGACAATGAAACAGACGAACAGAATAGTGGACTTGACAAGGTTCTAATGCTAACGACGACTGTATGGATTAGCTGTTACAAGAAATATTGGATAAAACAAAACTATATAGTTTCTGTTACTGAGATTCTACACTCTCGAGCAGTCTGTTTGGTAATGTGTGCTACAAATTGTATATCCGATAATACTAGTCCGAAGAAAGAAGACATTTCAGGTCCTTGTCAACTTGTTGTTTGTTAAGAAAGTCAAATAAATTGTAGACGGACAGACGGACGGACATACGAACATTTATGGTTTAGGTGTTTTTTCCTTCTTTAAAAAATAGCCCCTAAACAGGTGATTTTATGTGGTTTTCTTATAGACAAAAAAAGCCCCTAACCCTAATGTCAGTAACCCGTAAACCCTAAAATGTGTGCACGGACGGACAGATAATTTATTAAAGTCTCTCGTTCGTACATCATAAATACATACATAATTTAAAAAAGCAATGACAATTGCGCATAACCACTCACATTGAGTTATGAGAGACTACTAAAAGTAGCTGAATTGCTATTTCAACAATGAATAATTCATGTAGCAAATATAAAAAAACAAACAGAACATTATGAACGATACGTGCTTAAAACATTAAAATATAAGATTGTATTTTATTTATGATATATGAATGTGTGTATTTGTATGTGAATTCAATATTTTGCCATCTTATTCAAAGAGAGACAATGCAGCACCGCCGACATCAGGCCTGTCATAATAACAAACGCTGATTAAAGACTGCATCAAGGGATGGAAGCAGGCTATCTACCTCTTTATATATATACATATAATTCTTGCATATAGTTTGAGTGATATCAAATGATGTGAATATCATTAGATAAGTCTCCATAAACGATATTAAACTCTGAACCAATAGTCAAATGTTCATATTTGATTTTTTAAACTTATAAGAACACACCACATGCATGTATTTGAGGGGATAAAGTATAAATTTTGCATAAAATATCACCGATTTATAAATATTGTCGAGAAGTACATAGGCATTTGCACACTTTAGTAGACACGACCTGTCAACAACGCATTTGCTTTTTCGGCGCAGCCGTACTAACATGGCTTTGCTTTTTGCATATCAGTGTTGTGTAAACCAATCAAATCTTACGTTAACCTCTAAACCAACTTCTCTGCATCCGAACAACGTTTGTAACCTTGACGTAGATTGGTTAACATTTCGAGAAGGCATACGTTACCTTACCGAAATCCACTGAATTTCGGTGAAATTACCAAAATCTATTTTGGATCTGGAGTGATCAGCAATCGTAACATCTCCGTAATGTTTATGTTGCAAAACAAATCTAAACCTTCAAATTGCGTCGACCATCTTTTTTCAAGACAGTTCTTGTTTTCTTATAGTTTCGGCTTAATACTATTGTAGCTACTTTTTAACAATAACTGCGAAAGTGTTTCCCATGTGTCTTTTTGTCAATAGCTAAGGAGAAAGACAGAAGCACATGTATATAAAACGACACACATGTATGTCGAATTTGCCTTTCATTTCCTTCTGATGTCAATGCTGATGCCTCCAAATCCCATGCCAAAAAAAACCAGATTCCGCGGAATAAGAGAATCGTGAAACATAATCTAATACATGAACTAGTGCCAACTGAATCATGTTAAAATATCCCCAAAACCATAATAAACATTGGATATTCTGCTATCGAGAAAACATACAGTCATTTTGCATCATAAGCAGTAAATCATTAATCATTTAGGACATTTCCAAGACGGACAAAACAAATGTAATAAGTAAGAAACATAAATAAGTTTTTGGGGAACATAGTCGAAAGGTGACAAGGTTACAAACTTATTTGGCAACACTGTTCATGTACAGCAAAACCCCACTTAAAGACCACCTTAACATTAAGAACACATTTTTCAAGTCTATTTTCACTGTTTTGCTCTTTATTCAACAGTACAACCTCTCTAGAGTAACACACTTGGAAAGATACAAGTTTCAGCTGTTGTTGAGACAGTGTTGCATTAGAGAGGTTAAATTAGTAGAAAAATGATGTTTACTACGGGATATTTGTTAATGTCGTTGAAGAGAGCTGACGCCGTTCAGGGAAGATTGCAATGTACATAAAACATGAAATACAAATTTATATTTCAAAATGCAAACAAAAAGGTCTTACAAAACATAACGATCACTCCAAATACACCGGACAAAACTTCATGATCGACCCATTTACGGCCAGACAAACAAGGCCGGTTATTGACTTCATCGACAAGAGTCCCGTGGTGTTTTTTAATATTTAGGACAAAAAAACACCTCGATTCGGCGAATATTTTTGCAATATATTCATTGTTAATGGATCGATGTGGAAATAATATGTGGTTTACCATACTGGCATGTATTACTAGTGTTCATAAACGCATGTATTTTTTAAGCAGCCTTCCGTTTACAAGAGCATTCACGCACAACCTGCAGGTGGATGAAGAGCGCTTCCGAGTGGATTGTCCGGAAATATATTTAAATTAATTTGCTTGTCTTGGTTACGCATTTATGAAAGATTTCGAACATTAAATTGGTTTTCCATTCTCAGTCACCATGTAACTTTAATAAAACATCAAAATGCACAGAGTCATTAAATAAATATGAAAATCATTTACAAAGATACAATTTCGTAAAAAAACATTTTCCAACCGCTCATTAAAGTAAAGATGTCAAGTTGCATCCGTTTGCTGATGTGTCTTTGTAGTTAATTGCCACAAATTGGATGTGAGTTACGTTCACGATTTTTCTCTTCTCGATAAGATAACTATAGTCTTGGAAAATTTTAAAATTAATTAGCGCCTATAAATCATACAACCGTCACCACCTTGGTGTATTCCTTCTCATTTCATAAATACATGTCACTTTTAATACGATTTTGTTGTTATACGGGTAGATAAAAGCCAATCCATGACATAACGTGAAAATGTATCTTCACAAAAATAGGTTTCAAACGAATAGGACAGGACGCGGATACAGTGCGCCTGTATTACACGAATCTCTGCTTTGCACCCAGGCGCAAAAACTGGATTCAAAAATTATCTTTATAACGTTAAGAATGAAATAAATAAAAAGACAAGCCAGCATGAGGGTTAGAAGAGAAAATATAGCATAATATGATAATATTCCTAATTCCTAATTCATTGGTGAATTGTTCAAAACAAATTATTCAAGTTTTCAAATGTCTGAAATTCTCTCAAAGTCGGCAGTCAGTAAGTCAGTTTTTCTAAACTTTTCCGTGGAATGCCACAAATACCCGACATGTAGATTTATCCTGTGTGAGTCTATAAAATGGCAGAGGGTCATCCATGAAGGCAACAGGCAAATAATGATTCAGACTGTACTGGAGTAGATACAAATTGAATAGTTATTTATGCATTTCTAGTATTTGACGCTATCGTCGGTTTCCAAGTTACAATTTTAATGACAAGGATATGCCGATCTGCTAACACATGACCCAAGACATGTATAAATAAATACGCACATTGTAGTTGCTTTTATTATCAAATAAATTGTTCAGTGTCAAAATCCATGTCAAAATATAAATAAAAAAATAAATTTTCCCCGAAAGGTAGTTTCGATCTGGGTTTTTTTCAAGATGATTTAATTATTTGCTGAATTTTATTAATTAGCAATAGTTCCTAATTTTAATGAACAATGCACCAGAAATAATCCTTCATAATCCCTCTGACCATACGATATGTTAGGTTTAGGTTAGAAGTGTCTACACTAATGTTACGATATGAAACAGTGAAAATAGGTAACTCGTCAGGGAGACGAAGACTGAATCTGTGCAATATAGGCGTTATCAAACCACTTACCTTCGTAATAGTGTTTGAAATCTAATTTTATTACCCGGCTCCATCTTGCATCTACAAATGAGCGATTTCGTATCTAACTAATGAACAAAATTAATACAAATGCAATCCGTGTACCAATATGTTTCCGTGATGGATATACCGTATCTAGTTGTATATATGAACGTATACAATTATGGTATCCATGTATAACCTATTGTCAGAAGATAATACCCACACTGATATATGTTATTGTTCCTTAAATCTTACGTCAAAACAAGGAAGGTTCAAATTACACAAATGTATTCATTTATTAACACCATTATTTCTTAAAAACAAACATGCTATTCAATCCATCCGCAAAAAAATGACGTGTACATATTGCGTTTCCATGACGATATATAAACAATTAACCAACGCACTGCAAATTGCGCACCAACCTTAAGTTGAGCTAAAACCATCGGAATGATTCTATCTTACAATTCTGTTCAGCGGGGTACCATTATGACAGCTTTCAGCAGCGACTGCCAACGGGCATTAAGCTTCATTAGCTTGGAAGTGGTCATTTTGTTGACAGTTTAAAAGCACTGTGTAATATAATTATAGTTATCCCATATCCCACTTGCTCTTAGCTTGAAAACAACTTCCCATAAATGTCACTGTAATATTTATGTGGTAGCATTTTAGTGCAGTCAGACCTCGTTTATTCCACAAACTTTTATCCGAATACTTGACATCATACGAAATGAACATCCGGTACCAACGTATCTTATGCACGTCGAATTGAAATGGGCTATGACAAACCATGTATTTTTCAGAATAAAATTTCGGACCCGATGGATTCGAATGAACCGTTTCTATTTCTCAATAGACTATGCCACATTTATTTTCATTCATTTGTATATCTCTGATGATGGCTTCTTATAACTCAATATTTCCGTATTTGTTTTCTAAAACCGGAATTCCAATTCAGTGAATGTAATTGATATACTTTCCTTTGAACTAGCTACTGAATGTCTGTAAATGGAACCCTTTCACTTTATCATATGTTCAGGTACATAAATAAAATATCCTTTTCTGATTGTCAAATATAGTTATGGTGAAAATAATTATTTACTTTAACAACGAAGGAGTATTGTGACTATAAAAGTATTTGAGTTATAAATAATCTGAACAGTAAATACGTATCTGAATAATAGATAAGTATTTGAACAATACAAAGTATCTGAACAATATATAAGGATCTGAACAATATATATGTATCTGAACAATATACAAATGTATATGTATCTGAACAATATATATGTATCTGAACAATATATATGTATCTGAACAATATATAAGTATCTGAACAATATATAAGTATCTGAACAATATATATGTATCTGAACAATATATAAGTATCTGAACAATATATATGTATCTGAACAATATATATGTATCTGAACAATATATATGTATCTGAACAATATATATGTATCTAAACAATATATAAGTATCTGAACAATATTAATATCTGAACAATAGATAAGCATCTAACTATATGTGCTAATAGCTTATACAAGTATGACTGCTTTGATTCAGTTGAATCTTCGTTTTATCCGTTGCCATGTCCATGTGTAAGATATATCTTTAAAGGTCGGAATTCTATCAGGGACGCACATAAGTGACCGACTACCACGCAACACAAAGTAATGACCATGTTTAATTAAAACATAAATATCACTTTGTAATTACTGCAGACGAAAATAACCTCCGGGGAGACAGAAATAACCATTGTCTGTGATTAGTGACTCGTCTGATTTGTGTCAAGCGAACAGAAGTACATGTATTAGAGAGACTGACAGTGTCACCACGATATAGTCACGACGTATGACCTTCAAACGATGGCCAACTAAGAATACGATTAAACTAAACAACGTCGATGCTCAAATGGAATAATGAGTACAAGATGATGCTCTATATTTTTGACTTTTGTTAAACTATCACATGTTCAAGACCACAATGACACAGTGGCTATTGTAATATACGAAGGGTCCCGGATAATAACCGATCCCCAGCACTTAAAATAAACTCTGCACATATATATATCTACTCTAGAGGAGACCATGATTGATATATGAGTTACAATCTCTAATGATTGTATTAACAATGAAGTGACATACAGCATTAAGGGACGTTTTATGACACATCGGATATGTACTTTGGTGTAAACTTGGTTTTGAATCCGTCAGTTATATCATGATCCGTTATTTATGAATGTAGATGAACCCTATAAGTGCCCTTTCCTGTGACCTTGACCTTCGATGCACAGACCGTACTCTTGCGAGCGTCTCGCCTTTATATTTCAGATACAAGAAGAGTTGCGGACAGTCAAACGAACGAACGAACAAACTTATGAACGGACATTGCGAATTTTATTTTATCCTTTCGATGTATGCGAGTTTAAAGAGCTATATGAAATAAAGCCCAAAATGGAGAGAAACTTCCTACACTCGATGTTTTATTAGCTATAAGTCATATTATTAAGATATTATTCACTGAGAGTTATTTAATAACCACTATGTAAGTACAGCCGGACCTGGTTTATTCAACCTTCAATCCGAATACTATGTATCATCCGAAATAAATAGCAGATCCCGTTGTATCTTCTTATGCACTTCGCTTTGAAATTAGCTGTTCGAAAAATGTATTATTCGAAATTAAATTTCGGACACGATGAATTCGAATAAACGAGGACCGACTGCGTATTGTTTAGCAGAAAATTATACTTTGTGAAATCTTATTAGAAACATGTCATGACAATAAGCATTTCTCGTACATATTTGAAAATATCTCGTGTGATTCATATGGTTATAACATTCAAGAAAGTGTAATAACAACTAGCATTCTATGTTAAGTAAGGTAATACGTTTTTGATAAGATTAAAGCACTGTACAGAATCTGGTATATTCATTCATGTTTTTAAAATAGCATGTATCGATGCGGGATAAGGTTTGCTTTTGTTAAAGTAAAAGGCAAAATGTACTCGAACTCTTTGAAGTATCGACAATATGAACTATTACGATACAACGCCACCGCTTAATATAATTCAATTAAGATACATCCTATTCATATACTGTATAACGATATCAATTTTCAAGTGTATTCAATATATATATAAAAGAATCACACATTTGTCCTTCAAGAGCCTTTAAGTTTAAGATCACACGCTAATTAAAGCACATGATGTAATATTACGCTCATTTCTTGGTACTTTTTACTTGAATAAATATACATTGTCAAAGAATACACTGATGATTTATTCCTCCGTTATTTGCCAATAAAGAAGTTTGTATTATTTTTAAATTAAAACTTCCAATTTTTTAAGCAAGCGGGCTTTTTCACAAATTTTACAAGCTTTGTCTGTCCGTAACATAATAAAACAGCATCTTTTGAACAGGTAATATATAACAATTGTTCATATTAAAGATGTGTTCACTAATGTAGCAACAACAATGGACGAAGCCCGATCAAATAGTTCACACTCAGATGAGCCAGATACATCTTTAACAACAAAATTCAGGACGAATTTTAATCTGAATAAAAACGAGAATATCTAGATGTATTTAAACACATGTTGATGCCTATTGGGATATATATTTCTTCAAATTTTGATGTACCAAACATAGTGTACATGAAAATGGCGCGTTTTTATATTTTCTGACTATGAATCACTTACAACACATATGATAAACACAGACAAACAATGTAGCTACAGTCAGACTTTACATAAAAAACATCTCAATAATAAGACCACCTCAAAATTTAGAACACAATTTTCAAGTCCATTTCAAGTCACTGTTCCGCTCTTTATTCAACCTCTATATTAAGACCACTCCAATCAGAAGACCACAGTTCAGGTCTTATTATTGAGGTTTTACTCTATTTACAGGCAATATAAATATTCTAACCTTGCAATATTAACGCTGCAAATAGGTTCAGCACTTGTGCTCCTTTTCGACGATTCGAGATGTCCGTATCTTATCTCAGAGTGATGTCCGCTATTTAAGAAACTCATTTTGTATTTTACAAATTCAGTAGATCTAATCCGTATATTTTTATCAAACGACAAAGAGCAGTGTGTTATATATTTAATATTTTCCCTGCCTTTCTAGCTCGATAAATCTTACTCAGTTTTTTCATTGAACGAGTTACTTGTTCAGTGATAGAAACACACATTTATGGTGGTATATGATGTGAGGCGATGTTTGTTATCGTCAGAATTTAATTAGACAGACTTGATGATTAGTACCTGAAGTCATTAGGCCCTAGTGACGTCATTGTCAACGATAAGCGACTTATTTCTTTTAATTCAATTAGCGTTCACGAATATGTCTACTATCTTTAAACGATCGATATTAGAAATACATTAGTCTCATCTAGATACATCTTAGAGTGGCAATCAACAACTTTGATATTAAAACATGACGACTTTCAGCTAGCAGATTGCTTGCAATAATTTAAGCTGGAATTTCTCTATTTGCTAAAACTATTATTACATTAGTGGATCACGAGCCGCATTGAAAGCAAGAAGTATCTTTAAAAAAGATGGTCGGCGCAACTTGAGGTATGCAAATTTGTTGCAATCTGAAGATTAAAATTTGTTGTACAACATAAACAAATGCCTAAATGTTACGACTGTCTGTCATTCAATTACGCTATGCTACAGAAACTCCGAGGCCTGTAAGGGGAGATCACTGCGTAGACGACTTAAAAATAACTCCGTAGGGTGGTTAGTCATAGATACTGTATAGCCTGTTTCAATATAGTTCATCATAACTTATTGCATAAGTCGTTAACTCAATCATTCATGTTAATAAACTTGTTACATAGAGATTTATCTGATTAAAACAATATAAATGTTCGCGACTGGTACATAAAACCAAGAAAGTTTTCTTAATTCCAACACCGGACAATTTCCCGTGGAGATGACTACTTACAAACTTACTGGATATAGGCTTGAAATACACTAAACACAATGTTAACCAATCTGCGTAAAGGTTACAAACATTTTTCGGATGAAGAGAAATTGCCTTGGTGGTTAACGTAAGATTTGGTTGGTTTACAAAACACTGATATGCAAATAGCAAAACCATGTTAGTACGGCTGCGCCGAAAAAATCAATCACTCGACGTTGATGATGTAAAGTTGTATTGATAAATTTTTGATTGGACGGAATGCTATTAATTTTAAAACCATACTGTGATTGGATAGAAACATAGAGTCCATGAGTTTCACGTCAAAGAAATCTGACTCATATACATGGAATACATTATTAATTCAACAGTATCAAGTCTCTAGATTCAGTAAAAAGCATTAATGTTTCAATCACAATCTACAACATCAAGAATGTTGTCTATTCAAATGTGCATCGAATGAATATATTTTTAACGAAACAATGACTAACACTACAAAAAAATGACAACCGCATCAGTGATGAGTTATTTAAATACAACCTCAGTAATAAGACCACCTCAAAATTAACAACACAGTTTCCAAGTCCATTTCCATTGTTTTGCTCTTTATTCAACCTCAATAGTAAGACCACCTTAATAAGAAGACCAGTTTTCAATCGTCGCAAGTGTGGTCGTATTATTGAGGTTTTACTGTAGTATAAGAATGAATTTAACCCGTTTATTAGAGACTGAAAACAAATATGTCTTGAATGATGATGAAGATACAGGATGACAATTTTGCATACAAAAGTACGAACTCCGTTAGTTTCAATGGAGACACTTCAAGTAGACTGATTCAACAGATTCAGGAACGGCTCTGAGAGGCTTAAGACCCTGGCAGGATGATCGGCGCAGTATTCGTTAGGATGACATTGTGTCAATATCAGTAAAGTTAACATCAATCACTGCCAAGTCATTAGATCAGCTTAAAGATAAGTAAAGTAAAAAAATTGGCTCAGCTGAATCACCAACGCACTCAACAAAATGACATTCAAACTTAAAGCATACGTCAAACGAAGTCTGAAAACTCAGAAACTTGAGTAAACGCTTGTTTGAGACGGTTGACCAAAGGGAAACAATTGCGATACTACCGCCATAAGAAGAAAATCTAGTAGTCTCCCTTGATCAAAGAATTCTCTTAATTTTATAATATTTAACTGTAAAGGAGTGGAAGTTCACACTATTTGACACAGTGTCTCATACGGTATCACGACTTTATCATTAGTTAAGCAGCCTAGTCTCAAAAGGTGCTCAAATTTGAAGTTAGTTCATCACATCTAAAGGAAAGTTTCCGTCTATAAGGTGACCTCATATAACCAAAGAGTGGTTCAGAAACCATTTCTGTCATATCCAAAAGAGGTGCAGATTTCTTATAATTAGATAATCAAATTAACCCTTCCAATTAAAGTATTCCAGTGTACAGATAAGTAAGTCTTCAGCAAGAAATTAACTTTCAGGAACAAGCTATGTACATGTTCAACTACTAAGTATGGGTGTTCTTAAACTATTTCAACTTTACTTTTGTTTTCATGTTTTAAAAAGTTCTTGACAATATATACATATACTTCATAGCTGCAAATTTCATGGTCAGAGTTCAAATAATGAATCTTTTATTCATATTTTAAGAAGGTAAGTGACTATGCATTGCATCTTCTGTGTTCGTGTTTTTATGGATAATGGTATTTGTAGGAGAATAACATTTCGAAATGACCAGTTAGCATCTTACCTACATTTTGAAAGAGCCATGAACACTCAGATAATTGACTTTTTTGAGAATCATTTTAATCCATTCTTATCTGCTTTTAGACCCGAGTATCCATGGGTGCCATTCAGCAATTTTAAAGATAATAGAAGATTGGAAGTTGGCTCTAGATCAAAATAAGTATGTAGCGGCAATTGTAATGGATCTATCGAAAGCATTCGGATCTTTTACTGTTGAAATTAAAATACTACGGAGTAACCAATAATGCTTTGAGTTTGATAGAAATCTACTTAAGTAATAGAAAGCAGTGTGTGCTGAAACTTGGTGAACAAAGTAAGGGTGATTTTCTGGCATTATACAAGGATGTGCGTCAGGGATCAATAGTGGGACCCGTACGCTTTAATCAATTATAAATGACATATTTCACTTTGTACATACAAGCAACTTATAAAATTATGCTCATGATAATACAGTATTCTTTGCAGACCATCATATTGATAATGTTATTGAAACTTTACAGAATGATAGCCTGTCTTTGATTAATTGGTTTTCACAAAATGCAGACAAACCCGGATAAATTTCAAGCTAATGCGGTAGGAAAGAAAATACATAATACCAATATAACCTTTAACCTGAATAATAATGTAATTAAATGTGAAGATGAAGTTAAGCTACTGGGTGTTATTATAGATTTTAAACTGAATTTCAACAGTCATATTTCAAACATCTGTAGGAAAGCCTCCAGACAGCTTAATGTTCTTAAAAGAATTGGAAAATAGCCGTGTGCAAAGTTGGCAAACTTAATATTTATAACTCTTTTATCATGTCTAATTTTAACTGCCCATTGACTTGACATTCTTGTGATGAAATCAATACTAGAAAGATTGAAAACATTAAAAAACGAGCCCTCATATTTATTTACAATGACTATGTTTCAATTTATAATTAATTACTAAAACCGACGCTTATAAACATGGGAGGATGAAAGTCAGTATCTGCTGAATTAATGTAAGAGTATTTATCTTATTTCACTCAAACAACACTTATCTAGAATGTATATCAATAGTACATGTAGATTAGCTTATCAACCAGTCAACCAAGACCAGAATACCCAGAGATACGGCCCTCATTTTAGTAAAAATAGCCCAGATGATCGTCCAATAACGTCATTACTTTTATTAGGACGTATATCAAACTTTTACCGTTACAGTAAAGCTATATTATCTAGGCTGACTTATAGGCATACATTCAACAGGTTTTGAGCAGTTTCTTAAGGGTTATGGTCCTTGATTAGTCAAAATTGCCTAAATCGTCAGCATCTGTTCAAAATTTGCACTGCTTTTATTTGGTCGTATACCACACGTTAACATGTGATGCATCGCTATATTATATATGCTGACTTATTAAAACTACACATTTTGACCAGTTTCTCCTGAGTTAATGCCCTTTGTAGGAAAAATATGGTAAAATCTGTTCAATGACTTCATTACTGTTGTTTGGATGCATACCAACTTTTATCACATGTTGTATCATTATATTGTCTGGTTTGATTTAGACATACAGCTATTTATGACCTGGATTAAGTCAACATTGCTAAAATCGGCATTATCTGCTTTATAGCTCGATGCAACTTTTCTTAAAGCCACACCACATATTTACGTGATGTTTCTCACTGTCGAGTATGATGAAACAACCAATTTTACTCTGTGTCCAGAGATTCAAACAAATCATCAAAGTAAAAGCTAAATACAGTAAAACCCCAATAACAAGACCTCCGTTGGGAAACTTGTTTCAATATTGAAGTGGCCTTAATATTGAGGCTGATTAAAAAGCAGAGCAATCAAATTGGACTTGAAAATTGTGTTCTTAATATTGAGGTGGTTTTATTATTGAGGTGGTCTTATTATTGAGGTGGTATTTAAGTGAGGGTTTACTGTAATTGACACTGTCCCCTCATTTTTCAGTGTGTCACTATGATATACAGAATAGATATCGACTTATGTGATAACTGCTAGTCTCAAAAGAGAAGTACTATGTAACATCCCAATTTATCACATAACTTGCTCTCCAGGAGTGGCATAAAGCAGTGACATAAATATCATATGTAACTAGTTACATAAATAGCCAGTGTGACGTCACTTATGACGTCATAAATGGCCTGTGTGACGTCACTTTAAATGACCGCATATTGTTTACAATTGTTCTGAATTTCGGCATTTATTAAAAATATTGTTTATTTAAAGATTTATGGTGTTATGTGATAAATAGAATCTTACATTCGTGCTTATTTGATATTGTTTTTATGAAACTCGTCGACTGAAAAGAATATGACGCTCGGCGGAGGCTCGCGTCATATTATTTCAGTCGACTCGTTTCATAGAACAATAACAAATCAGCACTCATGTAAGATCCTCTATATAACACCCTTTCGGAGACGCCCATTTTAACAATTGTTGAAATGTTGTTGCTCTACAGACAGGTAAAAATTATACTAAATTCTAACAGACGAGAAATTTAATATACAGTTGTTGAAGAATGGTTTTTGGTCCAGAGAGTACCGCTCTAGTGTAAAGTACCAACATTGTAAACATCAACAGTGCCAACTCCATTACACTAATTTGCTTTGCTTTCATGAACCTATATGAGCGCTGCTATGGGATTTACTACCTCTTCTATAACGTCATTTCAAGAAAACGCAACATGTGATGTCACTATTTGCAAGCAGGAAACAATATTTACTCCATATGGTCATTTCGTTTTCATATTGCCATATGGGGTAGTACATGGTGACGTCACATGTCAAATTTTCTGGAAATGACGTCACTTAAAGAAGAGGTTGAAAATCGTACAGTGGCGCTCATATTATGAACATTTTGGCACCCTGCTTATTCGAGAAATATATTCTGCGAGCCAATTCGATTGACCGTATTGCGGCAGTATGGTTAAATGATAGTGTTCAAACAAAATTATCTTTAAAGTTTAATATACGTAACGAGAGTAGAAAGGGAAACCAGTCTATCCGCATATGAAAAATGAAGCAGACTTGATTTGCTTTTACACCCGGATACGAACGTATACGCGTTCAAAAATAATGATTTAGTAGTTAAATAGGGACAACTAGTTCATTAAGAAATTTGAAAACACAATGCAATTTATAAATAAAAAATAAACATACTATCACCAGGAACGTTTGTCAAATATGTGCTTCATCAGGATATACCCTTGTTTTCGCGGTCAGCGATAAATTATTGCCAATATTATAATTATTATACAAATATACAGCCACAAATGAAAAGTGAAAGTGGTACATTCTTTGTTTTTTGCAACTAAAATTGTTATGCTATGTTTTTTCGGCATTAAACCTGATGTACAAATTATTCAGATATTAATATAACATTTAGACACGATTTGGACATTCATCGTATGCAAATAAAAAAAAGCTTGTTATATAGCTTGGTCTTATTCAATTCCTGTGAGTGGAATAAAGAATAGAGTAAAACCCAACTTAAAGACCACATTAATACTAAGACCATCTCAAAAGAACACAAATTTTAGTACATTTTCACGGATTTGCTCTTTATTCAACCTTAATATTAAGACCACTTCAATAAGAAGGTCAGTTTTCCAGGGTCCCAACAGTGGTCTTAGTATTGAGGTTTTACAGTATAAATTAGCAACTAACAACTTAGATATAAGAACAAGAGAAATATTTAAGGAAGTAAACCTTTGATATTAGTTTGATATTAAGGATATCCATTTTTCATTTACAGAATACATTGACTGTATAGACCACACAAGCTGTACCAAGCATCTGAACATTACGTTTTGTTCTAATGTAATTTGTTGTAGTTTATTATAAATATTTAAATAGCTTTAATTACTGTTTACAATTACCACGTGTTAAATATCGTAATTGCATTAATACAATTACAGAATTACATAAACAAAGCATGAAAACACCTTAATTGATATTTTAAGATGTTTAATCAAAACATCCGAATTTAGGTACCAATCCGATTATATGGAAATTTTATAAATAATTGAGATAACTACCATCGCCTCACATTTCACTTGTTTTTCACAGAATTAAATCAGTCTCCAGAATTTCTAATATGAATTTCATTTTTATTCATCATGATAAAATCGATGAATACAACTTAGTATAGTTGATTTCTTATTTAAATAATTATAAACTCATCCAAATTTATCGAGCAATAATGAAGGGAGATAAAACTCCTGTTCACAGCAACTTGATTCTGCAATATTAACACTTTGGGAGGAATTGAAGAATAATTTGAGATTTCCAAAGAAGGTGTTTCATTACCCATACAAGTAAAAATAAAGTGTTTATTATTGTTTCACCCATATATTTTAATGACCATTCATTTCTGACTTATGAGACACCTCCTGTCTGAGCACACGAACTTCCCGATTCCTAATGCTAGGTACCAGACAGGTAGGCAAACGTTGATCATTATTTAACAAGATGATGGCTAACCAACCGGCCATTTCGGAACAACCACTTACCGGGATTCAAACCTTCAACGCTCGCTCCAGAGGCTAATGCCTTAACCACCCGGAACGGGAGTCACGTATAATGATTGCACAAGAGTACAACATTTCAGTTAATAACTAAAGCTATCACTGTAAGTGATTAATACACCCGCGATACCAGCTTGTCACAGCAAATCATTACCCCAACCTCCGCTCAGACTTTAGACTGGGTCCGAGCACAAATCCCAATCACCACAAACAACCACGTAACCCATGAAATCTCACACAACAGATAAATAATGGCGCACTAAACGGTGAAATGGTTTGTGTGAAAAAAAATCGGGCAATTGCGTTTTGCCTAACAAACAATGAGAACTCCCACTTATCCTACACTTCGAAGTCGGGCAAAAAAACGACTCGTCTGAGTAGGAAAATCTAAACACTTTAGTTTCCCAGAAAATATCATTAAAATTGCATTGCAAGATTTAGATTTCAAAGATAAAACTTTTATCCGGAATAAAAGCCGACGTTATATCTGCTAGCGGATAATGTTTGCTGATCATTAAAGGTTTGGAAAATGTCGTCTGCTGCATTCTAAACTCATTACAGGATGGGAAAAAAGCATGCCATCTTCTTGTTTTTTTCCTTTGAATCCGACGGCTTATTTCCGTCTGAGAAGCAATTTTATGACGATTGAAAAAACGCATTTATAAGCATTGTTATTACTTTGCTATTACGATATCGCAGTGACGTACTGTCTGCTTGGTCCATTGTCGTGTCGGTGAACGCCACGTGACAAAACATGATCTTCTACAAGGACATACTTGATCACGCGTGTTTCCCATACTGTCTTAACATTGACCAATAACAACGCTTCATTCTAAAACTGGTCTTTGTACTCAAATTTTAACATTGAACCTGTATATAATTTAAAATAATTGTGTTAATTTCTGTCGTTACTCGAGAACAGCCGTGGTCTTCTGTAATGGGGTATATATATATATATTTATTTCGGTAGTTGGGTATACATGGTACATGGATAATTAAGACATGCAATAACATTAAAATAATAATTATGACATGTGCATAGTACCCATGCCATACACACCAACACCTAGGATAGCACAAAAAAGAGTAAACTCTTACTTCCATTGTGGTCATATGATAGTAGGTGATGTTATTTTTCAAACAAAGTCACGTGAAGTCCGAAGACTCACTTTCAACTAGAATTGATTGGAATATTTTAGACTCATCCTGTCTAGATATGACGTAATATCAAGCCACGCCAGTGAAATCAAATTATCTTACGCCATTTCACTTGTCACGCGACGTTACATTCGCATGGATCATTTGAGATTTGATTCCAGCTTTGCGGGGTACCACCAGTTGTGGTTGGAGGTGGGAGCATCAAAGCATTCTAGAGTTTGCCATTACAGTACATTGCATCTATGATTTTAAAACTGCTTGGTAATTAAACACTCAAACGATTTAATCATTTAATAGTCAATCGAGCTCTCATTTAGGCAAATTTAAGACACTTTGAACTGCATAGATAAAAGTTTCAGAACAGAAACAACAAGGAATTCATCTGCGTTAGATGTAAGAAACGGCAAGAGCTGACAATGATAAAATAAGCCGATAGCGATGTAAGCAATTAGCAAATGTAAACCGCAGTAAAAGAAGACGCTGGCTAATCGAGTCCACTGTTTATATGTGTCGAGTCAATAGATGGGTGATTATACTACAACACTTTTTTTTAAAGAAGCGACCAAGTACGCCCATGTGGATTTGACAAAGGTTTTCTAATATTGGAAGCGCAGAACATCGCGCAAGAGTTTTCATACTTGCAGACTCTATTTAGTGGCAAAACGTATAGTGCATATTGCCAGTAATTATAGAAGTGTGAATGTATATAACATTGAAATTATTCACTTTGGTTACAACAGACAGAGACAAAGAATACTATATACTACCTGGTTTTTTTCAATGGCAATTGTTTCATGCATATCAGAAATATTGACGACACATTTATTTCATTTTCTGCCCAGTAAACCACATGGCCCATATGGACAAAACATTAATTTAGAATAGAATACCTCCAAATCCCATATGTCTCCAGTGTAGCTACGGGTCCGAGGACAGCATTCAATTGCATGTAAACGTATTAACTTCTCTCATTTTACCCAGGAATGTAAAACTAAATCTCTAGGCAGATTGGTAGATTATTGCTGGAACATATAAAGATTCCCGTGGATGTTTTAAAACAATAACTAAGCTGACGTTCATCTTAAAGCTGTTTCATGTAATCACCATTTAAACATGATGATTTATAAGTCAGCTAACTAAAATAGTTGAAACAGATAGGAAAAGTAGTGAATAATTAATGACATACTATCAATCAAGGCTCCTTAAAGAGATACTGTCTTTCTACAGAACATTATGGTATGAAATATGTTCCTGATAGTGACATATCAATTACTCTATGAAAAGGACCAAAATTAACCCAAAATTAAGAGGAGAAAGTACACGGGACACGAAACAATACAATAAAAACATATACAACTCTCTGGAAGTTGTAACGATAGCGCTCATATACCAAAAACAGAGCATCAATATGTTTCTTCAAATCAGACTCAATATGAAATGTCCAAATATATTTAATTTGAACATCGGAATATTCGAGTCTTAGTATGGTATTAAAGGATTCGCAATATTGTTCAACGAATAAATCCCAAAGGTAAGACAAAGAAATTAGAGGACGTTGAAACCCTACAATGAACTCACAAGGTATGTATGTGGTTCGCCCCGCATACGTGTCTCTGTACTCCGACTTTTACACGCGTCTTCGTAACAGCGACAGTTTAGAGATGTGAGGTCCGTGGCTGGACTAGTCTGTGGTAAACATTACAACACAAAACAAGTTCACCTTATGCGTCTTGATTATATGTTTACTGGTTTTAATTGAAAAGGAATAAACTAAGTTGTTCAGAAGACAATGTCTACAACTAGATATCCTTGTTTGCAAGCACTAACAACAATTTAGGGAGCAATGTCTCATGTGCCTCGTGTAATAAATATCAAAGTATGAAAATGAAGGTTGTTCCGTCATTAAACTGTCTACAATGAGTGTCAAAGACGCATGGACGGATATAAATGTCGTGGTTCCGTGTTACACGAGAGAACCAAACTCGAAAATTAATTAAAACGAAGCCGGATAATAAAATTCCAGGAGAGACAGCCAATGTCAACGATGACATTGTAGCAGTGAATATGATTAAGTGTTGAATATTGTACGAGATGAAGTGGTGAACATCTAACAATATTCAATTTGAACATCGGCATATTCGAGTCTTAATATGACATTAAAAGACTCCCAATGGTGAGACAAAAAAATTAGACAGCTTTACTGTGTCGTGTATTAGGTCGTATATTCTATTGTACTCCAGATTTGAGGATAATATGACAATTTATTTTTGATTCTTGTACTTTTTCTCGTAGCTGATACTTTATGACGCCCAAGGGAGATTATATCAGACGTGTATTATGACTCATATGACAGCATTTTTCTGTTAGAGATGACACTGACATAGATTGGAGAATCATTGTCACTACTTTCTATTATGGATATAAGAGAATCATTTTGTAAAGAGTTATATCAATGATATGTATACTAGAATAGTATAAGCAGTCAGGGTCGTAACTATCCAACGTATATAGTGCAATCGCTCGGTGCGGTGCTCAAATCAGCAACTACCACCCTTCAGCGACATTATCAATTTACTTTTTAATGAGAATTTCAACAAATTTACGCCGAGCCTCTTCTAAATGGTGCTGCTGTAAGAACACATACCATTACATTTTATCTCAGCGCACACAACGGATTTTCTGTGAGACGTGATAGGAATAGTTCAAATGAAAATTTTAAATATAAGTAAAATCAGTGAAAATATTTAAAAAAAGGTTGACCTCATTACCACATGATCTTCAATTTACAAAAATACTTATTTCTGTTTTTTTGTTGTTATTTTATATAACATGCAAAGCTGTCTTGCGCGTTCATTTATTTCGACAGGCCTGACATTTGAACCATAGGTAATTTATCACATTTGAAGATTTTATATACATAAAGAATGACATAAACCTTGATGAGATACCACGAGAACATTATATGCCTGTTAGTCACGGATACTTTAACACCCAGCTGAAATTACCTGGCAATGTTTCGTTTCTTCTTCAGAATCGATACAAATCGTATTTAAGGCGGTTATATATCGACGAATATTTCAATCATTGATTATACGTCCAAAGTGTAGTTAACCGTAATCAACTTTATAAGTTTACAAGAAAATGACGTTAGGTCGCTGTGGTGTAGTGGTTAGAATAACGGACCGGCTATCCGTAGACCGAGGTTCGAATCCCGGTAGCGCCATTGACCGATTTTTCGTGTTCCTCAAAAAATGACTTTATTTCACGTTACTTTGGGTTCGGTCATGTTGATTTACGCACTGTTTACACAGCAACGTACTGATAACATAACGTAAATCATTGTACATAAACTTTCCTGTGCTTCATAAACATTTCCTTAAGTAATATACTATGTTCTCATTACATAATATAGACTACAACTAGACATCGTAATTCAGAGATAATTGATTTCTGGCTTAAAATAAGATTCCTTATTTACTACATCACGTGGTGATTCCTTTATCTATGTATCTAGTAAATGGTCTGAAGCACCCTTACATCATAAGCGGAAGCACAATATTGTCACTTAGAAGTGATAGATTGTCTTTCAAGTGCATTAAAGTATTGGGAACGTCTTAACACGTCGCTATGAAAGCACGAAGCGGCGCATTGCATGCAAGAACATTATCAATCAGGACAACCAAATTAATGCTCGTTCAATTCAACCTCAGTAGAGCGGCCCTTTGTTTAACAAAGCCCTATTTTTTTCTATTTTTCCACAGTAAAGTTTTATCACTAATTTGACATCCCCGTAAAGCAACAACTTTACAACAAAAACCCAAATTTGAATCTGAAAAAAGATGTTACTCTAGAGAGGTTGCACTGTATTACAAAGCTACTAATCTACAATATCAAATGATATAAACACTCTTGTAAAAAGGTATTGTATAACCAGTCATGAAGTAACATATGTATCAAATAGATTTTGAAACACACCAGATTGATGAAAAACTATTAGAGGACGAAATGATACAATGACAATAACTGCCTGGAACACAAACATGGGATTTACACAAAACCCGACGCCCGGAGAAGACAGTTTTGTCAAATACATTGGATAAATTTCAGTGGGTCAGTCGGGTGCCCAAACAAACAATTTTTATAGATGACCAAAAGGCAGCTATACTGGCAACATATCCATTGACAATCCAAGCGGCCTTCTTTACTTCCCTGTGTTCATAACGAAATCTGATGGTACAGTTATGTTCAACTAATTCAAATCTATTTTAATGTATTTTAACTTCAAATTGTTGAACGCCTTACATTAACGAAGGTATGTTTATTCAAATTACAATTACGTCTCGCAATATTAGAATGCCAGGGTCCGTCATCTGTTTTGTTGAGAAATCTGTCAAATAGATTCATACACAATATGCAGCTATTTTATTGTGCAGAGTGGTGGGTCGAGTGAAGAAAGAGAACTTATGCCCATTACTCTACAATCCAAAGGCTGATCTTTAATTAAATACGAGCATATACGGCTTCTTAAACTGTGTCTTGTTAACGTAAGTACGTATCATTTAAACCTCAAGTAAAGTATTGAAGATGTAAGACACAAATGCAAGATAAGCCCGGTAAAATATAAAATAAATATATAAATGCAACAATAAAAGACAAACATACCTTACAATACCAACTCGTTTTAAGAGCTCGCTTCCCGACGAAAGTCGACGTATAAAACTACGAGTGTTATCCGTCGGCGATAGATGATTCATGGTGTAGATATTGAATTAATTTCCAACCAAACTATATCAACAAAAAAAACCGATACCTAGATAACACTGAAAATTTTATAATTTTCCTTCAACAACAAGTTCACACCATCCAACTAAAATTCGATGTAAACAATTCCGTCTCTTCAATTGCATTACCTAGGGTTTGAAGAATGCCCTAATACCACGCGATAGCTGTGTAAATTACAATGTTACAGAAAACAGCTAATTCAGCGACGTCTCCTAAAAAAAGAACTGATTAAATATCACAGAGAACAAGTCAAGTAAAGGAATGACAATGTAAAGGTTCTAGCGTTCTTGCTTAACCCCTCACGCTTGGTGTGTGAGCAATTTCAACATCGCCTCTCTCTCTCGTGTTTATTTTGCGGATGTCGATGATGACTTAGATCGCTAGAGACACCGGTTTGAACTAAGCTTATATGTCATTTCAAACATTGTGTGATGCCAGCATTGACCGTCTCCGTTAATATTTCTGTTGAAACAAGAATCTATATGTGGCCGTACTTAAAGATAACATTTGTGGGCTTTTTATGCGCCTGTATCGATTTAATCGTTTTAGACCATAGGAATGCTATACATTATATTAACAAACTTTTAAGTTATAATTAGATGTAAAGATATTTGAAGACAAGTCTCCAAGCTGCAAAGATATTTGAATACAAGTCTCCAAGCTGCAAAGATATTTGAAGACAAGTCTCCAAGCTGTAAAGATATTTGGATACAAGACTCTAAGCTGTAAAGATATTTGAATACAAGTCTCCAAACCCAAGCTTCTGATAGGTTGATCATGAGCACAGTCGCAAATTTGACACATCACAAGGTTGTATTTTGAGACTGGTCTCCATTCTCAAGTATATCACCATAGGCAAATGACCTTGATCTGAATTCAAATACATATATACTATATAGTTTATGTTTTACAGGGTACTATAATTTCGCATTTTGAATCAGTATACATAATTTATTTTCTCCAACCATACCGTTTAAAACTGCGACAAGTCCCGATAAATTATCCACAATAACATCAAGGAAACTATTTATTTTCTTACAAAAAGCCTACATGGTTCTCAAACAAATGCAAACAGCTTCACATCTCCTTTCATACCCGCTGAGAACTTTATATCCCAACATTTTCAGTAAAATTGCTCTCCAGTATGGAAAACTTTTATATAGCCTAATAGAAAACCATAACCGGTAGACATATCGAAATGAGATAAGGAACAATTCCACATGAATAAATGTAGAAACAATACACCATCTTCATATATTCTGAACAAAACTGTTAAAAGCTGAGGCATTTAAAAGTATTTGCATTCAATGTTTTACTATGGGCTAGTCCAAACAATTAGACAACCATGCTAGATCCTTGAAGTTTTAGCATGGAGTCTTAAACAGCATCTCATCAAATGCGGAGTCATATGGGATGTCGTCATTTTCCCATAGCACTTTTTATATAGGGACCGATTGAAATTTGGTCGGGACAATTTTATGCATACAAAATCAAATATTTCACCAATAAAATTTATGACACATTAATAAATAATCAATTATGGTACAGTTGCAAATTGAGTTCAAATGCGATGGGTAGTCCAGTAATCAGCTTCATGTAATGGCGGACGGTGACATACAGCGTGTTGTTTACATCATGATAATTACCATTTTTTGCGTTTTTCATTGGTGTTATGCATGCAACTAAGTCAGATTTTGGCAGCATTTGACATATCTGTCCCAAAAAAATGTGATAACACAATATAATCCAAGTGTTTAAATTTGAGCTGAGACTGACTTTGCTACGCGTTTTGATGAGATGCTTTTAGACTCCATGCTTGACAATGAAGGTAAAACATGAAAAATTATAAAAAACAAATATTAAGAAATGAAGGTAAACAAGAAGGATCTAGCATGATTGTCTAAGTGTCTGGACTACTCACGGTTAGCGACACCTATCGGAGATATTTGACATTTATGAGGGAAATCACTGTTCTCCTAATTCATTATTTTTAAACATTTTCCCTGTTTGACTCTTTATTACCTCTATATTCCTTCCTTATAATATGTCCACATGTACAATAAACGTTATCTAAATAATAATTAGCCACTGCATACAAAAAATACATATAAATGCATCAACATATTTCAGTTATCGAGAAGTGATTCCCATCACATAACCAGCCAATGTTTTAATTAAGGAATAAAATGCTTATTTACTTTACGAATATTTTACAACATCAGATAAAATTAGCACCACCCAAACGGTTACTTCTCTTGCAGTTACTGTTGCAATACATTTATGTTGCTGTAATTTCATTGTTCTACGTGAAACTTAGCTGAGACATGCTCAGTATTGACGTACAGGTGTTAAAGTGAACGAAATTGTATTGCGTAAATCCTATAAAGTAATAACATAAATTCGTAATACAAGCTGTAATGTCGTCTATTGAATATAAGACTTAATACAGTAAAACAATTCCATTAACAAGTCAACAGCATACTTGTGTAAAACACAAGGTTGACAAGTTTGTTTACGTTCAAGTACAACATCGAACTGAATGGCAGCTTCAAGTGAATTAACTTTAGAATTCAAGAAACGCATTATTCCAACTAATGAGTGAGCAGGAAATATCTTTAAAAAAAGATGGTCGCAATCTGAATGAAACAAATTTGTTGTAATCTGAAGGTTAAGATTTGTTGTGCAGCAAACTAAGACAACACCATATCAAATATTTATATTTGTTTTATATATGTGAATAAAATACATGTTTGAAAATGTCATATCGACAGATATAAAAAAGTTATATAAAAAAATAAAAAATCTTGTGTTGTGAATTTGAATTTGGAGGATTGCAATGTGATACTATAAACTCAACAGAGTGAAAAGTACATGCTTCTTTCACCGACCTCCCTGGCTAATAAATATATGTTATTACTCTCCATTGCAAGATCAATTCGACTACCAAAAATGCACTTATTGCATTGATTCTACACACTTAATTCGTAGATATCGTGTTCGGCCAATACCGACATTGTTCGTGCGTTTCCGGGAATTTCCATAGACAAAATAAACAAACAGTATTTCCTTTTAAAAAGATTAGCATACCTGTAACATTTCTCCACCACCACCCTTGCTTGCATTTGATATATACATTTTCTTAATTAAGTTTTTAAAAATGTGCATATATTAAAGGGAGGTAATTCAACATGCTGGTGCAGTATGTTTATTGAAATAGGGATTATTTCCCGTCCTAATAATTGGTCAACTTATTAGGTAGGATTTTGAGTAAAAATTCTAGAATTGAGTATGCACAAATTTCATGACCGTATATTCATTAATTAAGTTATCAATGATAGCACTTCGTAGTGTCATTAGTCATAGACCTTCAAATAGTTTAACAGGGCCGTATTCACAAACGTAGCGCCTTTGACCGACTGTTCGTGTTCCTTCAAACATGACCTTATTTTAAGACTGAATCTCAGACTTAGACTTTAAAATTGCAAAAGTTAAATTTACGAGCATTTCGTTTTCATTATATTTAAACGGATACTTTTTTGCTTGAATATTTCTTGTTACTCACTCTACACCTTTGCCATGTTTTATCAAAATATATTGTGTAATAATGACGTGGTAACAAAATGAACATTTTCCATTTTAAAGTCTAAGTCTGAGATTCAGTCTTAAAATGTTTGTGAATACGGACCAAGTACTCATTGTATCACTGAGTCGTGTACTCACAAGTTTATGTTTAACTAACATTATTACATATCGATTTATCTGATTAAACAATATCAATAAACAAAGAAAGTCTTCTTTATTCCAACGTTGGGCAATTTTCCGTATACTACTCGCTAGATAAATCTAGAGATATATACTATAGATGTACTTCCATAGGCAGCTGTTAAAGCAAACAGTGTCATGTGTATATTGTTTTCATACATCATTGTCATGTTTACAGTAATAAGAATAACGCCTCTGTCGTGATCAAAATGTTTTCTTTGTAAACATAACACAAGACAATATACATGTCATTCTTTTAGTTTTGCTCAACACATGTTTCGCCTTAACGAAAAGTTAACCAATTCGCGCCAAGGTACAAACGTTGTTTGATTGAAGAGAATTTGATGTTATAATCGTAAATTTACGAAAAAGCCTAATCGGTTCCACCAGGTTATTACCTTTAAACCACGCAGACAGGTGAAAATATCTCATTTCAACATTTCCAAAGTTGGAAGGCGGAAAGCTTCGGATATTTAAAACAGGTAGACTACATCGTTTATAACACCAGTTTGGGTTGATAATGGTGGTTTTTATTATTCATTCATTGCAATACTCGTGTCTGTCTCAATTATTTGAATAGTTATTTTGATCACCAAAATGAAAGAATGTTGTAGATCTAGAGATGTGATTGTTTTCGAAAATACTTCACTTATAAACTGTGACTAGTGGAACTTAACACCTACAACCGGATTTTAGCCAGAATTAAGTAAATCTGTTATTCTGTCGCAAACAATGCACCAACTTTTTCAGCAACAACAAAATGAATGTTGTGTAACAAAAGACACAAAGTATGAATAACAGATAAATTAGTTATTTACACAGTCTGTCCTTGGACAACGACGTAATTTCAGAATGTGGCACTCCTATGCTTTGTGCAAAACTCTCCATTTCTATTAGAAAACGCTAAAATATGTTTTAATGTAATTAAGTCTGCAAACACTTTCTAGAAGCTGTTATGTTCAAAACTAATGATCAAGCATTTCCTGCATGTCTTATAAACGAAGATAATTTAGTTAGTCTAACATCTTATATTACTAATACTTCTTAAATGGTCGTTTCAAGTGCAATGCTTTAATGGTTGATCAAGGTCTCACTCTGCATCGACACGTAAATAAGCTAGCATTTACCGCGTAAATATACGAAGAGTAAATGTGACGCCAGCATTTTAACCTGTTATCGACTCATATACGAGTAAATATGAAACTAGCATTTTAACCTGTTATCGTCTCATATACGAGTAAATATGAAACTAGCATTTTAACCTATTATCGACTCATATACGAGTAAATATGACGCCAGCATTTTAACCTGTTATCGAATCATAGACGAGTAAATATGACGTCAGCATTTTAACCTGTTATCGACTCATATACGAGTAAATATGACGCCAGCATTTTAACCTGTTATCGAATCATAGACGAGTAAATATGACGTCAGCATTTTAACCTGTTATCGACTCATATACGAGTAAATATGAAACTAGCATTTTAACCTGTTATCGACTCATATACGAGTAAATATGACGCCAGCATTTTAACCTGTTATCGAATCATAGACGAGTAAATATGACGCCAGCATTTTAACCTGTTATCGAATCATAGACGAGTAAATATGACGCCATTATTTTAACCTGTTATCGAATCAAAGACGAGTAAATATGACGCCAGCATTTTAACCTGTTATCGAATCATAGACGAGTAAATATGACGCCAGCATTTTAACCTGTTATCGAATCATATACGAGTAAATATGACACTAGCATTTGAACATGTTATCGAATCATAGACGAGTAATATGACACTAGCATTTTAACATGTTATCGATTCATCGACGAGTAAATATGACGTCAGCATTTTAACATGTTATCGATTCATCGACGAGTAAATATTACGCTAGCATTTTAACCTGTTATCGAATCATAGACGAGTAAATATGACGCCAGCATTTTAACCTGTTATCGAATCAAAGACGAGTAAATATGACGCCAGCATTTTAACCTGTTATCGAATCATAGACGAGTAAATATGACGCCAGCATTTTAACCTGTTATCGAATCATATACGAGTAAATATGACACTAGCATTTGAACATGTTATCGAATCATAGACGAGTAATATGACACTAGCATTTTAACATGTTATCGATTCATCGACGAGTAAATAAGACGTCAGCATTTTAACATGTTATCGATTCATCGACGAGTAAATATTACGCTAGCATTTTAACATGTTATCGAATCATAGACGAGTAATTATGACGTCAGCATTTTAACATGTTATCGATTCATCGACGAGTAAATATTACGCTAGCATTTTAACATGTTATCGAATCATAGACGAGTAATTATGACGTCAGTATTTTAACATGTTATCGACTCATATACGAGTAAATATGACGTCAGCATTTTAACATGTTATCGACTCATATACGAGTAAATATTACGCTAGCATTTTAACATGTTATCGACTCATATACGAGTAATTATGACGTCAGCATTTTAACATGTTATCGACTCATATACGAGTAAATATGTCGTCAGCATTTTAACATGTTATCGACTCATATACGAGTAAATATGACACTAACATTTAACATGATACCGACTTATAAACGATAAATATGACAGGGTAATATTAACGCTTTTCCGACTGAATTACGCATAAATTGACACTTTAATTCATTATACACGACTTGATAATGAAATTAAATGAAAAACCAGACTGAGTACAGTGGGTGGAAAAGTGGTAAGCCTTGTTGGAACATCCCAGCATAAAACTTGAATTCTAATTCCAAAACTAATTAAAATTGCATAATGAAAATTCGCTTGTTTTAGGAAAATTGAATTTAGTCATTTAACTTAAAGTGTTTGCATTTTTATGCGGAAACCAATGCAAGCACTCCTTTAGTAGTTGTTTTTAATGAGTATTTATTTTTATAATTTATATCAATTATATTCTATTTGTTCCTAACAAATCTTCCTAACTCTCTTTGTCTGTATCCGGAAATGCGAGAAACGTATGACAAGAACCAGAAACAACATAAAACGATACAAAATATGTTAGTTTTCTATCTTATTAAGCCTAGGTCACAATGGAATCACGGCAGACTTGTGACATAACCACGAAATGTTCTGCTTTCTCTGTCTGTTCCTGTCGTGAAAACATCTTAAATTCCATTTGACCACTTCCACAACATTTTTGATGTCCTACGAAATTAAGCCACGACAGAAAATGTATATTTCGTAAGACAAAATTATCGTGGGTTTGATGGTGACCGAGTCTTTATCAATCAATTGCACTCCAAAAAGCATTTTAGCCACATATTTCAAGCATAAGTTACTACCTTTGAATAACGGCTGGCTAAATGAAAACAAAAAGACGGATTACATTCAAAGTGGTTTTTCGTAAGAAGGTTAAATAATTTATTTTAGATACTACATACGCTGTACGCGGTATGTCATATGACGATATATATATGATTTAAGTGCTTAATACGATCATAATTTATGACATAAATACAAAATACTCATCATTGGCCGTCACATCACAATTATCTTCTACAACAGCTTTATAATCGGAGTGTTATTGGGAGTGTAACAATTTTTAATCATTTTCCGGTAAAATATTTACTTTTCTGTAAAACAGGGCGGCGTTTCAAGTTCCATAATGACATATCGACTAGATCGAGATGGCACACTTTAAACATACACCATCTACGATTCTAGGCTATTGTTCAAGTGATCATTGATGTGGCATTGACCTCCTTTTACTCGTATTTACGCACAAAAAGGTACATGACTAATAATCTTCTCGCATTGTTTCTAGTAGATTGTGGTAGCTACAAACCCAATTTTGCAACATGCCAATTTTTATTTACAAGACATGCTTCAAAGTGACGTTATTTGATAAATTATCAATCATTCCCAAAATAACAGAGACTTCTGAAATTAATTTCACTCCACAAGCAATGGTTTCTATAGCAACGTTAATCTAAAGTCCTATCAAATAAAATAATCTTGTTCTAGTTTCCAAAATAAGCGAAATATATAATAGTATTATGAATTTCGTTTGAAGAACTTGTATCAATCGTATGCTATGGTTATAATTAAAGGTATACATCGTCAGACAAATGCCTTGTAAGGTACATATGTAGTATATTCACTTTAAAATTTATCATAAAAATGAGCAAATTTTGCTTACTGCATTAAAATAAACTCAATTATAATGCCAAAAACACGTGAGTATAATAATCACAAAACCGGCCTCTACGGTACATAGTAGAATGGGACATTGTTCTATCGTATAGTGCAACCAATGTGCTTTATCAGGAACTAAACATAAGGAATAAAGAGAAATATATTTAAACTAGAAAACAAAACTGTCCGTACGACTGACCAAAGCAAAGTATAATGAAAAAGAAAGTAAGGATTAAAAATTTATGTTGATAATTTGAGTCACAAGGAAGGTCAAATCCTGCACTGTGACATTGACCTTTTAGATGTGGATACCATTGTTGCATACGGCACATCATCTTATTTTGAAGACCATTTAGGCAAATTATTTTGAAGTCCAAAATAAGACAACAATGTGTAGTTTTTTAGTTGACCCAGAAGATGCAACGTGTCCTTGACGATGTGCCGTAACATTGACATTTACATACAGAAATCGTTTTTGCGTGCGACATATCATCTTATGTCGATCATCTTTGCTAAGTTTAAAAATCCCACAATAAACAACTAAGATCTGGACCGGACATGAACCGTATTTGCTATAGTTTACACTGGAAAATGAACGAAGTATTATCCTGCACATTGACCTTGATCTTTTAGATATGGACAACATTGCTGCATGCGACACATCATCTTATTACGGTGATAATCTTTGGCAAGTTCTGAGCCTGGTATGAATTTGAAAGGGACGAGTCAATGTGACCTTGACCTATAAGATATGGTGATAATCTCTGACATGTTATTTCAAAAATCCACCGTAGACAACACAATTCTAGGACGATGCACCGTGCCATTGACCTTTAATATACGGGCATCATTGTTGCATGCGACACAGCATTTTCATACGGTGATCATCTCTGTTAATGTTGTCACAGATGATGCGCCGTGACCTTGACCTTTCATATACTAGCATCATTGTTGACCTCGACACATTATTTTGTTATGGTGATCCTCTCTGCCAAGCTATGTCAAAATCCCACTGTAGACAACAAAGTTCTTGGTCGGGCAACGACTTTGAAAAAGACGGATGAACCAACGGACGGACGGACAAACACATGGGTAACATTATATGCCATTTAATGAATGGACATCAAAAGAAGATCGACGCATATTGATATAAGCAAAGATGTTATAGCTTTAACTGAAACAAATATTCTACAATATTAATATGCGTAAATAGTTTCTTACATGTTCAATAAGATTTAATAAAACGCGTAACTAGATGTACATCAAAACACAACTACGAGACCATTGATGCATTGTCCATTGACCTTTCAGAGATCTCAATAATTATCTCGTATTGTAAATTCTGCGTTATGTATTTGAATGGAGCCGACAACATATTCCACTCAACATTGTTTAAGATCATGTTTTTTGTCACTCGTCATATTGCGCGGCAGTCAAAACATGTTCATTTTCCTAGAATTTGATTACGTTTGAGTAGAGTTCTTGGAATATTCATTGTACAAAATTATAGGACTGTAAAAAGAGTCGGCAGCTATTAGTGGGTAATTGGTGTGGTAGTTCAATTTCCCACGGAAATCACGTTCACGACGCAACGGTGAACGAAAATAGTGATTATTTTTTGCATGTTCAGAAAGAACGATGAAAATCAATCATGATGGATAATTTGTTCAAACTTTAGTGGATTCAAAATTATTTGAAAATACCATTGTTGTGTACTCGATGTCTAAATGTTCAATATTTCCAAAACATACTTCCATTGACTAACCACCTAATAATGTGTTTACAACCATAACACACTTCTTATCCCAGTGGTTAGTACAAAGAGTACACAAGCCGATTGTAGCGGGCTCGAACTCTGCCGGTTGATGACCTTTCCATATCATTATCCGTAGTTTCATTAGCAATTTCTCATTATTTTTCATTATAATTAGACAGGACCAATTTCACTGATTTCAAATCTGCTTCATCAGTCCTAACTATTTCTCTGTTAACTTGTAAAAAAATGGAATGCTGTAACATCAGAAATGGAAAATTCACTCATGCACGTCAGACATTTAAACGATTATTGGCGCAGTGGCCAAATAATGACAATGTTTCTTGGGAAAACGACAATGGACTGGGAAAGATTATATAGATAACGGTAGACAATAATATTATTTTAGGATAATATTACATAACGTATAAATAGGCTTTTGCAAATACAGACATTACCGGTATAAGAGAAATGTAGGAAATATCTAGTGAACGGTAAATGTGAACAGTAAAATACATCTTTCCACCAGAAACCCGTAGTATTGTTTATTGAATAAACATGTGAGCCATAAAAGCCAACAGCGGGTGGACGTTGAGTTGAGAGGGAGGGACATTATGGTTACATAGAGAGGAGGGAAGGTGAACATGTTGTGAACAGAGCAGCGTGTGATACACGTTATGTCTACAAACCGCAGAGGCTTTCCTTGCCACAATTCTCTTCCTCTATGGATTTAGAAAATATTGAGCGTATTGACGCAAAAACGATGGTATAAATGTCTCTTTACAAAAACATAGTTAACGTTTTGCACCACACCTTCGATATATGTTATCTCAGCCCGTTGCTATACACAAAGACACAACGGATATTAAAGTATTTGTTAATTAACAGAAATTTCAAGAAAATGTGCAGACAACCAATCAAAATGCTTGGTTTAAAACTACCACCACAAATGAACAATTAGCCAGCTTCATATATTATTTACCGCATTCTATTCTTACTTGATTTAAGTATTATATTATTACATTCTAATACGCTTTATGGGCACAATTAACATTTCATTTTACGCAGCAAGAATTCTTCTTTTTGTGTTTCTGTTTTTGCATTGGGTTTAACGCCAATAACAGTTTCAAAATATATTGATTTCAATATTAGATAGCGGACAATTGATCAAACCAGTTTTCTTGGAATTAATTAAAAGCCAGTAATAACTTGACATTCTGCTAGCAGCCGATAACTACACCACATGAATCAGAGACAAGTGACCATAGCCAAATGTCACAGAATGGTATATATGACCTACCCTGTCCATCCGGACCTCCCGGGAGACATTCCATCGCTTTACCAACAGAGCTAACCGGACGGGCGAATATTTCTTCCATTGATACATAGGTAAGAAATGAATAGAACTATGTAATGCTGCAATAGAACTAATATTTTAGAACAATAGTACAAACGATTTCAAACCGATAGAAATTGATATTTTATGGTTTATTATTTCTTTTTGTGTTTTAAATGTATGTTAAATTTTCCTTTCCCCTTGTGCAATTCTTTCACTTTATATAGTGTTCATAACAATTTCTCCCCAGTTTCGGCCTATTGTTGCCAGCTGTCTTGACTTGTTCTGTGATCTTTTCTATCCATTAATCCCCCTGTTTGTCCTCTTTGTTTCTTCTAGAATACCCTTATGGTCAACCAAGCCATTCCTTGCGCCCCTGATCCCTTACGTATGTACCCTTGAGCCTCCTCAAATATTGTATGGAGTGTTGTTCCCCGAAGGTCTGTGTGGAGAGGAACTGTATTTTTTATGTGGCGTTCCCTGTAGCACCTTATTCTCTCTATTTTATAGTTTAAGTATATTGCCAGACTTTGGTAGATCTGTTAATCTTTGCCAGTTCAGAGCTTATTCGGTTTTATACAGTTTACGTGCGTAAAATAGCATTTGTATTGAACAATTCTTAATATAACATCTAATATACTACAAGATCTAATTGTTAATGTTTAGGTTAAAGCACAATTATATTACAGTTCCCATACCTGAACACGCAGCAGACGACAATCGTTATTCAATGTGCAGGGGATATTTTTGTATATTCACGTCACGTAGAAAGTCTAATTAAATAACAGAACAATTATATCCACTATTGCGTCGTCTGTGAAATGTCGCCCGCTTAAATTTGATCCAACTGCATTTGAAGTAACCTTCAGACGTGAAAATGCGTTTATTTGTAACTCAGTTCTGCAACTTAAATTGATGGTCCGTCATCGTCAGACGAATATCATTTCGCTGCAGTTTTCCTTTCTATTTCCGTTTGATAATTGTTTCATGTGTCACAGACCGTGAAGTTTTGTAATTGTAAAATGATTTTTGACCTGTAAGCTTAACTTTTAGAATGGGTTTAAACTGAGTTATTCCATTTTTGAAACAGGTAATTGATACGAATTGAAGGCAGTTTCGTTCAGTCAAACATTTTCGCGTTATACAATTTAGTGTAGTACCTTCACTAAGGTGACAAGGGCGACAGGAACTAGTCGAGGGTCAACGGACATGCACAACAAAAACACATACCGCCATAGTACAAGGACAGATAATATACTTTTCTTAACATAAAACTTACAGATCACTGAAGATTCTCTATAATTTTATACGTACCTCATGCGAAGATAAAAGTAATGCACATTGTAACGGCCCCTATTTTTAAGTACACTAATGTAGTTGGAGCATTATAGATTAACCAATCAGATTTAATCCAAATATTTTGTTGGATTAGATTTATTTATTTATAAACAAAATAAATTGAAAACGCATAAAACTATGTATAAATGCTGGTTTTTCGCGATACACGTGTATACTGCGGAATGTATATATGTATAGGTGATTGACTTACTTTCAAGATAGATGCAGGAAGTTATATACTGCTTTTATTAAAATATTTCAGGACTTACATATCCCAGAACATGTATTAAATATATATACATTAACAAAAGTAAGTGAAACCTTTGGCACATCACATTAAGGATTTTCATCAACAAGAAATGACACTTTCCCCACCCATTTAAATAAATATTTGTCTAATTTTCATTTATTTTGGAGGAATATAATTCTAATTGTTTTTCATTCATGTTCAGGTTCAACCTTTAACCGTATACATGGGTGTATCTTTGTTTGTTCTCTACAAATTGAAACAAGTTCAAAATTAACATTGAGTGTACATGTATATCATTTCTCTTGTTTAAAACATGAATCTAAACTGCTTGATAGATTCTCTCCGAATATATTATAACTGAACTTGGTAAGCAATGCAATAATATACTTTTGATACTTCATAATTAATATAATTCAGTTGCAAAACACTACACAATAGATGAGGAAATATTGATGCAGGCTACATTCCTCACATGTGGTTACCAGCCCACTTTTATATTACTTAAAAAATTATCCCCTTAGATTTTCATACTTGCCAGAGCAAACTCAATATACTAGTAAACAAAACACATAATTTCAATTTATCTTCTAATTACTTGGTTTTAAATAAATTACTCAAATAACCGAAGCGCTACCATACCCCACCCACTATACAACGCTAGATCACTTACTCCTATAAGAGTTTGACGCACAAAATAATGTTCCCTATTTGCAAACATAAACAATAACTCTCATGTCAGTTTCCAAATTTATTATAACGCACTATGTTGGAGATGTAATTTGCTACTGGTCATATTTATGGCAAAAATGCAGCATGACTGAACATCCTCCTGATGACATACTTTATTCTAAACGAAGTGCAATCAATTGTTTCGTACATGTAATTAATAAAACAACACTACTCGAACGTTTCATTGCGCTGCGTCGTTAAATAATTATGCAAGCTGCGACGCTATTGTCTTCCAAACTTAATTTTCTGAGAAAAAAATATCGAAGAAACTTTGCAAGTTTCAAATAAAACTAGAAAGAGGAAGTAACTGGCCAATAAATGCATTTTATCACATTCTGCATTTATATCAAATAATCAATAGCATTTATAGTGTACATCTATTCATTTCGGAGTCCCTTGCCAATCGAGCTCAACATAACAGTAATGCAACTTTAATTGTTCCAAGAAACCAATTAAATTGAATTGTGCATTCAAAATAATTCGAGCTAGGTTTTTATTGGATTAGTATTCATTGTTCATTATTTATCTCAGTCTCAAATCGGCATCAGTGTATCAATATGAGTGGTTATTACTTTGGTCCGAGTATAGATGGCCGAGCTTGGTCCTTGACCGGATGTTGCATTTATCCCTGACTGAATGATGCATTGGACTATCACCGAATGTTGCTTTGGTCCTTGACTGATTATTGCTGTGGTCCATGACTAGATGTTGCTTTCGTCCCGGGCGCTGTTGCTTTGTTCCATGATTGAATGTGGCTTTGGTCCATGATTGAATGTTGCTTTGGTCCATGATTGAATGTTGCTTTGGTCCATGATTGAATGTTGCTTTGGTCCATGCTTGAATGTTGCTTTAGTCCATGCTTGAATGTTGCTTTGGTACATGCTTGAATGTTGCTTTGGTCCATGATTGAATGTTGCTTTGGTTCATGCTTGAATGTTGCTTTGGTCCATGATTGAATGTTGCTTTGGTCCATGCTTGAATGTTGCTTTGGTTCATGCTTGAATGTTGCTTTGGTCCATGATTGAATGTTGCTTTGGTCCATGCTTGAATGTTGCTTTGGTCCATGATTGGATGTTGCTTTGGTCCATAATTGGATGTTGCTTTGGTCCAAGCTTGAATGTTGCTTTGGTCCATGCTTGAATGTTGCTTTGGTTCATGCTTGAATGTTGCTTTGGTCCATGCTTGAAAGTTGCTTTGGTCCATGCTTGAATGTTGCTTTGGTCCATGATTGGATGTTGCTTTGGTCCATGATTGGATGTTGCTTTGGTCCATGATTGGATGTTGCTTTGGTCCATGATTGGATGTTGCTTTGGTCCATGATTGGATGTTGCTTTGGTCCATGATTGGATGTTGCTTTGGTCCATGATTGGATGTTGCTTTGGTCCATGCTTGAATGTTGCTTTGGTTCATGCTTGAATGTTGCTTTGGTTCATGCTTGAATGTTGCTTTAGTCCATGATTGGATGTTGCTTTGGTCCATGATTGAATGTTGCCCTGGTCCATGATTGAATGTTGCTTTGGTCCATGATTGGATGTTGCTTTAGTCCATGCTTGAATGTTGCTTTGGTACATGATTGAATGTTGCTTTAGTCCATGCTTGAATGTTGCTTTGGTACATGATTGAATGTTGCTTTGGTCTATGATTGGATGTTGCTTTAGTCCATGCTTGAATGTTGCTTTGGTACATGATTGAATGTTGCTTTGGTCTATGATTGGATGTTGCGTTGGTCCCTGTGAATATGCTGATGTGATTCATACGACGATATTGCTATATTACCTGAGTATATTACCTTTCTTGTTATGATCATTAAATGTTCTAATGCACTATGTAATCAAATGTTAATTACCTTGCAAATGTCATTCAACATGCAAATGTCGGTCACAAATGACAACGTGTGACGAGTCTTATGTATTCTGTTAATAACGCTACCCCTTATCGAGACCATTTATTTCCGAATACACACAATGTTTTCCTGTCCAACAAATCATCTCTTGTTCATGTGACTGAAATATCATTTCCTCTGATCGGATTCCATGTAAGATATTGAATACAACAAAACCATATGAATGATAACTGCACGTGTGGCAACGAGTGATTTCCTCCGAATATTATTATAGATAGTTTTGCAAAGGTGTGGACTGACACAATCTAAATCAGATATAAAACACAAATGTATTATTATACCATGCTTAGACATTTAAACACAGATTACCTGTTGATGTACATGTGTGTTCGGCACAGAAGTTTCAATGATGTTTGATCATTATCAATAACTAAAGTGACCTGAAGGATTTCCGGTACCAAAATAAGTCTCGCTTTTGTAGATGCGCCAAAATGCTAGTATGTTCCCTTTTTTTACTTCAGACACCAAATGATACTCTAGCAAACCAATGTTTTGCTAAAAATGTAAATATGTGCACTACTTGGTCATAAACTTGTATCTCGTTTACCTCGTGGTTTGTTTGCATGGTCAGTTAGTTACAGGTGTCGGGCTATTTATTCCTTATGTTATTTTGTTCTTTTTCGACACAGCCGCCGCACTAACATGGTGTTGTTTTGTGATTGACAGCGTTGTGTAAGCCAATCAAATATTACGTTAACCATTAAACCAAACTTTCTTCAGCCGATCACCGATTGTAATCTTGACGCGGATTGGTTAACCTTTCGCTAAGGCCTACCTTACCAGCTTGCATGAAAACCAGATGAACATAATTGTGTTTGCCTTAACAACTGCGTCTGAAAGTAGGGCTATGTAGTGCCACATATAGTCGCATTTAGTCACGTTAGCTTTATGCGGCGGACATGTGCCTCGACTCCGGATTTAGATCAATTCTCTTTGAGATGTTTTACTGACACGAATATTTGAATAAGACAATAGCAAAACAAATTTGTTTGAAAAGTAGATAAATTGATAAATAAACCACTGTGGTCGAATGATTTTCTAATAAGTTATGACCCTTTTATGTACAAATATATCATAGATATTTGTCAGCGCCATCTACATGCATAACCGTTTCATGGATTATGCGTGACGCATATAGTTTGTGCGCAAACTATATGCGGCACGCACTATATGTGACACTAGAGGGCTATAGTATAATTTATTTCTAGATTTATCTTGTGTGTAGTTGTGTAAGTCAACCCCACGGAAAATTGCCCGAAGTCGAAAATAAGAAGACTTTCTTGGTTTATTCGTATGTTGTAATCAGATTACTCGATATGCAATTAGCGGGTTAACATAAACTTGTGATTTCACGACGGGATACAACGAGTACTGGTGAACTATATTGAACTATGACTAATCACACTGCGGGATGCTATTTATTGGCCTCGTGGAAAACCTTATACGGCAAATGTAACAAAATCCATTCAAACATGATCCACGTATACTTAAATCTCCTTCAAATTAGTTAATAAAAGGTTATTTGAACATAATTTACAAACATACTATTATTTAGATCGCATGAATTAAGTGAATCTGGTATGAGCATGATGTTTTTGTGAAAACTACCACAGTCTCAAATTTGCACACACTGTATAAAACGCTACCCACAACGTTGTTACACACGTTACGTACAAGAGCGTAAATCTCTATCAATGGTTCTAAATCTTCCTCTCTCATTATAAAATCTGCCTTTCTCAATTACCAATTTATGCTAGCAATACCAAGGATCTCTATTATCAGGTCCGTGACAACACCAAGTTTGGTTAAACATGATTAGATTTTACACTAAGATTTTGGTAGATTTTGATCTTTTCGTTTCGCCCAATATTTACTGTTTTTAGTAGCTGTTAGGACATACCAAATTCGATTTATGTTTAGTTGCCAGTGTCACTCCGAGACGTTCTCTTTTCTAAAGTGTATAAAATAGCTATTGCAATTACAATCACCAACTGAAACTGAAATCCCAAACATAAGAGACCACTAATATTTTAAATATCAACAAATTCAACTATTCGTAACGCAAATTTCGTTAAATAAAAATATTGTTTCTAACACACTTAGCAAAGGAAACACCACCTTATTTTCAATCCATAATTTCACTTCTAGATTAGATAGTAAGCATTTTTGACATGACATGTATTTGATCAGGTAGATAAAACGAGTAAACGAAAATGAACATTTATTATTGTTTTGTCTTGGTTTGTTTAATCTTCATTTATGTTGCACAACAAATCTAAACAAAGTTGCTTGATTCAAACAATCTTTTGTAAAGATATTTCTTGTTGAGTCTACATTAAAAACACCAAGTACTGATTCAGTACTTATTATACATATTTTATCATTATAATTTAGTTGGTGTCCATTTTGAAATGTAAGTGGCACTCTAATGTTTTGAATCATTGAGTGTAACTCAAAGTACAAGTATATGTTGAATAATTATGATACGAAAAAGAAAGTTTAAAGTTTAGTATGGACACTGAAGTGTTGTGGCAACTGCACAAACTCGGTGATGGTGGGTGCGAACTATTCTCATCAACTTCTCGATGAGGTTTGTTCATAAGATGCCAGTTCTGTGTATCACTTTGAGGACGCTTGAAATATGCATTGAATGATGCTGTGACATAATCAAGCTTGAATGTATTGGTATAAAGTTGATATTACGCCTAGTTCAAACTGGATTAAATGACAATAACACCAAACATATAGCTGTTGTGGTTCTTTCTGTTAATAGATCATTCAATATCAGGCACTGAAAAGCCAACGTGCTTTAGGAATATGAGAGCCATAAAACATCCAGTATAGACTGACTGTAAGTATCTTATCTGTGATATAGATCGGTCGCCCGTAAACGTTGTGACGTATAAAATGTATGAGACATAGAAAGGAAAATATATTGTGTCCTTCTCCTGATTACCATAGTAACAGTCCCTTTGAGACTCATGATTTATGAGTGATACCATGGCCTAGAGCAACCACAAATCAATCTTAATCGAAATCTGATATTTTTTTGTTTTATTTACGCGTTTTAATATTCGATCACATTATTATCAGTTTGCAAATATCTAAAATCATAAAACCACTTAGATGAACACCAGGTTGCGAGGTAGGTTGTTTTCTCATGTAGGTATGAAGAGCGGACAATTAACTGATAATCATTGTCCACGGAGTCTGATGTAGCATTGAGAGTGAAATTATAAATAGGCACATATTTACGAAATCCTGGAGGTGACCTTTCGGCTTCAATAATTCTCAAATTCAACTTTACAAATTCACGAATTCAACTTCATGATTTCACGTCTTCAATTTCACGAATTCAATTTAACGAATTCACAACTTGAACTTCACCCATTATCGATTTGGACGTCACGAACTAATATTTCAACATCGTGAATTCATGATCGTGAACACGTGAAGTTGAAATCGTGAATTCGTGTAGTTATAATACAGACTTTGTGAAGTTGAAATAACGAATTCTTGAAGTTGAAATCGTGAATTCGTTGAGTTGAACTCATGTATTCATGAAATTGAATTCGACCAATTCTTGAAGATAAAAATGTCACTTCCAGGATTTCTTACATATTAGCGTATTAGCACATGTTATACAGTACTCTTGTACGGGCCTGATTGTACGTAAACATTGATAGATACCATTTCCAAAATGTGCATGTGCGGATGCGCCGAGAATAGAAGCGTGTTAATCATGTAATGAGGCATCATGACGAATGTTCGACAATTGATTCACACCTGGCAACTGAATCTATACGACTTGTGATGGTATGGTGGGAGCATCACGCAACTTCGCAATAACTCGATTATATGAGTGTAAAATCTATTTATTGTCGTAATAATGGTGGTGACTGGCGAAGTTTCCATGTGGGCGTTATTTCACAAAGCTGTAGTATTCTGAATTCTAATAGACACATCTCCAGATAACTGTGCTAGAAACAAGCGCCTTGGTCAATACTAAGTCTAATACGACACAACAAGCAGATAATGTCCGCGTTGTTATCCGTACGTTGACGTATAAGACATGACAGTATGGGTAATAATGTAAGATACATCAGGTGGTACAATGCAATGTTGACACCATACTGTCTTCCTCACGAAGGGTTTACAAGTACGTTTGTTAGAGAAGTAAGGTCGGGTAATCAACCATAAGTTTCTTGATCAAAGTGCGATCATCTGGCATATTATTGATTCCATTGTCATATGTAACGGGGTTTAACAAACAGCAGAGGATTGCATCAGCTACAAAAGATCCTGGATGATAATCCCCTTTGTTAATATATCACGAAGGGAAGTAGGGTGTTAAGGCGTGAAGAAATTCTTTATTTCCACTAACGGTTCCATGCAGAAACACAGGGTATGGTAGGTAGCTAGGTGACTGTTTCGATTTCTTATTCAAGACATATTTGTGGATGACGAGAGTGACAATAGGGATGATGATACTCGATTTATTTTTGTTTTTTTGGTCGGTGTCCATGTAAGCAATAGTTGCTCTTGTTGCTATATCAAGTTTTACATCGAATAGATTGGCAGTTCGAAAAAAATCCATTGGGAAATATTTGACTGAACAAAAACACCAGGCCATGGGGATATAACAGAGCTGGACGGATTACAGGAAACAAAAACAATATTTTATCGTAATTAAGAAACGATTCACGATTTACTACACTATTTAGCTGTCAAATTATGTTCGCTCTACGATTTCACGATTTCAACTTCACGAATTCACTATTTTACGATTTCAACTTCACGAATTTATGACATTAACTTCATGAATTCACGATTTCAAATTAACGCATTCACGATTTCGATTTAACACATTCACGATTTCAACTTCACGTATTCACGATTTCATTTTCATAAATTCACGTGAAATCGTGAATTGGTTAAATATAAATCGCGTATTCGTGAAATTGAAATCGCGAATTCTTGAAGTTGAAATGTCACTACCAGGCTTTAATATTTCAGTATGCCAGATTGTATCGATTGCGTACTTTCTTAAATGCCAAGGTTTATAAGACGAAGCAGTTCAGAGACGAGTATAGCTCAACACAGACTTTCATCTTTTCGTTGATTGAATTTCTGCTTAAATTGTTTGAAGAAAAACGCCCAAAGCGATGCTAAAATAAACATCACGTCACAGAATCGTATGCAATAATTGAAAACAAATTATAGCATTGGTTAAACAAAGTCAATACATTATTTCCGGTGCCACCCACAACCCGTTGACATATATTTATAGAACAATGACGTCAACGTTTATACTTCAATGTACATAAATAGCGCCTTCAATAGTAAAGTGTGACTTATAATTCTTTATTTTACGCATTAATGCGTACATTCTATTTAGAAAGAAAAAAATCTTTTGTTTTTAGTCACCAAAATAACTTACAAGGTGTTTACCTCCCTTTTGAAGAGTGTGATAGTTTTTTCAACGCTTCAGGCTGTGATATGCGTAGCTTCGAAATTGCTGTTCTTTCCTGTGGACGCTATTTGAGTAAACAACGGTTTTCATTCAAAACTTGAAATATCAGACAAATGAATTTTAGGAGAATGTATCGTCAAGGGAGTTAAATTTCTACTAATTTCTGGAATTCTTTCGTCAAAAACTTTCTAAAACATCCAAAAAATATATATTAAAATGAACCGTATTGTCACTAAAGCTCGGAAATATCTGCATGTGAAAATCACGAAGTGAAATAACAGAATAAGAAATAGTGTAGGTAACCAGGCATCGATCACCCGAAGCATCTCGATCTGAGCTAAATCTCAGCTCAAATATTGACTCAAATCGTTGAGATATTTCTCATCGGAGACTGGTAGTCTATGGGCTCAAGATCGGTATAACAACAAGAAAAAAATAGATGATTTTTTTCCAGAAAATTTAGGGATTCAAAATGAGATTTGCCTCAAACTCTGACTCTGATTTGAGCAAATTGTCAGTATTGAACTGAAAATTCTATTTGAGATGCTTTGGGAGATCGGAGCCAGAACGCTGAACTCTAAAAACCTAATAATTGGGTGCCTTTATATGTATGGTCAAAGTACTGCAACAGTCTGGAGTAATATTTACTTCATGATTTTTCGTTGTAGTTTTTTTAAACAACACTTTTCATTGTCCGCTTAATAATTAAATGTTGATAAAGTTGTTTGGACCAATCGCGAGATTATAAAAATTATATGTCGATTCCGAAAACAGTGTCGATATTACATAGTGTACACTCATATAGCACACGTCCTTATATAATACACGGCACGATTATAATACACTTCCAGTAGCATTTAAAGGTTTCTTGCGGCATAATTAGAACAGTCCGTATATTAACGAAATCCCGAACAATAAAACTACTTCCCATGTCTGAAGATTAGTTGACGATTAAGTACATAAGATAAACTCTTTTTTTTCGTCTACACAAAACAATATTCGTACCTGCTAGGCATAGGCTTTCAAACATAACAACGAAACTAAACATAGATCCAAATTGGTGTGAGTTGGTTAGTAAGTAAAAGAGAGAAAATAAGTAGCTACATGGAACGCCACATACATAAGACAGTGCCTCCCCATACAGACCTCCGGGAAAATGACAATCCATAAAACATAAGGCACTTGAGGAAGTTAAAGGGTTCATACGTTAAGGAACAGAGGCGCAATGAGTGGCCTGGCAGACCATAAGGAATAACTAGGAGAATCAAAGTGGACAGTGAATTAATGGATGTAAAATATCACAGGACAAGTCAAGACAGCTGGCAACAATAGGCCGAAGCTGGACAGGAAATAACCTGAACACTATATAAAGTGAAAGAATTGCACAGGGGAAAGGGAAATATAACATACATTCAAAACACAAACAGAAATAATAACCATACAGCGAATTACATTTTTGGAACTGTCAGTAAAAATACTGGGGGTTTAAATCGATTTAACAGCTAGCTAACCGCACACTTAATCCCTATATAGTCATTGATTTCCAGCATATATACATAACTTGACTAAGACAATTCTTTTGCCAATCAGGTATATGGTGAGACTGGCAGTGTCAGGTTGTAACAATGTTCTTTTACATTTAATACTGTGAAACAATAATAATGCTAACCGTGAAACGACCATGTTAGATCATTAGCAATGACACGGAGTTCTGACCAATGGAAGCAACAATAATATCAACTTATTAAATGGATAGTCTGTCAATATTCATAGTTATTGCCCGAGCCACAATGATAAATTAAGCGCTTAATGTGTGAGTGAACATATTGTCAACATTTAAGAAAATACTAAATAACTCTCGACTTCGCCTCGGGTAATAGTAGTTCCCTCATGTTGACACTATGTTCTGACACACTGCTAGCCAGCTGATATTTATATATTATTATACCTCACGTGACTGTTTTCCCTATACATTGCATATAAACCTCAGCGGGCGACATTTTTAACTGTCACCCTGCAATGTCGCCCGCTGTTGACATCGTTTAAAAAACTGCAAACAAAATGGCCGACGGCAATGATGAGCGTGCGGAAGGCCAGCTAGCTTCTATTTCTAGTTTTGAAATTAATTATTTAATACAAGGGGAGTAAGCGGGTAAGCGTTTAACCGCAACGTTACCCGGTATGCATATGATACGGGATTTAGCTTTAAAAGTCTGTGTCTTGTAGAGGATTGTTTACATTATCAGACGACAGTTCGCCATGGCCAGGTTCTTTATTTTTATTTTGTTCGGTATAATAAAATAAATATTGACTGCCTTGAGGGTGACAGTGCATCTCGTCAACCCTCGACAAACACTGTCGACCTCGGCTAAAGCCTCGGTCGACAGTGTTGCCTCGGGTTGACAAGATGCACTGTCACCCTCAAGGCAGTCAATATTTATATAATATTTACCGACAAGCCATTCAATAGGGCTTCATGATGGTGGATGAACATAGTATCAACTTGGTTATACCCATTGATTTCAGTGTATACAATGATTATGCACTTTACATAAGACAACATAGATTTTGTATTAGATATATGTACAGTAAAACCTCAATAATAAGATCACCATTTGGACCCTTGTAAACTGGTCTTTTTATCGAGGTGGTTTTAATATTGAGGTTGAATTAAGAGTGTAACAGTGAAAATGGGCTTGAAAATTGTGTTCTTAGTTTTGAGTTTGTCCTTTTATTGAAATGTCTGTAAGTGAGGTTTTAATGTAGTATACAGGGAATTTCAGTACAAGACAATAAGGCAACAAAGGATATTTATACATTATATGTAATTGCAAAATTATTATTCTTATTCTTACAATGGATGTTGATGGGGAAAAAGGCGTACATGTCTTTGATACATGTCTTGCCTGACCTTGTTTAGTTGATTTATATTTTCAAGTAAATGTCTAGGCGGTATGAAAATGCAGCGATTATTTATCACATAATCTGTTTCTTGCCTGACGAGAGGACTTTTTACATTATTCATAACGTCACGAAAATACTTGGCTGATAAACTAGACTTGCATGCTCACACGTAAAGCATGTCGTGATCAAAACCAATGCGAGCGACATACTTACTGTAAAAATCTATACCGATAATTGATATGTTAGTAAAAGTCTATACGTGTTTAACCACTTGACTACGAAATTAAACATTCTTTCAATTAATTTAAAGCATATATAAAGAAAAAAACACAAGTGTTTAACACAACGGAATGTCTGAGGCTTTCCGCATGTGTTTTGAAGGACATGCCGTTTCCTAGCAACCACGGTATAAATAGTATCCATGTATTCATATGCCTCTATAAAATCTTCCGAGGAAAACATCATATGAGATTATTTAAGAAGAAACCATTCATTTTACTTACCTAACAAATCCGATCCGTTTAAGGGGTTCCGGACCCGAATATCTTCGTAATGCAATTCCTGTGCAATTCAATAAATCCATGTTGACTTTCACTATCGGCACTGTCTATAACCTTGTATCTGAATGCCCTCACTAAATGTTTTGCAACTTCCAAGAAACTGAAGTACTCAACACTAACTGTATTAGTCTAACGTTTTGGGACCGAACAGAAATAGCAAATTAAGCCTTAAAATAATTACCTGCCTGGATTGTTATTTAATTGTCAGAAAGATAGGATAGAGTGCATTCGTTGCCATAGAGACAAAAACAAACAACTGAGGACAAACTTTGAAGGCGTGTGGGATCAATGCTAGTTATTAGTAATCAATATTCCTGAAAAAAAGAATTTTTCCACGAAGATATTTAAGAGAACTAATGAAGAAAAAATGGAAGAAAAATCAAAAATTGTTGTACGCACATTCATATCAATTTACAAATGTTAACTAGTTTAGTAGTTCGCTCAGGAAATAATGAAGGAAGGAAATTGAAAATACGAATATTCCAGAAATCTGATAACTTTTAATAACAAATTTTTTGTTGTTTATATACAAAGATTATAAGCACACATGCAAAATACTTCTGCATTGAAATTATGCTAAGACGATTGTTTTTTTGTTTTTGTATTGCTGTAGTTTAACATGGTAACATGCAAACATATGGTCAGATGGTTATTTCGTATTAGATTGGTTTTAAGAGTGTTACCATAATTAATTAATTTACTAATTAAACATAGCATTTAACTTATTATCACATGCTTAAATTTAAACGAAACAGAAAAAAATGGTCGAACGGAAAATACATGAAACGAACAAACAAATTATAAAAAAGGAATTAAACAGAAATTAATTGAAATTAAGAAGGATCACTTCCATGAAAACCCATCGTCATAACATGTGCGTTAAATATATAAAATCTCGTACTCATTATCTAATTATTTATGAACAAGATATAATTAGCAGTTTCATAAATCACGTACACACGTAGTCGAGTAACTAAACCAGTATAATTAACATATGCATACGCAGCTTTCCGTGCCTTTTAGCTGGCTTATCGCAGTGGATTGAATCTATGATTTATAATTAATTTACCTATGATTACCTGATATTAATCCTATTTCAACGCATAATGCTACAAACCTGTAGATATCTAGTGTATTACGTTACCTTACAGAGTAATATTGACAATGCGCATACTATTAAGCCTCCTAATTGAAAAATGTTGAAAGTTCTTTCTTTTATGACACTTAATTAAAAAATGCTGTAAAATGCTTACTTTATGTCTGTATCCAATTACGCGATAGCAGTAGTACAAAATGTATGGTTTAATACAAATCATCAGTTTACACATCCAGACGAGAATCTCTGTGAAAATGAACGCGATGCTTACATATGGTCACTGGCAAAGAATTACAAAGCAATACATCATATTGTAACACATATATAAACTCTATTTCCGATAGTATCTTTTCGCGTAGCTTATTATCAAAACTAATCAACATGAGTGTTATATCGATGGATTGATAATCACTAGGCTTTACCAAAAGTTATTGGCATAAAATTACGTACTACCAATGATTTGTAGTGCGCTTATACCGACAACGAAACCTGAACATGTCTGTTATATACATTAAGGATTCTTGTTACGTTCTTAAATCCATTAATGTATTGCTAACATATTTCTTAGAAAAATGACACAGCTTCACTTAATGGGTATTCGCTAATTAAAAGCTTTGTTAAAGTCATGCATCAGTCCTTACGCTAAACTGTTGGAAGAAGCGCAAGTATCATTGTGACATAGCAATCTGAATATATGGGACATGTGGGTACTTTATATATAACATACATTTGTCTTTAGACATTGATATAGTTTCTTGATATTAAAGGTGAATCTTATGGTGAATGCTGATCGGAAAAGTATGAAAAGCTATTCATGCATTATACGCATTATACTACTGACGAAAGGTACCAAGCAACATGTCTGAACGTTCGATCCGTGTCTGTAGAGTATTTTTTTGATGCCCCCCCCCCCTGTATGTCTTCATTAATTCTCATGAATTGTCCTTTATGGTCGCCCAGCTCATTCCTTGCGCCCCTGTTCCCTTGCGTAATTACCCTTGCACCCTCCTAAATGCCTAATGTTTTATGGATTGTTGTTTTCCCAGAGGTCTTGTGTGGAGGCATTGCCTTATGTATGAGGCGTTCCCTGTAGCAGCTTATTCTCTCTATGACAATAGAAACGCTTGAGACTCACACCCATCACAATACTTGTTATTATAACTCGTTTGGTCAACAACTTTTCTTCTTGTATTTGTGTCCACTGTATTTAAAATTACGTTACAATCACTAAACGCAACAAAAACAGGTTGTTTTCGATTAGTACGTCCATTTTATGTTGTAACATGTTTTGTATTTAGGTCATAATGCATCTTGATTAATCCGTCTATCACGTGTGGTGCGAGGGTGCTATCATTATATGAATGTGAAGAATAAATATGTATACAGGAAACACCAATAAGGTCAGCTGACTACAATGATTCAATTAAAAAGAAATATCTTGAAAAAGATGGTCGGCCCAATTGGAAGCTTAAGATTTGTTATGCAACATAAAAAAATGCCGAGATGTTACGATTGTTGGTCACTCCAGATCCAAAATGGATTTCGGTTATTTCACCAAAATGCAGTGGTTAACGTAAGATTTGATTAGTTTACACAACACTGATATGCAAATAGCAAAACCATGTTAGTATGGCTACCCCGAAAAAGTTTGAATGCCTGACATCCTTAGTAAACCGCATCACCTTAATACAATTAAAATTGATACTACCATAAATGAAATACTATATTGAATCTACAATAGGAAGCAGACAGGATTGGTTAACACCAAGTTTCCTTAAACCAACGTTTTACAGAATGGTTTCAAATAGTAACACTATCGACAACCAACAGTACATGCGTAGTTATATATTCATTGCACAAATTTAAAACCGATAATCACAGGCGTGTAGAACATGTGCAAGTGTTCAATTTCCACGTTCAAAACATTTCGGAAATGCTAAAAAGAACAAACGCAAGCGTTTTACCTTTTGCTGTTTAAAAGTAAAACGCATCATATTCATCCGTTGTCATAGAAACGTTTGATAAACATGTACACGTGAAACGTTCTCATGCAATAATACATGTGCTGCATTAGATACACGCAATTACTGTTGACAAACAAGCTGATGCGTTGGTTGAATAATACATGTTAATTAGTGCAGTGGATATGTATTTAGCTGTAGCGTGTTAACCTCTTACAATGCCTCATAGTTGGAAACACTTTGTCTCTGAAAGATCAACTCACTGTCGGTACTTAATTAATCTGCGAAGGTGTGCTTTGTTACGATATACGAGTATGTGAATGTTTAGGTAAATACTTTATTTATATGTTTTCAAATTTCCTACGGAAATAGCTGCCACATTTATAGCCAGATTTAGGAATTACAAAACAGCCTTATACTTAAAGCTTGCATGTTGTATATGACTAAACAACAAAGCGTTCCGAACGTAGAAAACAAACACACTCATAAATTCTAAAACGCATAGAAAATTTATTTTGTTATTAAAAAAAATGTTTTTGTTTGCTTTAAGGTAAGCAGTCCATCATTAACATAATGTCTGCGATAAATGAAACAGTTTTGTTTCAATCTATATAATAATGCGGATATAATTTGAAAAGTTTATAATTTTTTATCCCTCCACAAAAAAATAATGGCCCGTTTTGTTCTATGAAAAAACGTAATCCTTGCTGCCTAAATTTTACATACACATGATTTAATTGGAATTCACAATTTTGCTTATTTCTTTCAAAAGTATGATTTATTTATGGCAAATGAAGTTCATTGTAGTTGTAAAACATAAGAAAATTGACATTGTTGCCAAATAATGTCACTTCCAAGACTTAAACTAACATTTTTTTGATATTTTGAAGTATTTTGGTAAATTACCTCCCTTTATAAAAAATTACATACTTTTTTATTTTTTTCCAATAAAAGCACAATTATAAAAAAAGTAAAGGACTGCCTAGTTTATCATGACTTGCAACCGTTGTGAAATTAAATTTAACATACATTATGCAATTTAAAAATATTTTAATTTATTTAGTTACCATTTTTATATATATACGAAAATTACTTGAACCATTGATGGACTGCTTACCTTAAGCAAAAAGTAGTATATTAGGTTCTATTTTTTTATTTTCAGAATAAAGTAATATTACGCTAATGCTGAGGCAAGAAACTAAAATAGTGTAGGTATTACCATGGTTGACATTCAATGATTTTACTGATGCGAAAATTCCCTGATTAGACTTCAGAAAAAATCTGGAGAGACAGGCGATTCAATAGCATTAATCGTACAACACACAGCTGTACACCAACACCAACTCGGTGACTCGAGACAAACTAAACACTTGAAAATATTTTTAGTTGATGTTATATTATCATTCAGAAATCAACAAGATGTCAAGTAAATACCAATCGGATCATCTCCGCTTTTTAAAAATAAAAATAGACCTTGGTAGTGACGTGTGGAAAATTACTTCCAAAATGGCTGTCGTATAGAATGTATGTAGTCTCTGTGGAAAGTTTAATAAAAAAATATTGGGAATAGGAGGCATAGAAAGCACTCCTTGATTAGTTGTCTATTTGTTGACAGTGTATAAAAACTATACCACGTACCGATATTTTAGGTATACTTGTATTATAATACATATATCTCGAAGGTCTATATCCGAACTGTACGGGCATTGCCAAGTGAAATTGGAATTGCGATTGAGTTAATACCTTTAAAGTTTAAAAAAGACATATATCACTATCTACATTATCAAATGAAAGTATGCATATTCAAACGGAAAGCAACGACACTGAATAAAGATGAACAAGTAACTGTATGTTCTATATTATCAAATATATCTATGTCTCTGAATGTTCAATGTATAAAAACCGTAGAAACCAGTATAATGGTAAAGTTTTGTTAATATATGATATCACGCATCAGTAGGCCTATTGGATTTGAAAATATATCAATCCCATAGTGGATACGATTTGCTACTTGAAATTGGTTTATGATGGTAATTTATTCAATGAAGCCATAAGGTCTGTGTTTTCTTGCACACATTAACATTGGTTTTGAACGCTTACATAGGTTTTTAGTAGTAGACATGTTAAGATATTTTCACTTGAAGCTTAGTGCAACCGTACTGTCATACCAGGGAGCAATCGGCTAGGCCACCATAATTTGATATCCCCTACGAAATTCCTCACACTGTGAGTGTATCTGAACAAAATAATGAAATTATTTTTGAGTGCCATTTCTAGGTTTAATCGGCATGGCTGTTAACCGGAATAACTTTATATTTGCTGGCGTATGCAACCAGATTATCATATCACGGAAAGAAGAAGTGTCGATATTATAATGTTTTCAGATTCCAGTTTCAGAAGCATGCTTTTAAAATGCTCACTATCAACCTAAACCCTTTAATTATTAGTGTTAAATATATTACCATAGATTTCCAAAGGCATTAATAATGTTCACAATATATACTTTACTTGTTTTTTATTTCAATCAAGTTGTTGGATTAAAACGTTTACAACATCGCCCTATTTGTCCATTTGATATCTTATAGTAGCAACTTGTAGAATATTACACTTGTTTGCATTCATTGTTGACTATTTAAGGGTTTGTATAAACATTTCAACAGTTTGCCAATCCAAGCAAGAATAAACACAGTATGTAACCGGTGATGACTGGTTCAGGATCGGAAATAGATCGTAAATTAACAATGGATACACTAGTTTCCTTATAATATCCGTGTCTGGATTATTTAAAAGAGAGACAATAAATTGCTACACGGAACACCATATACACACACAGCCAGTGCCTCTCCACACAGAAATCCGGGAAAACAACAATTCATAAAACAGAAGACATTTGAGAAGGCTCATGGGTACATACGTAAGGGAACAGGTGCGCAAGGAATGGCCTGGTCGACCATAAGGGATAACTAGGAGAATCAAAGAGGACAAACAGGGGGATCTAATGGACGGAATGCATCACACGACAATTCAAGACAGCTGGCAACAATAGACCACAAGTGGGGAGAAGATAACATGAACTTTATATAAAGTGAAATAATTGCACAGGGGAAGGGGAAATGTAACATTCGTTTAAAACACAGATATCAATTATAACCATACAGCGATTTACAACCTTGGAACTCTCAGTACATATACTGGGAGTTTGAAAACGCATATCCCCGATTATGTCGGTTTTTAACCAGGAAATCTTTTCGAGCAAGATTCAAAAAATCTCCCATTTCATCCCCCTAAAGCATTGCGCGTAAAATGACGGAGATAAATTGAGTGGATATTTTGAAGTTTGAAATGAAACATTCACTACTAATAATGGCCATGTGTGGCGCTGGAACAACATATCTAGCTAAGTGTAATGATCATTCAGGAACAAATTTGTCAATTACGATTCTATAATGAAACCATTTCTACATAAACTGGCTGAAATCAGGGAAAGTTTTTGTATATTTCAATGCAATAATGTTATTCGAGGAAAGCAGTAAATTAATGTTGTTATACAGTGCAACCTTTACTAGCAGTCCTCTCTTCAGTAACAACCTTTCCTTTCAACAAAAGACTCAATTTTGTGTTGTCAGTGTTTGATATACAAATTCGTTTTAAAATTCTATTACTTGTATTAAAAGTCATACGTTTATTTGTATTTTGTTTGCTGTGAAAGCATGTTGACCTTAGCAACACATGAAGTGACCTCTAGAATCTAATAGCTATATCCTTACTGACTGACAAGAAACAAAAGCAAACGTACATATGACAAAGAAGCACCTGCACATCAGCTAATATCACAGCGAACTCAAGATAATGAAGAACACGTGACGTATGCAAGCACATCAATGTCGTCGTAAAAGAGGAAGAAAACGTTGACGTGTGATAAAATTATGTAGACCAGACCTTGATAAAGAATCATACACAAGCCGTAATCAAACAAATCAGAGTCAAAGGCATAACAACACTGCTGACTATATAAAAATGTAGCATAGATACTAAGGCCTCGGGCTAAAGCCCCAAACCAAAAAACACACAACAAGGACAAAAAATCCAAGTAAAAGTTGGAACAAATTAAACCTTTTATATTAACGAGTTGATTCAATACAACCAACTTCTTAATAAGAGAAAAGATCGTCAACATACAAAAATATCTTACTTAACATCAATATTTCGACTTAAAGAGGTTTTTCATATTTGATATATATCTCCTCCTTGAGAAATCTTCTCAAAGTGATTTCTCTTCAAAAAATGACCTTTTACGTAAAACTATTGAATTTCGGTCAAAACTCAATTAAAAATTATATGTATAATGTTTCTAAGCAACATTTTGAGCTAGCGGTAATGGATCCGAGCTCAGTATAGAAAAGGTTGCACAAAACTGATCAGAAACATGATATACAATGATGTCAACAATATGAGATATTATAGAAATGTACATGTATTTATAAAAAAAGAGAAACGAAAAGACAGTTTACAATCGATTATTGGTAATAAGCGAACTAATGAAAAACAAAAAAGTACCTTACGAGTCCAATCCTTTTTAATGGTTCACTTCCTGAAAATCTCCGGAAAGTCATTCTCGTGCATCTTAGAAGGTTCATGTTTTTGCTTGGTGATAGAAAATGCAGCCCTGATTAGAATGACTTCGAAAACTTGTAAAAAGTTATCTGCAAATTTTACCAGTAACTTCTCACAGGCTTGTCTGTGACATTCGCATGCACTTTATTGAATGCAAAGGAAGCGACCTCATTTGTAAGCAAATGCTAATGAAACAAAATCATGTTGAGTTGGATGTTTATTTTTGTCTTATTTAGCTTTCTCTGATACAACGGTTATTGTTTTTTTGTGAATCAAAGAATTGGATTGTGAAACTCCCTGCGATTGCATGCCCATCGGCAAATTAATTACCAGCACAATTAAACTTAAGTCTAACATAATTATTGCTGTTTCACAAACACGGTGTAAACGCAGCATTACGATCAACTTGAAAGCAATTTCGGATAAAACATTTTTTTTCAAAAGTGGCTTCAAAAGCTTAATATAGCATTCGTCCTTCAGACGGTCGGGATACATATCTGTATAGTCATTGCCAGGTAAATGAGATTCTTTTGTTATTACTCTGTAAATGTTACGAGGAAGAAACACACTTTTATGATGCAGTTAATGCTTCGGGAAAAGTTTTCAATTATTGTACGTTGAAAACAAACGATAGCAAGTAACGACGAATGAGCTTCCAACCAAAAGGTAATCTTCAATGTAACAGTCATGTAATCAATATTTGAAATAGTTCATGCTTGAACTATACTATTGCAATATTTTTATTGAAACCATTGCCAAACGTAGTCTCCTTTAAAAAAACTCACAGTGAAAACAGACAAATTATCTAACTAGTTCCTGTTGAATCAACAAAAACACATTGTTAATTATCTTTGAGTGATAAAAGGTGCTAGATCTGATCACATTGAACGGTTCTCATTGATCATTTTATTGACACTTTTTTGATAAGCACTAGATAAGTTAATGCAAACATATCTCATAGCAATGATGCTGCCATGAAGCGCCGTACCCTTGATTATAATACTAAATGACACATAAATTGATGATCCTTCTGTCAAGTTTTGGTGGCTTCAATACGCACAGATCGCCATTTAACCGTTATTCTAAAGGTGTTATCGTTCGTTGACGGTCAAGGTACTACATTGGCACCACAGGTACTTGAAGCAAACAATTTTAATGTTCTGTATGGACTATTTTAGTATTTACTATAATAAGAATACGAACTTTTTGGACGTTCTTATATTTTACAAATAGTTCATCAACTTTAACACAAACGATCATGAAACCCCTACATATTTGCAAAGCTACGATGTGCATCTACATGAAAATGCCATTCAAACTATTCCAACCCGTCACGTATGTCTGAAAACACAAAAATATTCACCAAAATCACCTAAAACCTGCAGCATGTCAAGATCGACGTCCACCGTTCAACTGCTGATATTCGCCTATTTCATACAATTGGTCATCACTTATCAGAATACGACACTAATTTCCGACTCCGACCCATACACGGACTCGAAATACTGCGTTCACACCAAATCGGAACAAATAATATTCTTATCATAGTAAATAGTCCGTATAGAACATTAAAATAGTTTGCTTTAAGTACCTGTGATTGGCACTGGAAAAGTCAACCCTATCCAAGTAGATTATCTCAAGCGTTTGGGCTTTCATTCTGCCTTAATCATGTAACTATGCAATTAAATATATACGTGATTGTGTCTTTGATGTGTGTTTTCCAATTATATCATCGTGGGCTGGTATTCTATAACCTTAAATATAATTATATGACTATTCAACAAAGATAAAAGTGTAAACAATCAAATGCACTTGTCTGGATGCCAAAGATATTTGTCAATGCCGACTGTGAGTGTATTATTGTTTTGAGTAGAAACTAACTTACAGTGAGAATTGCAGCCATGGAAACGCAATTATAGACAATGACTAGAATTAACATTCAGTAATAATTCTAGGATTACATTAGACAAAAACCTTTGTCATTCGTATGTGCTTTATGTCGCAGTTTGCACGATTGAATGTAATTTCTTCTATTGAATAATTTCGTAGATATATCCAGATTTCTCATGAAAAGAAATGTGATCAAATTGCTGCAGGTGTTGTTCGTTGATGTTCGTGGTGTAAAGATTGTTAGTTAGTTAGTTAGTTAGATAAATAGTAAGGAAAGGTGGAAATTGTATCCAAAAATAACAACATAGCATGGAGAGTGTTTTCAATGACAAAAGCAAGATGATACATTGGAGAATGGAAGGTGATGTCGAACCATGTCTAAATAAAATGATAATCAGACTTTGACTCACTATACACGTCAACAAATATCACACACATAGAAAACGGCTGAACAAAATTGTCCTCGGACAGACATTTGGAGCGACCCAGTGTCCGTAACCTTTGGATGTAGCTTTCATGCTTGTTCATTTGCATACTGTACGTTCTTAAAATATAGAGTACAATTTAATCATGATGGAAATGACATGAATGACATGTCTCGGTAACTAACTGAATCATAAAAACAAAGTTTATTGTAAAAATGAGAGATTGATTCAGGAAAAGACGCGTTCATAAGATAAGGTCTTAAAAGCATTTCATCAGTGAAGTCCATTAGACAGATATCAATTCTTATTTCAATAAGACACAGACGAATACTTCAGTCCATGCTCCTTCTCGGGGTTTATCTGTGATATGATATCAAACTTCAACCGTTGTTTTTCTATCATACAGTGCAACATTTCCACAGCAATGCAAATTGGGAGATACAAATTTTGATTCTTGCTCGACGTTAAATTAGTAGCATTTTCACTACGGAAAATAATGACAGCGTTGTGTAAGAGATTTTCTTCCTTTAAAGAGTGTCGCTTTGGAAGGAGTGCACGTTGTGATATATCTATTCCAGACCGTTACGACCTTTGTTTTTTTTTCTTAGTAATACACATTGCATTGTATTGCAAACATAGTTCTTAAGTGAACACAAGAAAAACGCAAGAAAAAAATCGTTTCAACGAAAGATGTTTTGCATATGTAAAATGAATGAAGAAGTCGAACTGAAAGCGCCACATACAAAGCAAGGAGATATGAACAACATGCAATACATACATTTAACAGAAATGATGTTCTTTAAAAAACATGTCAACTACGCTGGAAACTCATACTCTTGTTCATGCATCAGCAAAGTAATGTTCACTAATATCAGATAAAGTGATATTTGATAATATAATTAGACGACTATAATGTTTAACTTATCTGATTGCGCACAGTCAATGGGATCGCATACACTTCTAGTAAATGTTGACGCATGCGTTTCAATATACATGTATCCCAGTGTAAAATAATGCCCCCCCCCCCCCCGTACGGTCGTGAACTCATAACGTAGCTAGATATGCATTTATCCTCCCATAGCAACCTGCTTCGTGAGGTAGAAGCAATTTCATTTGCACCAGCTTGGTGATAATACAATGTTAGTAATAATGAACGGATGGATAGGTTGTATACAACACCCCTATAATCGGTATTTAGGTTAACACGATAATGAAATAAAAAAGAGAATCTGAGTTATACATGTCGTATAAAATCAGCTAATGAAAACATGTTTTGCAAAATATTGATCAGTAGACATTGTGTACAAGACAATAACGATATTCTCAACTCACTTTGAATCGACATTATCAGAATTCAATAAACAAACAAAAATCTTCGCAACTGTAACATTCAGTTCTCGGCAAGTTTGAAAGAATATATTCTAAAGAAGATATATCTTTAAAAAAGATGAACGGCATAGATATAATGATGTCTTCCGCTATGTTAAATGAAAAACATGTTTTTTCAACATGTTCAAAATAAATTCTTACAAAAAATTAACTCGGATCTATGTATACTATAATCATGGACCCGTCTTATCAGGGTCATTTTAAATATGCTGTTTTCTCGTAGATTCGTGCCCCTAGTCATTGCAAGTTCATTCAGTACACATATAACTTACATAAGATTCGTTTTAAACTAAAAAAAACATTAATGTAAACCATTACAAAGTCAGAAGCAACATTTGTTCATGTTTTGCAATGAAACACGTGCTTAAAAACAGAAGGTCAATGATCTGGATCGTCTGGAAGTTTTCGCACATCTTTCGAAAACCCCGTTTGGTGCCTCTTGAGTGCACGAAAATCCCGTGTTGTGCCCCTTTGGTGAAAAAATGAGGTTTTATCAGGTTTAAAAAGCCCGTTTCGAGGACAACATTTGGTTGGTCAAAAATGTAGGTCAAAATCAATGTTATACAGCTACGCCGAAAAAGATGGTTACACTACATAGAGTAATTAAGACTATTCCTATACAATTGAGTCATAAATCCGTTTTCGCAAACCCGTTTTTATGTACATATCGTATCGGACAAGTTATGTTAAATTGTTAAATATTATCATACAAGACTGACTGAAACCTACAACAATCTTCGGATTGTTTGTTTGATTTACAATATGGATGGGAGATTAAGGAGGTGATCCATCCATGTGCTCTTCCTGCTAGAATACTTCGCTGTTACGATATTTTAACTTCAATATGGAATGTACTTTCTGGTCAAACTGATTTTCATAATAACATAACACACAATAGTTCTTTCTATTATGTCGAACAGGAAACCAAATCATCAATGCAGACTGAAGATCAGAAACTTTTAACTGCAAATGTTACATCAACGGGGAAGCCAAAAGAACAATTAACGTAGATAATTGTGTGATTATATAGTTTAGATAAGACAATAATTAGAGAAAATAATTGGAAACTAGTCATCAATTTAGTCAAAACAAATTATATCCAAACACCCAGAAAAACAGCAAAATGTAGACAACGGCGACACTGACAAACAAGGTGATGATATCGGACCATTTACAAACTGGCTCAATAAATTCTGGCGTAAACAATTTCACTCCAAAAATTTACATCAATCATTAAAGTGATCCCCTTTCTGGGATATTTCAACAACTAGATTGGTTCAATAGATATAAGGAAACAACAAATAATGGGCGCGCTAACCACTTGCAACATCGGTAACAACCTGTTACTCATACAAAGTGGTATGATTAAAATGAGGGAGAATTTCGAAAAAAAAACATCTGAAAGAGACATTACATGCATGTTCAACATACTGCTGTTGATAACTACATTACTGATTATAAACACACAGTACCTTACTATTCCAACTCTCTGTTTTGGTGTGCTTCCGGAAGATCTGCGTAAAGTAATCCGTGTACTTTTTAAAAAGTCCATGTTTTGTGATCAATACTAGTCGTTTAAAGTGACTATCGCATACTAGTAGAAAGGTCACTATCTGAAATCGTTTCGAGTTTCGACACCCAGACTTGTCTAACACAATGTGGATCCACGTAAACGAATTCTAATCACAATTTTCATCAAACAGCAGATGGTAATGCAACCCGTTATGTGTTATTAGTTGCTCTGTTTTACCATATCTAGATTTCTACAAATGCCATTTACAATAGGATTCGACCACTCACGAGCACATATGAAAACAATATACGTAGATGTGAACCATTATAAAAGTGAAAAGAACACAAGGCAGACATAAACGATCGAACTCAAACTGGGTTCACTTGGCATATTCAGCATTTGTCCTTGGCAACGGTAGGAGCTCATCGATCAATGGGAAAAGATATCGTAGAACGCATTAGCATATTCAGTATTTCAACTGCCATTTCAGTGGGGCGATTTACTCGAAATGTATGAATACGTACTTTACCATGTTATGCGACGGCCTTGTTCAATTAACGCGTGTAGTGCCACATATAGGCCGTGCATATAGTTCGGCGCTCTTCGCCGCATTTAGTTCGTACGCGAACTATATGTGGCACGGCCTATATGTGGCGCTAAAAACGCGTTCCAGTGTTCTGTAAACGATCTTAGCGCCGAGAGTGGTCTACTTATCTCTCCAAATGGAGTGCGCAGAAATAAAGAACACAATGAAGTAAATTATTCATATATTATTCATGTTTCCGTTAAGAAGCCAAACTCAGCTATTTAAAGCAAAATGTTCTAAACATGATGTACTACAGCTCTGCACTAAATCCTTTCATGATAGATAATACTTGATTATGAATTAAAATGAATGATATGTACATGTAATTGATAAATGATTGATAAGACTGCTAGTATGAGGCAATTCAAATGAATGTCGCTACAAGGCCATCCTAATCCTTGGACTATCAATCATTGTAAGTTTCAATTCTACGGTACAACTAGGAAATCCAATTAATGAATCCTTATTAACGTTCTTTATGTTGCAATGGTGTTAATTAATATGCGGGTACCGGCAGTACTCATTGGACAGCATTTAAGACCCATAACGTGAATATTTGGTGTGCGTTTCGCATTGCTTCCTTAAAATGTAGTCAATGATCTGTTTTCTTCTTAAAATAGATTTCGACTTTACAAACCTAAAAGTGAAACTAGTGAAGACGTAGCCTGTCCGATTTAGCTCGATCGCTAGACTACAATATGGAGATTACAGGTTGGAAGCATAGGCAAGGCGCATGTTCTCTGTGACAATTTGAACAAAGCTGATACATTCAACGATATTCGTTTACCACTCCATACCTTAGAGGAGTTCGTTTAATACTGGCTGATAACCCAGGGTTACTGGGTTGGTCAACTGACCACAGCCTACATAACGGAAAATACTTCGTGAAAAAAGTATGTATAACTCCGATATAATAAGTCAAAAGCTGTCTTATCCTAATGCTAATGATATTAGCTACAGTCGTCTTTCAAATGTTATCACGATCAACTCTTCCAAACATAGCTCAGTGTGGAAAATGTAATTACTAGAAAAATGCCTAAATATGGCACTGTAACACTAAGATCCCAAGGCAGACACGAACACATTAACAATATGTCACAAAGCGGCATACCGCAGTTTTCTTACGATAGTGTTATTGGTTTTATCAAGTAATTTCCTGACAATATATAGAAATCTCATAAATAAGAAATGTAATCTTATTCGCAGTAGGTATTTTTCAATGTTGAAACCAATTCACGCCTTAACACTAATATGGTATTCAAGAATATTGCGTTGCAATTTGAAACATAACTATGTATTTGTTTACAATTCGGTAAAACGATGTAAAAGTAAAAACTAAAGCACACATTATATCGCAGAGAACCTCTCCGTAATGTAAGCGGGCAAAGAACAGAATGAACATGAAAGAAGGAATGACCAGCAGATGAAATGAATACGCAAGTTGTGTTCCGTTGACAGAAATTAGTAACGTACAATTCGTAACTGAAACAAGTGTGGACAATGGAAACAATCCGTGAAGTTGCAACGGAGAAAAAACATACATTGTATGTAGTTTTGTTGGCAATACATTGTTACAACGTTCAAGGCATTGTAGACAGATACGAAATGTATCTAATAAAATTAATCTGTATTTTTTGTGAGCACTGGAGCAGTGAAGTCCATTTTATTTTGATGGCAAAACATTATTTGCATCAGGTAAACATTGGTGAATTCATATTCTTTAGAACATTCATTGGACCAGTTCAAACTCCACACAGAAATTCCGAGTTGGTTCCGAGCGTCCCTGCCACCACCAACAACCACGTGACCCGTAAAATGTCACATGGCAAAAGATGGCGGGATAAGAAATGTTCTGTCAATTGTTTTTATTAAGATGAAAGCTTGCAATCGTGTCATGTCGAGACAGACTAAGCCTAACGTACAAAGTACACGATTCCATTCAAATACAAAATTTGACTCAAAAGACTTAAGTTTATTTTCAACGTCAACGATCTGATTCCGCTAGGTTATAAAAGACAAAACCGAAACTAGATACGACATCGTGAGTTCAAACTGTTGTACCTTCATGTTTTTTCACAAATAAACTCACTATTGTTCGTTGTTTGTTCGCCGATGAATAATGGCATAAATGTTTTTTAATTTGAAAGTTCATCAATACAATAAAACCGTCCAGATCAGAAAATATTTGTTGGTAGTGGAAATGGATATTTCTAAGCGCCAAGGAAAGTAAAAGATGTGAGGAATTGGGAACCAGGTGTAGAATTACGATATCAGAACACGTGACCACATTGTGGCATTTAATAAATCAGAGGACTGAAGGTCCTGGGAAGCTCTTCCAAGACAAGACTGCAAGTTTTCCATATTATCGTATTAGAAATTAATACGCAACTATTCCTGTAAACTCTGATAATTCCTGCAAAAATTATACAATAATCCAGAAAACCCGTTTAAAACAAGACTCCCGCCATTCCAAGATTGTTAAATCCCTGACAAATCAGCCATTATGCTCATCATATCTATAATAAAATCAGAGGACTTTACATGTACTATTTTTTCTTGAGACGATGAATATGGCGGTACCTCGAGTAGACCTTCCGATTGACGATGATAGGACAGCGCCTCAATAAAGTGAAGTACAAACGATTATAAATCTGTTTATAAACCCAACAAGAAACATCGAGGACGAAATCGTACAGCATCAACAATTTAGTGGAGGGGACAATTCAAACAAACAAATGACGACACAGCATTTGGAGAAAAGAAAGTACTGACTGGTTGCACTAAGTGATTTTGTAAAAAAACATCAGTACCAAGTGTGACCTCCATTTTTACGAATGCATTGGAGAATACGTCCCCTCATTGAATTTACGTAACGTTATATATGAGCGCGTTTGGAATACGTTGCAATTCTTAACGGAGTGCATTGCGGAGGTCATTTATGGCACCAATTTGATTATTCGATCTGGCCCTCCGGCCCCATTCATGCCACATTTTTCGATGGGTTTCAAATCCGAGCATAGAGCGGACCAAGGCATGACGTAAATATTACTCTGAGCAAGGAATGGTATGGTCATAAGGCGCCGTGTGAGGCATTGCACTGTCATGCAGTAAAGTGCCAGGGTCGTGTTTCGCATGAACTATATCATTGTATTGTTTAAGACATGATATTGCAATGGGCATCGAGATTTACGTGACTAATGACCAGATCAGCTTTCAGATACCCCAACATCCCATCCTTCTCATCTTCTGCTTTTAATAAGTTGCAATTATTATAAATGTCTGATATGATCAATATATCTGCGTGTTAAATAGACATTATATCATTTTGATAAACTACAATATTTGACTTTTACCAGCAATAAGGTAAGTATTTGAAATTTCATTTGCTTAGGGTGGACACTATTTAATAAACTAGTTATAAAGGCCTAGTTTGTAAAACTAAAAATGCCAAGAATCAATTATAACATCAATAATTATTGAGATAAAAAAATAGGATAACCATAAACATAGTACTGCCACCATCAAATATGTCTCTTTCTCAAATACAACAATCTGCAAGTCTTTCCTTTCTACGACGATAGATGTGTGTTCTGCCATTAGCATGGCTGAGAGTAAACTGCAACTCATCGCTGTCAAAATATGTCTAGTACATGGACGCCAAGCTCGAATAGGAACACGGTTCTGTCTCAAACGGTTTATGATCGTCTGTATATGAACTTCGAAACGCCGAGCAAAAATTGATGCTTGTAAAAAATGTAAACGTAGGTGAGTCGACGTGATAACGCGTTGTCGCACGAACGAGACTGGGTCTTTCACGACCTCTGGCAGATCCAGTATGTTGTACCGCTTCGGAAGATTATGAATAGTGTGGCGCAGCCAAACGACGCGCAACGTTATTTACCATAAACTCCGCCCACACCATACCGACAATCTGGTTATTCTGATCTCCAGAAAGCCGTGTGATCACTAAATGCATTTTTTTTAATTTGCATGTATTGAGTCTCATATTATGTATCAAACACCTACTTAATATTATTACACAATATCGGTTTGTAATTTCAATTGGCGTACATACTTATATGTATACCTTTTTTCATGTACAGAAAATATTTCACTGACTTGGTAAAATAATGTTATAACTCATTACGGTCAGTTTCTGCTGACAGGTATGATGTTCTGGAAAAAACGTGGATGTCTAGCGTTCATGAAGTTCAACAGGTTATTATGCACCAATTAACATCGATGATTTCCGACGAAGCAATACGAAATATAGACGCTCACCTGATTATGAAAAGTAGCTATCTAAGCATATATATCCTAGCAACCAGATACCTAGATATAGATACGGTTTAAATTTGCTTTATTATTTTAGTACGTATTTATTTACGGCTATATCATATACCCAATTATACATGTTCATGTATCAAGTATCAATGTATAATCACATCATCCAATGTACAAAACCATCACTCTATATATAATTAAATGTCTCACACTCCATCATAATGACCGAGCACAAAAACTAACAATCATGTCGTGCCTCTCAAATACCCTTATACAAGAAAAAATGTTGACTTACTATATTAGTATACGTTTTATGTCCCTCTAATGGTTTATTGGGAAGATGTCTGATAAGGCGACCTCGTGTCAATGTTCATTAATTCAACACTGTCAGTCTCCAAAAGAAAATAGGTTAAATCAATCGACCAAATAATTTCATCAAAAGAGATATAAAAAGGATTCAGGGTTTTTCTTTGCACTCAAACACGACATTTCGCGTCACTGACTATTAATTGTCAACGTTACGAGTTTTATCTTAGAGGACTCGATATATGCATCCAATGTCGTAAATGGTGCTTTTAAATATGTGGTCTGATAGATTCAGATCGTGTGATTTATCTGGCCAATCCATGGAGCTACGGTCCTCTTAAAGTCACCTTGCTGAGTTGAATACCTGGTCTTCTAACGTAAATAATTTCTGTATAATGCCTGTTCCTGAAATTTTCTGTGAAAATCCATACATCTGGTGCACGATTTCATTTTTCTATAAGCTACAGCCGATAAGGCCGCGACGTTTCGCCAAAGTGAACACTCATTGTTCTGTTGTACTTGAATGACTTCGACCTTGTCTCCGGTGATTATCCCGACCTCATGGTATATTTTCCAAAGTCGTCCATCCATTTACATTCTGTCTGACCTTTAATTGTTTTGCTTCCTGATGTTTCATCGAATTCTCACACATGCAACATTACAAAATGATTAAAATGTATGCATAGAAGGTATCTTTCGACTTTTCGAGAAAGTCAGTTTTCTTATTACAGTAAAATCGCACCTAAAAACCACCTCAAAGTTAAGACCACTTCAAATGAAGAACGCAGTTTTCAAGTCCATTTCACTGTTTTGCTCTTATTCAGCCTTTATATTAAGACTACCTCAATAAGAAGACCAGATTTCAAGGGCCCCAATGGTGATCTTATTATTGAGGTTTGACTGTAATTGATAATGATAGTATCAGAAACTGTCCACTATGATAAGGCCTGTATTATGTGATTGGTCATACCAAACTTAGAATGCAAAGATTACACACATACAAGTTCAGTATTAAACGAATTTCAGACGTGAAAAGTGTGTACACTCTCTGATTATCACCTGCCCAACATGGCTTTGAATTATACCAGTTACTCAACAATTCACATTGAGCACATGCAATAGGTATGTAGAGCCGAGTGTCGGGTAAAATGATTATAATAATTACAAACACTAAAATCTCATATCTCTGATCAACTCTAAGAGAGAGTGGGCTTCAAAGAATACTCGCCACTAGGCCAACCCATTTCTCACACCTCCGTCTCACCACTCAGATTCCGCATAACACTTATAATTCAATGCCTTATTTCAATAGTTTACTTACATATTTTATTGTGCTATTTTTTTCTTTTGAAACGTTAAGTTGGTTGACATGATATATTGATAAAGACGGCAGACTGCGAATCAGTTTGTGAAACCTAATTATATGTGTTACATATGAATCCATAATAATGTGAATTGATAATTCGATGTGATCAGATTTCTCCGCAATTATAAGGAATCCTGATAAATATCTGCTTATATACAAAACAGTCACAGACAGACCAATGTCGATTCAAATCCAGACAAATATCACAGTTCTGGTGTATTGAAGTACTCAGTCTTATCTACGTTATGGATAAGAGACGTTAGTGATAGCAAGTCTATAGTATACACTAGCTATCTTGATTAATCGTTTACAACACCAAATTAAATAGTTCTTGACAAGTTAAAACGTTGGGACCACTATTAGATGTGATATTTAACAGTTCCAATGCCATTCGCGCAATACAGTAGAACTTCGAAACATCGAACAGTTTTGGCTCGAACACAGTAGATACATCGAACAGGTTCTTATGTCCCAGCGAAATCTCTTCTTATTTCATATTATCCAACAGTAGATCGCTCGAACAGAGATAGGTCGAACATGTCGAAGTGTCGAAGTAGAAATTCGACCCGATTTATTATCTTAACCATTTTCATAATGCATAGTACACTTGTATCAGGAACAGTTAGTTATTACATACACATGTATACCATAGATGACTCAAACGTTCTAATTGCTTCGTCTGATGACAGCTTGAGGTTTCGAAGTTCTACTGTATAGCTATTAGATTCTATGAGTCACTTCTGTACAAGCTATGAAAATGTAGACACGAACAACAAATAACACTTTAGATAATCATACACATCAATTCATTGAAGTCGATTGTGATGAAAACCTTGTACTTATTTGACTCATTCTCTGGAAAAGTCAGTATTTGTGACTCAAGAGGAAGTTGGTCCTGACCTTTGCGGGATTCCAAGCCACAGCCTTTGACCGAACCATAATGCTCATCTCCGAACGTTATGTACAGTACATTTTAAAAATATCGAACAAATTAGTAAATCTTTTAATTCTTAATTTATCAAATTACGTTAAAGGAAATTGCTATGTCTGACTGACACTTTTCAACTCTGTACAATCATGATAAACGAACATGACACACTTTTTGCAGGTGTTAAATATGTTTAAGAATTTTGAAACATTTAAAATCGACTTCTCATTTAAGAAGATATATGAGTAGATAATTGTAAGAGACAAATTGTGAAACGAACCACTTAAATGTTTATAAAATCTAAATAAGATATGAGTAAAACGTTCAGCCGTATTACTGTCCGATGTGGTGACATTGTCTTCTGTCTCGATAAGAGGACGTCACCATACGTCGGGCCAAACCTTTGTTTAAGCTTTATCACTTTCGGTTGCTGTTTCACTTCAGAAAATGGGATCGGTTGTTGTGAGTTTATAGTTGTTTTACTGAACGAATTTAAAAGTAATAACACGTGAATGTGAGCAACAACTTACTTGTAGTAATATACGCCATACATTGTTTCGAAAACTATAATAGGCGCTGTATTTCAATAGTTAATTAAATTTCATGAAATAATGACTTCTCCCTTCTGAACTGACTTCTCCCTAGCCTTTTCTGTAATCAAATAACTGTGAGACCAAAACGTATTACAGAGACACAAAAATGTCTTCGTAAATGTACCAGCTTGGACTGTGACCATAAACTTCCTAACATAACGAGCCTTTGGTGTGTCCATAGAGAAATGTATGTCTAAAAGATGTGCTAAATATTCTAGCCGTTCATTCTGTCAGGACGATGTGCTAATCTCCGAGAGAAAAATACCTGTCACGCACAAAGCTTTATCATCATATAAGAATGATTAAGCAGCGCATTTATCGTGATTATTTAGATTCAGATATATACGAAATAAGTTTGCTAGATGAACATACTGCATATATGACCTTTTGGCAAAATATGAGACTGATTAGAATTAGTTTTAGAACGATAAGTTTCTAGCTATTAGATAATGAACAACTGCGTGTATTTACTGAATTAGTCTTGGTAATGAAAGTGCAAAAGTTGATTACTTAATAACATCAAACTTGCTTCAAACGTAAAAATATGCCGAATACATCGTAAGGATATTTAGGGGCTGAAGCGCCGATATATTATGTGATTTAACGTGGTTGCCAGGGAAACTGATTTATATATAGAATAATGCACACATAAATCATATATAAACCTATTCTTTCTGTCAGAAAACAGTAGTAACGGCTGTATGCGAGATTAATTAACTAAATGTACAGTAAGATCGATTAATCAAACAAAGGCTTTCCAGACGACAAATGCATTATCAGTACAGCACGAGAAGTCAATGATTCCACGAGTTCGCGTTTCACCGTGTCCTTCCCACAGGAGATTGTCACGAGTTCTCTCCCGTTACCCCTTCTTCAGTATATACTTAACTATAGTAGGGATAAAGGGAGAGAACTCTAGAAAAGATAAAGGGAGAGCACTGGTGATAATCCCCTGTGGTCCTTCCCTAGCATAACGGAAAGATGATACACGAGCGCAACGTATTGTGATTTTTGTTACCTAGCAGTTTATATTAGATTGAAAAAATCAATTTTCGAATTCAGGAATTGGATGATATTCATTGGCGGTTTCAGTCATCTGTTAAGTTATGTATTATCACATTCTAAAGATGAATATCATGCAGCCCATGACGTGCAATAGCTTTTGAAAATGGAGTGTCAACGAACAAATATTGGATTCAAATTAGTTGTGAATATCGTTATTGTGTACGCTATGTCTATTGTTCAGTATGTTCCAAAATATGTTTTCATTGCTTGGCCACCTCACAGTCTGCTTACAACTGTTCTAAATTAAACACAGGCGGACTATACATAACATTTACTCGTTTTCCTGTATTAAAAATAGAACCCATCATTTTAGAAATGAAACTGACATTTCAATAGAATTTCTGTATACTTGTTTGCAAATATTTGATAGTCGAATCTAATAACCGTAATTAAGGGACGCAAGAATTCTACCTAGTGATATGTATGGAAAATAGCGGTGGCGTTTCTTATACACTGGAAAAGTAGTCCCTATCTTTAGGTATGAAGCGTGACTTTGCTAAACAAAATGGCGTCTATGCGGAACGCCGTTTTGTAGCTAGCGAATGATCAAGCGTTTTTTAGACAGCTACCTTTTCTACATCAGCTTACTTTTCTCGCTTACTTCCCCTACCTCCATAAACGTTCCTCTGATATTACATTATCATACTTTAGTAATATGCTTCATATACTGGCATGGAAGCATTAAGCCCCGCATACGTGTATCTGTACTCCGACTTTTACACGCGTCTTCGTAACGACCGTTGTACAGCGACAGTAGCCTATATAGATGTGACGTCCGTGGCTGGACTAGGACGCATTTACATGATTTTGATAGTTACAGCTCATCAAAGTTCTAATTCTGTTCATCTCTGTTCATGTTCTCTGTCAGACATTCTGTTGATGAGAAAATTAACCCCATATCAATGTTCATTAATTGAGTATTGTCTGGAGGTTTAACTAATTCCATCAAATTACTTAAGAATGAATAGTAATAAAAGAAACTCAGCACTTGTTCAGTCTCAAACAATCTAGCCCATTGAATGAGGCATTAAATTAATGATACCAAATGCAACTTGTTCCATTGTTTGGTTTATCTCAACATATGAATTGCAGTTAAAGATGATACTAGTCAACTTACGTATTTTAAATATAGGTTTTATTGCTTGCGTACATATTTTGTAATGAAATAATTACGAAGAAATAGACATCATACAATATCATACATTAAATTATTACTCGTATTGTATCTAGCATTATACACTACATATAGTATATACACAGTGCGGTTGGATGACAATGAATTCACTGTATTTTCCGCGGAAATTTAGTAGAAGCGTTACAGACATATTGAACATTCTGCGTCTTAAATTTCTATTCGATACATTCATATTCAATAGCAATATTCTAAAACTGTCAGCGGTGTACTGATTGTAACTGAAGATTGCATAGTCAGAAAAATGATTTGAATGGAATACCTTTAAACATGTAACCAGGTAATTATACAAGTGTTAAATGTGTTTGATCGTTGTCTTGTAAGCGAACACTGATATAATTATATCGACGAGATTGTAAATCGCAATAATTTCGAACGCGACATTGACCCGGAATGAGTCAAGTGGTGCAATATCAGGACCCGTATTCACAAACGTTTTAAGACTTGAGTTTGAGAAGCATTTCGTTTTCATTATATTTAATCGGATTCAATTTTGCCTGAATATTTATTGTTACTCACTCTACACTTTTGCCATGTTTTATCAAAATATATTGTGTAACAATAATATAAGAAGAATATGAATATTAACACTTTTAAAGTATAAGTCTGAGATTCAGTCTTAACACGTTTGTGAATACGGGCCCTGAAATGTAACAAGCTAAACAAACACAAAAGTATCTTGCTACAGATTCGAATGGACTTTGCACTGTATTAGATACGACATTAATGATGCTGGTTACATAAATGGGGGAATGATTTAGTGATATAAGCTTCTATTTGTAGCATATGAAACCATAGCAATGCCAAATTATAATTTATTGTGATGAAATTGCTTTGTACTATTAAGGAATCTTAAGAGCTCTAGATAATACACGATACATCTTCAGAGTGTATCGTGATATATAGCAGCTTTAATCCAGGATCACAACATATCCATATGGAGACTGTACCAAACCATACGAGTGTTTGCAGATGTATTAATGATACCGGTACGGGTAGGGCGGTTTTCGAGTTTTTTTTGTTTGTTTTTTTATAAAATTGATGAATACATTTCGACATCATGTCATTAGTAAACGTGCCTTTATATCATACGGTCACGATGGAGTGTTGTCAACATCTACTTCAGTGTAATACATCAAATGTTGAAGAATGACAAAACATAATGTACTGTGCTACTAATGAGAAGATGTTTTACTACATCTGCCAAAATAGCTTGTGCCTTTTCAGAATTACTTGAGTGATTTACGAAGACCGGTGTTATATATAGAGAATCTACTTAAATTCTTTTCTAATCTAGTCACTGTTATATAAATAGACCGTTTTTATTTTCTTGGGAACGGTTGTAAACAATCGATGACTTGTTCAGCCTATGAAAACATGTTTTTGGAATATATTGACCAGTTGACATGGTGTACACAATACCGCTATTCTCAACTATGTATATAAAGGAGTTGAAAATATATTTCTTAAATACTTCATATTGTTGTTCTAGAGTTTTGGAACCTTTTTAAAACAAGAGTATAAGCTATAACTTTTATAACGCAACAAACAATATATCAACTGGTACCATAGTTTTATTATTATTTTGAACATGCAAGTCAACGCTGCCTTTATTTGCATACTCTGTGACTATACATGTATATTTAATTAAGTAACATTGTAATACAAAATGGTTTGCCATTTTATTGTCTGCTTTATCTATACGACATTAAAATGGAATTGTGATGCTTACTTCAGTTTCTGGTTCCAGCTTTCAAGCAAAAAGATGAAAAATTTATTTCTATACAAAGTCTCAAAACACGTAATTAATGTACACATTGGTGCTATAAAATATTTACACCTTATCATGACGACGATGTACATACATTTTATGAGCATTTGTAGGTAATATAATGTCAGTTAAACAACTGTGTTTTGCATCAAACATATTGCCAATAGATATATTTTTTTAATAATTACATTGTCTGGTAAATAAGAAGTAAACGTGTCGGTATAACCCTACATTTTAAGCAACACCGCTGGTATAAAGTAACACTGAGACACTATATCTCTTCGTTAACATCCCAGTTTGGGAACATGAAAGTACTTGTAAGGAAATTACGTTTGCCTAGAGCAATAATAACCATGTTTACTCACGCGTAGACAGAGAACAGTGTACGATAGGGGTTTTTATTCGGAATTGGTTCTTCTTCTAGTCTATAAAAATAATTGTTTACTTGGGAGTACACGTAACACGAGTAAAAATACACAGACTCTCCGAGTTCAAGGTACAAGTACCGTGTACCAATTCCAGAGTAACATCTTTTGTCAGATGCGAATTTCTGTTCTCGTAGTTAGTTGGATGTTCCAGGGATATTAAATTGGTAGTAAAATTATAATGGATACTCTGATAATGATGCTGAAGAGAGGTTGCCGCTCAAAGAGAGGGCTGTCTGGAGCGGGTATACGATAGCTCAGTGGTGCAGCGTTCTCCTAGGGTACGGAACGAAATGTTCGTCGGATGTTATATCAAACCCACTCACTCTTTAAGAATGACAATTGGCATTAATATCAGATATATATTTTGCCTTAGCATAAACTTATCGATTGTAAAACAAAATCTTATAACGTTCATTAATCATTGTAAATGACTTCTTCCTGAGTTTATAATCAGCATTAACGTATAAATCAGCGACCGTAACGACCGCCGCAGGAAGAATCTGGCTCATGTCAAAATTTGATCTCTAATGGGCACCAGATAGAAAACAGACGCTCATTTTGTCAAAATATAAATACTTTTGAAAATATTTGGTAACCGTTGAAGGTAATGTGCGAATTGCTTAATTGCATCGTTTTATAATTAAGTGCGTGATCAAAAACTAGTTTTATTTATTTGATACTTTTTTATGTTTCTTCTACATATGCTTCTTCTATATATGTAACGTTCCAAAAACACATTTAAATACTTAGTGGTTACTTGTACGAGTATAAGGCTGTTGAAGTGATGATAAATGTTATATGATACGTGCAGACAGCGGAGGTTTTCTATTTCAGACAGGCTTATGAAATAATAATGTAGGTATAATAAACAATATTCATTTTGTCACAACCCCGCAGGTTTGCTCGCTATACATCAAATGAATAAAATATAGAGATAGGAAAAATGACAAAACGATTAATTACACTGCCTTTTCTGGAAGACTTGTGCGTCAGACATAAAATTCGCGTCGAATAAAACATCGCACTTTGCCAGTAGCAGTGATGTATAACCACATTACAGACCATAAATCCCCGCACATGCCATGTTGTAATAAAACACAAAAGGACAATACGGATGCAATTAATGTAGCGAATATCTAGAACTAATCTCCTTTCACAACAGTACATAAAGCACCGACATAACAACATAAAAAAGTTATCTCAAGCGTTATATTGCCATCGCAGAAAACTATTTCGAATCCGTCTTTCAACAGTGCTCTATGCCTGTACAATGTTTTCGACAAATCTTTATTTCGCAACAATATTTCAACAAATTGTACTCAAGGGCTTCACTAATTAATTTTCATTGGCATTGAATCTGGAAACGTAATTTGATTCCTCCCTAGTGGGTAGTATGACATTTAATTTCAAATTGTACACTTCAAAGACAATACTTGTATGCGATTGGGGGTTGTAAATTATCTTCGTGCTAGTCTTAAACTGAATAACACCAAACCAATCACAATTAAGTAACATTGGGCAAAATATTCATAGCTGGAAATATAGATAGTTTCACCACGGTTTGGTGTGTATTGACATGGGAAAAACCAGTCCTTGCTCGAAATACAGACTGTGTCAGAATTGTGTATGTTTTGACATTGGACAAGGCAGTCATTGCTGTAAATACAGGCTGTATCACAGTTTGGTGTGTATTAACATGGGGAAAACCAGTCCTTGCTGGAAATACAGACTGTGTCAGAATTTTGTATGTTTTGACATTGGACAAGGCAGTCATTGCTGTAAATACAGACTGTATCACAGTTTGGTATGTATTGACATGGGAAAAACCAGTCCTTGCTCGAAATACAGACTGTCAGAATTGTGTATGTTTTGACATTGGACAAGGCAGTCATTCCTGTAAATACAGACTGTGTCAAATTTTGGTATGTATTGACATGGGAAAAACTAGTCCTTGCTCGAAATACAGACTGTCAGAATTTTGTATGTTTTGACATTGGACAAGGCAGTCATTGCTGTAAATACAGACTGTGTCAAATTTTGGTATGTATTGACATGGGAAAAACTAGTCCTTGCTCGAAATACAGACTGTGTCAGAATTTTGTATGTTTTGACATTGGACAAGGCAGTCATTGCTGTAAATACAGACTGTGTCACATTTTGGTATGTATTGACATGGGAAAAACTAGTCCTTGCTCAAAATACAGACTGTCACAGTTTGGAATGTATTGACATGGGAAAAACCAGTCCTTGCTCGAAATACAGACTGTGTCAGAATTTTGTATGTTTTGACATTGGACAAGGTAGTCATTGCTGTAAATACAGACTGTGTCACATTTTGGTATGTATTGACATGGGAAAAACCAGTCCTTGCTCGAAATACAGACTGTGTCAGAATTTTGTATGTTTTGACATTGGACAAGGTAGTCATTGCTGTAAATACAGACTGTGTCACATTTTGGTATGTATTGACATGGGAAAAACCAGTCCTTGCTCGAAATACAGACTGTGTCAGAATTTTGTATGTATTGACATGGGACAATGTAGTCATTGCTGTAAAGACAGAAAGACAGACTGAGTCACGGTTCGATATTTTTTGACATTGGAAAAATCAATATTTGCTGTAAAGACAGGTTGAGTCACGGTGTGATATCTTTTGACAAAATCCACATTGCCTGTTCTTTGACCATGTGACTCTCAATCGACAGCTATATGGTCATGTGCCCCCGTGGCTGACTGATTGAGAGCTACATTGTTTTACTGTTATGTTGTTATATTGATATACTGCATGGTAAACGTGTATGTATATACAGCGGAGATGAGGACATTACAGTAAATATCACCTTCTCCGTCTATGACGCGACAGTTCATCTTTCTTTCTTTGTAGTATGTTCTTAAGAGTGAATGTTTTTTTACTTCAAATAATGAAATGCACCTATATGAATTGCCTAAACATGCTCCACTTGCTATGTCATTTGTAATGTTTATTTGTGTATCTTGTTTGTCTCACGGGCCATGTGGCTTATTGAACTTGTATTTGAAATAAATAAACTATATATCTTTTGACATTGGACAAATTAATATTTGCTGTAAAGATAGGCTGAGTCACAGTTTGGAATGTATTGACATGGGAAAAATGGGTATATTTTGACATTGGGCAAACCAGTCCTTGTTGGAAATACAGACTGTATCACAGTTTGGTATGCTTTGACATTGGGCAAACCAGTCCTTGCTGAAATACAGACTGTATCACAGTTTGGTATTTTTTGACATGGGCCAAACCAGTCCTCATTGGAAATACAGAAGTCTACTGTGTCAGAGTACGGTATGCTTTGACATTGGGCAAACCAGTCCTTGCTGAAATACAGACTGTATCACAGTTTGGTATGCTTTGACATTGGGCAAACCAGGCCTTGCTGGAAATACAGACTGTATCACAGTTTAGTATGCTTTGACATTGGGCAAACCAGTCCTTGCTGAAATACAGACTGTATCACAGTTTGGTATTTTTTGACATGGGCCAAACCAGTCCTCATTGGAAATACAGACTGTGTCAGAGTTTGGTATGTTTTGACTTTGGACAAATCAGTCCTCGCTGGAATACAGACTGTATCACAGTTTGGTATGCTTTGACATTGGGCAAACCAGTCCTCGCTGGAAATACAGGCTGTGTCAGAGTTTGGTATGTTTTGACTTTGAACAAATCAGTCCTCGCTGGAAATACAGGCTGTGTCACTGTTTGGTATGTTTTGATATTGGGCAAACCAGTCCTTGCTGGAAATACAGACTGCTTCACAGTTTGTTATGCTTTGACATTGGGCAAACCAGTCCTTGCTGAACTACAGACTGTATCACAGTTTGGTATTTTTTGACATGTGCCAAACCAGTCCTAGTTGGAAATACAGACTGTGTCAGAGCACGGTATATTTTGACTTTGGACAAATCAGTCCTCGCTGGAATACATGCTGTGTCAGAGTTTGGTATGTTTTGACTTTGGACAAATCAGTCCTAGTTGGAAATACAGGCTGTGTCAGAGTTTGGTATGTTTTGACATTTGGACAAACCAGTCCTCGCTGGAATACATGCTGTGTCAGAGTTTGGTATGTTTTGACATTTGGACAAACCAGTCCTCGCTGGAATACATGCTGTGTCAGAGTTTGGTATGTTTTGACATTTGGACAAACCAGTCCGTGCTGGAAATACAGACTGTGCTATATATGTTAGGCAGACCACTCTTGCTGCAAATACATGTACAAATTTGTTCAACTTTATCAACTTAAAAATGTGCCAACCAGCTTCACGGGACGGTGTCTGATACTCCTGTTGTACTAATGGTACTAAGAGCATGGTATATTGCATTTAACCAATATAGTCTTACAACTTAGATTGCGACTGGGAGTCCATGCCATTGTGATGGCACAAATGTTTTCCCTAAAAAGTGGTTTTAAACAAGATTGAAGACTATAGATGCTAGTAATACAATGTAGTCATAATATGTTTCTTTAGAATAGTCTCATGAAACGCTGTGATGCATCTTGTCTCTGGATACCGTGACAATTGTTCCGCAATTCGATACACTTATCAACCGGACAGATGTTTTGTGAACAGCTGGATACTACCATCAATGACGTGGCACGCTATAAGCGGCGTCGTTTACACGATAAACTAATATCAGTGCTGAAATGTAGATGTACCTGACAGGTGTTCTTGACATTATACGAGAACGGTAGTATTCGCATGAACGTAAATATCACGCTGAGAGTAGAAAATAGAAAGTGACCGCATGTCATTGCTCTAATACCACGACTGTCCGTGGATGGTGAAACATTTTCCTGGCTCATTTTAAGAAAACAATCAATCGCTCGTATTTGTATTCATAGAGGTCTCTTCCATTTAAGAAACTCGTCAAATGACAAATTGTGTCGCACAGCAATCTGCAATATAATCTTTGTTATCGCTACCAGTACATAAAATCGTATCTCATAAAATAATATTAATACCATGACATCGATAGAATACCAATCGTAAAGAAGATGCTCGCATTTTTATCGGTATGAAGATTATGGATGCATTCTCACGCTGTATACAAGGACGCGTTTTTGACATTTCACATGTAACAAAACATTACTTAAAACAATCAGACCTCATTCTTACGAAATCAGTAAAAACAAAAATAAGAATCGTAAGATGTAGGACAAAATTACGTCGACAAACTGATTTATGGAAAGCACTAACAACAATATTTACGATTCGGTAAATTGTAGAACAAAAGAAGGTCGAATACGACAAACTCACTTTTGACAATATGGCTTAACTAGTATAGCTCGTACGTCAATATTTAATGGTATGTAATGCTTTTGCTCCCGGGGAAACACAAGAATCGTAAAATTCTATGATCCATTTCTTGATCATCTTTAATAACATAGTTATTTGACCTAATATATAAATTCGCCGTTTTATCAGACTTTTCAACAAATTGCTATGTATAAATGATCTTAAGTACTCTATGGAATAAACTCACATAATTGCGATTAAGTTTAGAAATGGCAAATGTCAAAATATTCAACATGGAATTGCTATAAAAATCACTATCTCATTTTTTATGACATGTCACATTAATCATTAATGAGATCAACATTTTACCGAGTCAAGAAAATTAGAAATAATTCTAAAGTTATGACGTTGATATTCAGATTGTTGTAAGCTTCAGTACGCCGCATAAAAGATGGGACAGGTTGAACAAAACACGTATCTCTTCTGAATTTGTGAGTGAACCGCTGCTTACTTTCTTGTTTGAGTTGATACATTGCAAGCTTTCCAGAGCAGCACCGTGAGATGTAGTTTTGTCTTTTGTTGAGATGTTGTTGCACTACTGAGGTTAAAGAGACGTGATATGAATTTATTTCTCTTCTCAGGTGGTTTGCTGCTAGATTCAAACCACCCATATTGCATTTCATTTGACAAACAGATGTTCTGATGGTTTGATATTGGCATGTTTCTAAACCGCAAGTAAACGATTTTATCATTTTAGACATCATGTCGAAAGTAGGGATATGTTGACAAATCGAAGGCGATTTTCTAAATATTCGTTTTGAATACAAACAGGGAATGGCAACAAATGTCATTATATATAAAAAAATATGTTTTCATGGTTGAAAGCGTCATATTCATCAGTGACGGCGAAGTTAGGATAAAAGTTAGGAGACAAATGTCTTATTCATTGCACATTACATGAAATATGTCATGCCACTTTTAATTGAAAGTAAATCTTACCTCAGGAAAAATCCATTTGTTGCCGAAGAGAGATCGTTGGTCAAGAGAGGGCTGCTGTGAAGTGGCTGTACTGTATACAGACATGACATGAACGAATATGTTAAAAATATGTTAAATATGTTACAAATACGATTATTGTCAACAAAAATGACCATCATTAGGAAAAGAGAAATTTAATATTTTCTTTGAAGTCAAAGTATGTATATTCTATTCTATAAAGGGAAATTAATTTATTTCCAACTAAAGAAACATCTGTATCGACAGCATCTCCTACTAGTTATTAACAACAGGGTAGTTAAATTGTGAAGAACTGTAATCTATGAGGTATAAAAATCCAAACCTTGAATCATTGTACCATGTATGTGAGGTAACAAGACATTGTATGGCATGCATAACATTGAAATCAAAAACTACATACTGCTGATTCTTCAAACTTCAGTGTACCTCTAAGGGCTTGAAGATAAACATTATTGTATTTTCATAATTATATAATTCCTGGTAAATACATTGTTACAAACTTACCAAGATACAGTAACTCATAAGATGTAATTACTGTTTTAATGTGTTGAAGTGGATATTCTCAACCCTACAGCACCATAGGACGAGGACAATTCATTTTGTGAAAAACTCTTCTGTTCACTTAATATTTTAGATGCACACGTATCAAAACACATGTATACTTAACGCAATTAAAAACGCAACCAAAAATTGTGCATATATAGATAAAGTTACATTGACTAAGGCAAAAATAGTCTTTATTTCTCAAACATAACTTGAATGAAATAAATAATAATTGGTCTAGAGTTTAATAAAGTTTTGAACAAGAATTAACACAAATATAACTACAAGACGCTTTTGACAGTTGATACTTTAAAATGACGTCTAGTTAAAATACTCGTAGTTGCGTTTTAATGGCGTCTAATATTCATATGATTGAGGTCAGAGAAAACTCAAAAGTGTATGTCGTATTGTTTACTCACTAAATTCAGACAACAGAGCAAGATAAGCGGTACATGTGTTGTCAACGACAATATACGAAACCTTGTCTATACACGTAACTTAGTCCTTTGAATGTCGTCTACTGGTAGACATGTCTGTACACCGAGATAAATGAACTCGGATTCCACATAAATCGTCACCGACTACAAAGGCGCTACACTGTGCTCATAATAGACTTGAAACATAGTAAAAACGAGATAGATGCGGGATTTACTGCGTCTACCAGACGATGGTTAGATGAGCGTCTGCAGGTATATGTAGATGCAGGGTCTGATACATAATAAGCAGGTATGTGATATCCGTAAGCAATTGTAGATAATGTTTGCTGTGTAACAATCTTCAGATTCAACAAAAAAATGCGACCCTCCGGAAGAACCCCTATCTCTGACAAATATTTTATTTAAAGTCTCCTGGCTAATAAAATAACGAATCAATGTGCGGATAAACCTCACAGCCACCAGACGACATTACATTATGGTTTTTTATGGTCAATAAAAGCTCACTGCTTCCGTCTTCATTATCATAATCACATATCCACACGAAATAACGCAAAACATACACCGGAAAATATATGTATCTACACAAAACTGTTCATACCATAAAATAAACAAATCTGACGCATAATTATTGAAAATGGAACATTGAAATTACCCAGTCGGGACACAGGTACTTGAAGCAAACTATTTTAATGTTCTATGAAGACTATTTTTGTATTTACTATAATAAGAATATTCTTATTATAGTAAATAGGTCGTATAGAACATTAAAATAGTTTCTTTCAAGTACCTGTGAGTCGGGAGACATGAATACCCTAAGCTTTATAAGCATGATGACGTTTTAGTGTACCGATGGCAGAGGATGAGCATGCGACAATTTGCCCAAAAACGTCGACTAAATCAACTTAAATATGTGATAAACTGATGAATTATCTCCAAATTGTCTCTGACATGCAAGCGAACGTAACTCCACTGGGAAAACGAAACTGTTCGGTTGCAGAGAGAATTTTACACTCTCGGATGCAATAAATGCAACGTTAAGTGTACGATGCAGCAGCATGCATCATTCGGTATGACAACACGTGGACATTTTGTTTGAAACAATTTAAACTTGTATGAGCACATAATATTTTTTCTATTACGTTTTCTCTTTTTTCATACGACATTGTCATATTTACAATAATAAGAGTAACGCCTCTATCGTGATCAAAATGCTTTCTTTGCAAACATAACGCCTTTGCAATAACAGTGTCCATTACTTTATTTCGGAAGACAAAATACATAACAATAAACAAGTTAATATTTTTAGGAAAGGTTAACCAATCCGCGTCCAGGTTACAAACGTTGTTCGGTTTAACAGTTAAGCGGTTAACGCAATATTTGATTGGTTTACACAACTCTGATATGCAAATAGCAAAGCCATGTTAGTACGGCTGCGCCTAAAAATGAAGTTCCTTGCTGTGAATCCATCGACTTTTCAACTAAATAGTATGATAACCACAATATACGTTTAAGATCCCTTCGATAGACATCAAAAATTTCTGAAGTAAAGCTCAAATGCGAAGAAAACAAAACATACCATTGCACTTGATATTGATCTGGTTATAATTACAGCAACTATAATGATAATATTATCCTTATTATATCCATCACCATCAGGAGGGTTCTCTGGAATGTTCTGGACTCAGCTTAAATTGCTGGAACTTTTTATTATCATTATTATTATTACTGTTGGGTTTATTATTATTATTACTATTACTATTATGTTTTTTATTTATTATTATTATATATATTATTGAACTAACAACCTCTGTACCGTTTGACATACAATCTTTGATCGTAATGAATATACGTTCATGAACTTAAGACTGCGAGTGGTGAATATATGAAGCAGGCAATTCTATTAAAGAGGCATAATACACAGTCGGACCCCGTTAATTCGACAACTTTCTATCCGAATACTTGGTATCGTCAGAAATAAATATAAATATGTATCTTGGCACGTCGAATTGAAATCAGCTATTCGAAACTATGTATTATTCGAATAAAATTTCGGACCCGATGAATTCAAATGAACGAAGTCAGACTGTATTTGTAAAAATACATATTTGGTAAGGAATGGTATTCTTAAAAAATATTTTTTATTTCACTGAATTAGACATTATTTGCTATAAATAAGACACGTAACTCTTGGCTTTCTTCTAAGAATGTTGCAGTCTGTGAAGATCGAAACCGTTTAATGGGACAAGTTCTGACAGGAAAACTCGTTCGAAAAACATTTCTGATGAAATGAAACCTATTGGCATTACAAGTTCGTTATCAAAACAATATATGAGAAAATCCTCCCCCCATCTGTCTAAATCCCTAATTTCGTTGCAGTTATATTCCGTTTAGAAACATGTCCGTATCAAACTAAATGCAACATTAAACACAATTTTTGATAGTTTGAAACTACCATAGAGCTATCTGAAATTACAGAAAAAATGAAATGGGTTTTAAAGAAAAGTTGAAAGCTTTAGGTGTAAAATCTACTCATGCTCAATATTTCGGCCAAAGTTGGCCCTTTTCAAGAGCAAAGTACACAATATTACATAACATGTTTTGTATTTGATGAATACGCTACCAAGCCTATTGCATATTGATATTGCGTAATATTGTGTTCTTTGCTCTTGCGCCGAAATATTAAGCTCGAGTGGATTTTTACACCGAACGTTAAATTGATTCACTTTCTGGGATATTTCAACAACCAGATGAAATAGTTTTTAAATAACATTTTGAAAAAACATGTGCCCGTGTTCATAAAGCTCCTAAGGAGAAAATTGTCTTTAGATTTTATAGAACTATGCTTAAATATTGGAAAATTCTGAAGTGTTATTTTCAGGAAATTTTATGAGACAAGGAATTTCCTTACTTAAAGTCTTAGGAGCTTTATGACTATGAATACGGGCCCTGGAGCTGACTCTATATACGGTCCCTGGATACACTAAAGATGGTTCATTCATTATTTTAGTTAGTTTATCGCACAAAATTTTAAACAACATAGCAGCGCTGACTAGAACAACTTCGATAAATAAAATTCATATACTTATAGCTGTGTCTGATGACAGTAACATCCCGTAAGGGATCGTAATATTGTTTCATTATAATATTTTAGAACTTACAAATGAGACGTATAAATTTGCCTGGAGTGTTGTAGCGGTGATATTAAGATAAATTGGACAATATATACTTGAACAGTCCAATTCGATGGTGTTCACACTAAGTTGGTTAAAACTGTGTTTTTTGTAGGTTTTTTCTCTCTAGAAAACCCATAATTTGCCTAGAAAAAACCCACCTTTAACCCGGTGCCAATACCACTGCGTTAAACCTAGATTAAACCTAGTTTAAAACCGGGTTTTGCTCACTTATTTGGGAAGGTAGACATTTATTTTAGGTTGTAAAATTTATTTTCATTTGCTAAAGTTGGTGAAACACATTGGAGAGCATCGACTCGGGCGTTTTGTTTCTATTTTAGCATCTTGATTTTCTACGTCTAGCTTTAACTCCCCCAACAATCACGTGGTTCTTGCACATCCAATAGAGTGTGTCAATTTCATGTTACTGACAAAACAGTCAAGTTAAGGCATCCGCCTTTGGAGCGGAAGGTCGAAGGTCCGAATCCCGGTACGGGTCCGTTCTGACATGGCCGGTTGGTGAGCCGCCAGCTAGTTAAATAATGGTTACCGTGTGCCTACCTATCTGCCTAGTGTCTGGCATAAAAGGATAGGAATCGGGTAGTAAATATGCTCAGAAAGTAGGTGTCTCATAAGTTAGAAATGGCTGGCCACTTAAGTAGGAGTGACACTATAATAAATAAACACTTTTTTAAAAAGGTGAAAAGGGATAATTTATGAACAGCCACAGCTTAATATAGCACACTGCCTTCGCAAATGAAAGGAACATAATTATACGGGTATATTCATCTATAGTTATTTTACAGAGACTCAGCACATCCCAAGATTTGTATTTAGTCATTCAAAATCGATTTACAATTACTACGCTCACAAGAAAACTGCATTATGTCAGCGAACCTGATTAGAATAAAATTTAATAATTTATATATACCGGTAATGCAATCAATATTTGTCTGTAAAACAGATTGTCTGTAAAACAGATATTCAAACAACATGAGGTATTCTGTATAATAACTGTACAATGATGGTTACGATGGTGAATAAGATATCTATAAAGACATTTTTTCTCGATTTTTACTCTCTATTTGGAGGATGCAAAGCTTTGTTTTTATCGTCATATTCTGTTTTGCCGAAAGAAATTTGTTCACGTTTTTTTCAGTATAAGATTTCTTTGTCATTGTAATTTTTGCATTTTTCCAAGAATTTGCAGATTCGTTTTTGCTTTTAGTTAATTCCTGTGTGTTCGTTTTATGACCGTTTTAACCATACCGTTTCCTTGTAATTCTGTAATTTCATTTCCGCACAAAATCGAAATAAGTTTTATGGTCAATTTCTTATGATTTTAATGACACGCACCGTGTAAGATATCATCAACATGACGTCATTCGTGCCCAGTCACAGTGTCACCCTTTCATTTAAACAAGAAATGTCTTTCAAAAAAGATGGCGCCATCTGAATCAATCAAAGTTGTTAATAAGTTAAGCTAAAAGGGGTTTTGTGGAAATTGAATGTACATTAACTGCATAACTTGAAAGAAAACGAAGGTTGAATTTTTTGTTGAAAATATTTTTATTAGATATACTTGTTTATTTAAAGCAAAAGTGGAGACATGTATTATACAATGGTTCCCTTTATCCCCGTATCAGTAGTACTCCTTGGCAATGTGATTCTGCCAAGCCAACACAGTGAACACTATACAAAACAATTCTTCCTAATGGTGCCCCTATTACTTTGATTCTACACACTCTTCGTAGATATTGCATTCGGTCAATTCCGACATTGTTCGGGTTCGTCTTCGTGCGTTTCCGGGAATTTCCGTACGATACTAAATGTAATACAAATCATGATACGCTCCCTGTCTAGTTTCGACTTTATAAAACGTGCTTTTTATGAAACGCATAAATCAAAGTTTTGAATTTCATAAACCTATCTAAAGTTTAAAAATAAACGGCCGTAAATTTGTAGTACTCATGTCATGAATTTTAAGTAATATTTATTGTATTAACAATACTTTAATCATCAGAACTTATGATTTTAATGCTACATTAATTGAGGAAAACAGAAAAGGAGCGTATCATGACCTAGGACATACACGCATCATGCGGTTTGCACGTCTCTAAGAAGAGACAAGCAGAAATAAATGCGTAAAGAACGACTCCACAAACCCCTGACAAGGTCAACAAAAGAAAACGCCCTACGCTGGAATATACAGTCAATTAATGAAACATAACTGACACCTTACATACAACTGCTAAATAACTTGTTAACGACTTTGATGGAATTGACTCGTCAATACATTTATAAGTGAATCTTATGTTCAGAAATTTCAGTTTAGCATTGTATGCGATGTATTTCAATGGAAATATTGCGCCTGAATTTAGCAACATATTTTCAAAGTTTCGTGACAACTGACAGTATAATGAAAAAGATAGAAGCAAAACTATCATATATAAGTTTGTATATTTACCTCCCCCTAGTAAATATTAGTATCCCCGGGGCATACTACGCAAAAGATTCGTACATATGTATTATCGCAATCCTTTTCATACCCTTTTAAATAACTAACATTATTTATGAATGTCTAGTTGCCTATGATATCGTCATGACATAAGAAGATGAGGAAAGAGAATTTGAAGAATACAAAGACCACGTGATGAATTATGTTCGGATAAATAGCACAAAATGAAAACAAATGGCAATTTTAATCATGATGTCATCAGTGTTAATTTAACAATATACTCGTATACGGTAAGTCGTTCGGTCTGTATTCCTCTTCTATCGTGGAACGGAGTGAGGTTGCCATGCAAAGCTATTAACGTATAATGGAGTATTTTGAATAAAACGTCTAGAATTATGTATGCATAAAATTCAGGACCGTATATTTAATAATTAAGGTGTTAATTATAGCACTTCATAGTGTGATTAGTAATAGACCGTATAGTATGTTTCAATATAGATCACCTATACTCAGTGACGTACAGTGTATCATCACAAGTTAACTAACATATTACATGTCAATGTATCTGATTAAACAATATGAATAAACTAAGAATGTCTTCTGAATTCCGACGTCGGGCAATTTCCCATGTGGTAGACTTACAATACTCCTCGCTAGATAAATATAGAAATTTACTATAGATCTACTTTCGGACATAGTTGTTAATGCAAAACAACATTAAGTTCGTCTGGTTTTCATACAACCTTGTCCTGTTTGCAGTAATAGTAAGCTGACGCCTTTGTCCTCATCAAAGTGTTTACTTTGCAAACTTAACACCATGGCCATAATTGTAATCATTACTTTGCTTCGGAAGAAGATACAAAAACAATATGTATATACAATGTACGTCTTTTTGTTATATTTTGGTAAACAAATATATAGGTCTTAACAAAAAGCTAACCAATCTGCGTCAATATTACAAGCGTTGTTCGGTTGAAGAGAATTTTGTTAGATGGTGGACGTAAGATTTGATAGGTTTGCACAACGTTATTGATCAACTCATAGCAAAGTCATGTTACTACGGATAGGACGAAAATATGAACTGTTTTAGCGGTTTCTGTATTGTGCTCATTCAATAGACAATAATTACACTCGTTGATATCCCATTTTGTTGACTGTAAATACATTTCCCAAGTACATGTATATAGCAATGATATGCAGAAAAATGCTTATACGTCTATGTGTCCATTACAACGGAAATATGCATGTACGTGGTTTACATTATATTTGAACAAGCAAAACTACAGTCTTCATTAGCAGATGATGAATGGTCTACTGATGTTTTGTGTGTAATTTAATTATTTTCGCAGAGTAATAAATCCCTACGTAGAAATGTAACAATGGTCTTGCTAAATTACCAGAATATGTTTTCGCAGAGTCATTACCCGGCTTCAACATTAGTCATTCTAAGATGTCTGTCTGAAAAGTCTATTTTTTGGTTGTGACATTATTGGCGTAAAAGTTTACTTTATCAAAAACCAAAGCTTTAATATATCAGCTTCTTTCTTCATAACGTTTACTAATTTTAGTGGGTAGTTGAGTTTGAAGGAATCAAGTATACACACATGTACATGAGTTTTTTTGCATGCACACTTATTAAATAGTTACCTGACTTATAATTGATACATGCATATTAAATAATCTTGTTTATGTTAATAAAATAAAACTGACCCATCAATTGTCTTTTAAGACACTCACTCGAAATGTTGACTGTTCGTTCTCCATTCGGAATTACTCGGTCAATAGTACGCTCAAGTTCGAGACGAATCATTCACCGACTTGTTCCAAATGCTATATTTCATTGTTCTATTTCCGGTGTCATACTTCCTGTTTTTCCCCGTTCATAAATGCAGGATATTACCTTAGCATCTATGACAGTGTTGATGGTATAAATAAGAATCTTTGATATTATACATTTCAATGTTTTCACAGGCTTTTTTTTCCCAGTTGATTCAAGAAGAAAATGAAGTTTGTCTCATAGATTATTGTAGGAGAATGCCGGTCGAAGTCTCATATAAGGCTAGAACATATAATTATTGACAGTGTATGGTGCAAACTTTAGGATTGATGACATATCAGAGAAAATTGGTCATGTTAACCATACTTAATTATACCATATTTTCGGAATAGGACAGAATTGATGCTCTCTTTGTGATCTCTTTAAAGAACACACACTGGTCCCATCGCCATTACCTGGTATGTAGTGCAACATATTGCTGATAACAAAAAAATGGATTGTCAGAAAATATGCATCTATCAAAAGTAAGCTAAACATCAAAGACTTTACAACCGAGTACAAATAAGTGTAATACAGAGTAATGTCCTGAAAAAACTATGACTTATATTTGACCACCTCTCTAGAGCGGCCCTCTCTTCAGCGTCAACCTCTCTTCAACAACTGCTTCAATTTTCTCGTAGCAAAAGTTTACAACCAAAGGAACCACTCTGAAGTCAACACCCGAATTTTGCATTGTCCAATTGAGCACTTCTGTGGGATTTCCAATCTCTACTGTAAGTGACGTCATTTCAAGAAAACGCAACTTGTGATTTCGCTATTTACAAGCAGGAAACAACATTTACTCCATACGGTCACTTCGTTTTCTTATTGCCATATGGAGGAAATATTGCTTACTGTCAGTACATGGTGACGTGACATGTGACGTTTTCTGGAAATAACATCACTTAAAGAACAGGTTCGAAATCGTACAGTGGCGCTCAAATGGAATTGTTTGGCCGAGATTGCTCTTTATTCCATATACATTTGAATACACATAGGATTTGGCATTTACGTGTGTCCGTGTAGTAAACTTTCTGTTGTAATCATTAGCGTTATACAGCATAGCAGTAATCTGGAGACAAGACAATGAGGAGACAATTCCCTGCGATGTTTATTGATAGAAATCCTTGCTGGTCACCGCAATTACTCCATTATTTCAACATCAGAATACGTACCAAAATCTCATTTTCCCATTATTAACGACCGTCTATGTCTTTCCTAACTCCCTTCGGACACATAATGATAGATTATCAGAAGACAGTTTGTATGAGTTGTGATACTATCATAAGATAAATCGGCGGTTCACGGGGCCATTGTCTTTCGTGTTTGTAGTCTTGTTAATGGTAAAAAAGCTTTGTTAAATGACAGTTGCAGTAATAATCGCGGATAATGGGACTTCTTACAATGTAAACGAATTTTAGAATGCCGGTACTAGCACATATAAATCCGATTATGTTATTGTAAGCATCTGGGAAAGGAACTACTTTGCTTGTATTTTCTTTTCAACAAGTTATGTCAAGTCCTTGGAATCAATGCAGTAATGATCAAATTACCAAATGGTTAAGCTTAATTACCAGGCTGAGTAATACAGTCTGCCAAAAAATGTTTTCTTACAAGCATGGGTATTCATAGTTTCAAACTAATCGACACAGTAATACTTAGGGGTTCTTATTGCTCTTATATATGATACTTTTTTAATTCCAATATTAGCCTCGCGGCCCGTGAGGACAACATATTTATGTACAAATACGTGTATGTACAGGAATATTCATATACATGTATATACAGTTGCGGAGAAGACACAATTAATTTACATTAAATTAAACATGTGTATTGAACAAAAGCTGATAATTCTGCAAAACACTGTATATATTATAATGACTACGCAAATGATTAGTATGTTAACAATATATACAATTTAAAGACTACATGATGTATATATACACTGGCTAGGTTCATGTACAAGTATCACACAACACACTCAGAAGTTGATTCCAACAAATTTGCAATTTTTACATACACATCAACTGTTTACAAAATTAACAATAATACAGAAATAAAACAAAACAAACAAGAAATATCTTTAAAAAAGATGGTCGGCACAATCTGAAGCAACACATTTTTGCAAACTGAAGGTTAATATTTGTTGTACACCATATAAAATTGCCGTGATGTTACGATTTCTGGTCACTCGATAACAACTCCGATACCTGCAAGGGGAGATCACTGCGTAGGAGATTGAAAAAAATAACTCTGTAGTGCGCTGAGTCATACAGAGACAGTATAGTCTGTTTTAATATAGTTCTCCAGTACTTATTGTATCAGGCGTGAAATCACACATTCGTGATAATTAACTTGTAACATGGATTTTTCAGATTTAAACAATATAAATGTTCGTGACTGATACATAAAACCTAGAATGTCTTATTTATTCTAACTCCGGGCAATTTCCCGTGGGATTGACTAACAACACTACTCAATAGATAAATCTTGAAATATACTATAGATCTACTTTCAGACACAGTTGTTAAGACAAACAATATATGCTCATCTGGTTTTCATACAACATTGTCATGTTTACAATTATAAGAATAACGCTTCTATACGGTGATCAACTGTTTTCGCTGCAAACATAACACCATTTACGCAATAGTTGTGTCCATTACTTTGCCTCGGAAGAAAAAATACATAACAATAAAGAAGTTATTCTTTTTAGGTTCGGTAAACAAATATTTAGGCCTTAACAAAAATTTAACCAATCCGCGTCAATGTCACAAACGTTCTGCTTAGAGAGAATTATGTTTAGTGGTTAACGTAAGATTTGATTGGTTTACACAACGCTGACATGCAAAAAACAAAGCCATGTTAGTACGGCTGCGCCGAAAATTGTTATATCGTTATAGACTTTGAACATTAAATACAAGAGCCTTCAACGTGTTTGGCTTATTTTCCCTCAAAGACGACGTCTACATTGTTACAAACTTACTTACACTCGGTTGACAATCTTTGAGCGAGATTATATGGACACGATTTAATCCAGTGTCAACAGTGGAAGGCATCTTTTGTAGCACATGATGAATGGCATTTATATTACCGTGAAATGCATTATGAGACAGTCTTTTACTATTCCCAACGGAGGGCATGTCAATACTGCGAAGTAAGATGCGCGTCTTTACATTAAACTTAAGTGCTTGTCGTACAGATATATGAAAACTTGTGATATCTATGAACTGTCATAAACAGTTCATTTTAGTTAATGTAGCAGTACTTTATATCGATAAAAAAAATTGCGTAAATCACTCATAACGTTAATCTGGCGTTATTCAGACATTAATCAGGGACTCGTGCGTTCAACTGGCGTTCAATAGCATTTATATGGATGTGGCGTGCGGTATACGAGTATAATTCAATTGGTTTTATTCTTACATAAGACAATATTTTTGCCTTATATGAATTGTCTTCACAACTAATACCATCTACAAAATTTGGATTTGTCAAACAGGTATTTGTTCTGTAGAGGGAATATGTGTGAATATATGAATGCACAAACTCTTATAGTGTTGTCGGACGCGATAAGTCATGTCACAATCTCAAAATTAAGATCACAATTTACAAGTCCATTTTCACTGTTTTGCTCTTTATTCAACCTCAATATTAAGACTACCTCAATAAGAAGACAAGTTTTCAATAGTTGCAAGGGCTATCGAGATTTTACTGTAATACGGGAAAATTCAGTTTTATACTGATGCAAATTCCGTGGCTAATGAGTCAAATTTAACAATGCACGCAGAGCTAAAAATACCGCGAACTGAATTCTGGTTTCCTCTGGAACATCTTAACCTTGCATCTTAATACATGTACAATGATGACTGGTTCACGAACTGAATTCTGGTTTTCTCTGGAACATCTTAACCTTGCATATTGGTACATGTACGATAATGACTGGTTCACGAACTTAATTCTGGTTATCTCTGGAACATGTTAACCTTGCCTCTTGGTACATGTACGATAATGACTGGCTCACGAACTTAATTCTGGTTTTCTCGGGAACATTTTAACCTTGCCTCTTGGTACATGTACGATGATGACTGGTTCACGAACTGTATTCTGGTTTTCTCTGGCACATTGTTAACCTTGCCTCTTGGTACATGTACGATGATGACTGGTTCACGAACTTAATTCTGGTTTTCTCTGGCACATTGTTAACCTTGCCTCTTGGTACATGTACGATGATGACTGGTTCACGAACTGTATTCTGGTTTTCTCTGGCACATTGTTAACCTTGCCTCTTGGTACATGTACGATGATGACTGGATCACAAACATTTATGAATAATCGGCATTATATTGTAAGAAGAACGGGCGACTATTTCGGATAACGTTGGGACTTTACACGTGTTATTTGCCTTCTTTAAGCGCTCCGTGCCCGAAACATAACATCTGAGAGTGTGCAGATAGTATAGATATGGTATTAAATCTCACATAACACTTCGGCGAAAATATCGTCTATACATTACGCACAGTTGCTTATGGCGCATTCATACTATAACGTATAGCAGTAACGTATGCCGACGTATGAGAATTTTCACCAACACGCTGGTGTACGTTGACATAAGTTACGGTTAGGTTTGGTATAAGTTGTATACACTAAAAGCACGCTGTTTTAAGCTGGCATACGTTGTTATACGCAGAGGCCGAAATATTTTTTTGTGTATGCACAAAATGTTTGGGCGTATGTCGACGTCCTCTTCATAGGTTAGGCATACGTTGGGCATACTCTAGCCATACGCTAAGTACGTTACAGGTAGGTTACTCATACGTCGATATATACTAAGTACGTTAGAGGCAGTTTACTCATACGTCGAGATACGTTGGCATGAAGCTAGCTGACTACAGTATGAATGCGGTAATGTAGAGACCGGCGCCGTATTTACGTAGAACGTCACGTGATCGTCGGTAACACGCCGAGTGCGCTGCGCATAGGTTTATCATAAGTTACTCATACGTTGGGCATAAGTGGAAAACGCTGGACATACGCTGGTCATACGCTGTGATACGCTGCTATAAGTTATATATAAGTTAGTGATAGGTTACTTATAGGTTAGACGTTCAATACGTTATGCATACGCCCAATTTATTCATGCTGTAGAATTTTCGATGCTTTTTTGGGCGTATGCCGACGTGTTGACATTATTTTATGATTTTTCATACGCTAGGTATAAGTTTCTCTAATACGTCATAGTGTGACTGCACCATTAAGCCCCAGTCACACTGAGACGTACAATTTGCAGTCGTAGGACTCCTCGGTTTTAGACAGCTTTTCAAGTAGTCGTAGGACTTGCCACGACAAAAGTAGTGTTGGGAGAGAGTCTTGCAATGATCCTGCGACGACGCAGGACCTGTGATAAGATCGTCGTACGACAAACTGAGAAGCAACTGTCGTGCGTTGACGTACGTCGTCGTGCGTCAGTCTTGCGTTGACTTGCTTCGTCTTGCGTCAGTCGTGCGTCGTTGTACGTCATGTAGATAAGACGACGCATATCAACACACGACTGACGCACGACGACGTACGTAGTCTATCAGCACGGACTATATAAAATTAAGTGCGCTGCAGGCTTTCCATTTCATATGTACAACTTCGGTGTGTGGACATTATGGCTTTCTTTCCACCAGAAAAACTGGGCTCAGACCTATGACATTAGAATTACTACAGCAGTAGCAGGTCGAAGACACTCTAGCCCTGATTAGTCGCCGTTTAATAATCAGAAGGAGGAGGCGCTGGTGGGTCCGGTCATGGATACAGCGAATGCCACTTGTTGGCACATACGAGAATCTGATGAGGGAGCTAGAACGGGCGTCCCAGTGTGACTTCCTTCACTGCCCTCCTTTTCCCCTTCTTGTTTACTTTGGTTGGCATGTCCGGAATCTCGACATTAAATGACCTGTCAACAGAGAACGCCCGCTTTATGTAGTGGTCAGTCTAGCCCTGCATTTGACGTACGTCAGTCTTGCGTCTTCTTAAGACAGTCTTATAGGCCAGTGAAAAAATGAATTAGGGAAAAAAATGCACAGAAATAATTTTGGTGGATTTGTGTCATATAAGGCACCACATTTAATATACAAAACGTATATAGGACAATCACTAGGTGCAAACTATGATTTTTGGGGTAAAATGGTTATACATTTAAATTAGGGATGTCAACGAATAGCAAATCAGGTATTCGAATATTCGTTTTTCATTTCGAACGAATATTCGAATATTCGATCGACACAACTTAGACAAAATTATTAAAAAAATAATATTTCATATACCAAAGTTCCTTACGTGCTGTGTGTATTCTACTTTTGTTTTCACCGGAAGTTAAGACTCTGACGAATGAAGTTATTGCAGTTAACAAATCATCGTGTTTATGAATATCTTTGTGAAATGTTTATATGTTCTGTTTTCGTCAATTGTTCACTATTTTGCAAATAAAGCATGAATTGGATGATATGACCTACGTGAACAATACGTATGTAAATTATGTTGTTTCCCGTCACCCCATTTTTTCGGCATGTTTCTTTTCTCAATTACATCTTTGATCATTCTTAATTAAAAAACGAGTAACGTGTGAAATGTGATTTTTGGAGTAAAAAAAAAATAACAAAAAATAGGAATTTCTGGAATTTGCCAATAACTATGTCAAATATTGCATTAAAGCTACCAGAATTACTTTATTTAATGGATAAGGCATTTCAGTACAAAATACCTAAAGTATAAAAACATTTTATCGTGTGAAATGTGATTTTTGGGGTAAAACTTAAACAAAAAATTGGGAATTTTTGGATTTGCCAATTTCTATGTCAAATTATGCAATAAAACTACCAGAATTACTGTAATTAATATATATTATATTACAGTAAAAAATGCCTAAGGTATATTTGCATTGTATCGTGTGAAATTTGATTTTTTTTGTGTCAAACGTAAAAATAAATAACAAAAAATGGGATTTTTTTGGAATTTGCCAATAACTATGTCAAATTATGCAATAAAACTACCAGCATTACTTTATTATATATATATTGTTTTACAGTACAAAATACCTTAAGTAAAGATACATAGTATTGTGTTTTTTGGGGTAAAACTGAAAAAAAATAACAAAAAATGAGAACAGTGTAATAGTATTGTTTAGCTTCGGAGTATCTAATTATAAACACATCATACCTTGCCGTGTAAATACTTTTCGACCGCTCAGATACAGAACTCATAGACATTTCTTACTTACCAAGGGAGACGACTGTGTCTTGGTATTTTCTCTATGTCAAGGGAGACAACTTAGCGATATTCAAACCGTTTGCCTTACAAGAGTTTTGGTTCTTCAATGCCTGATAACGTGTCCATGAAAATCGATTACTAGTACCAAGAAACTTGCGTAAACGAATGACACGAAAACACGAAAAGGATCTTAAACATATACGAACAGTACGTTTGTGTTTAACAGTCACGTAGTGAGTTGCAACAAACATAGTCCAGCCACGGACGTCACATCTCTCCAGAGACACGTACGCGGGGCTACATCAGACATAGTCCAGTCACGGACGTCACATCTCTCCAGAGACACGTACGCGGGGATACATCAGACATAGTCCAGTCACGGACGTCACATCTCTCCAGAGACACGTACGCTGGGCTACATCAGACATAGTCCAGTCACGGACGTCACATCTCTCCAGAGACACGTACGCGGGGCTACATCAGACAAACATAGTCCAGTCACGGACGTCACATCTCTCCAGAGACACGTACGCGGGGCTACATCAGACATAGTCCAGTCACGGACGTCACATCTCTCCAGAGACACGTACGCGGGGCTACATCAGATATAGTCCAGTCACGGACGTCACATCTCTCCAGAGACACGTACGCGGGGCTACATCAGACATAGTCCAGCCACGGACGTCACATCTCTCCAGAGACACGTACGCGGGGCTACATCAGATATAGTCCAGTCACGGACGTCACATCTCTCCAGAGACACGTACGCGGGGCTACATCAGACAGACATAGTCCAGCCACGGACGTCACATCTCTCCAGAGACACGTACGCGGGGCTACATCAGACATAGTCCAGTCACGGACGTCACATCTCTCCAGAGACACGTACGCGGGGCTACATCAGATATAGTCCAGCCACGGACGTCACATCTCTCCAGAGACACGTACGCAGGGCTACATCAGACATAGTCCAGCCACGGACGTCACATCTCTCCAGAGACACGTACGCGGGGCTACATCAGACATAGTCCAGCCACGGACGTCACATCTCTCCAGAGACACGTACGCGGGGCTACATCAGACATAGTCCAGCCACGGACGTCACATCTCTCCAGAGACACGTACGCGTGGCTACATCAGACAGACATAGTCCAGCCACGGACGTCACATCTCTCCAGAGACACGTACGCGGGGCTACATCAGACAGACATAGTCCAGCCACGGACGTCACATCTCTCCAGAGACACGTACGCGGGGCTACATCAGACATAGTCCAGCCACGGACGTCACATCTCTCCAGAGACACGTACGCGGGGCTACATCAGACATAGTCCAGCCACGGACGTCACATCTCTCCAGAGACACGTACGCGGGGCTACATCAGACATAGTCCAGCCACGGACGTCACATCTCTCCAGAGACACGTACGCGGGGCTACATCAGACATAGTCCAGCCACGGACGTCACATCTCTCCAGAGACACGTACGCGGGGCTACATCAGACATAGTCCAGCCACGGACGTCACATCTCTCCAGAGACACGTACGCGGGGCTACATCAGATATAGTCCAGTCACGGACGTCACATCTCTACAGAGACACGTACGCGGGGCTACAACAGACATAGTCCAGCCACGGACGTCACATCTCTCCAGAGACACGTACGCGGGGCTACATCAGACATAGTCCAGCCACGGACGTCACATCTCTCCAGAGACACGTACGCGGGGCTACATCAGACATAGTCAAGCCACGGACGTCACATCTCTCCAGAGACACGTACGCGGGGCTACATCAGACATAGTCCAGTCACGGACGTCACATCATTCCAGAGACACGTACGCGTGGCTACATCAGACAGACATAGTCCAGCCACGGACGTCACATCTCTCCAGAGACACGTACGCGTGGCTACATCAGACAGACATAGTCCAGTCACGGACGTCACATCTCTCCAGAGACACGTACGCGTGGCTACATCAGACAGACATAGTCCAGTCACGGACGTCACATCTCTCCAGAGACACGTACGCGTGGCTACATCAGACAGACATAGTCCAGTCACGGACGTCACATCTCTCCAGAGACACGTACGCGGGGCTACATCAGACAGACATAGTCCAGTCACGGACGTCACATCTCTCCAGAGACACGTACGCGTGGCTACATCAGACAGACATAGTCCAGTCACGGACGTCACATCTCTCCAGAGACACGTACGCGTGGCTACATCAGACAGACATAGTCCAGTCACGGACGTCACATCTCTCCAGAGACACGTACGCGGGGCTACATCAGACAGACATAGTCCAGTCACGGACGTCACATCTCTCCAGAGACACGTACGCGTGGCTACATCAGACAGACATAGTCCAGTCACGGACGTCACATCTCTCCAGAGACACGTACGCGTGGCTACATCAGACAGACATAGTCCAGTCACGGACGTCACATCTCTCCAGAGACACGTACGCGTGGCTACATCAGACAGACATAGTCCAGTCACGGACGTCACATCTCTCCAGAGACACGTACGCGTGGCTACATCAGACAGACATAGTCCAGTCACGGACGTCACATCTCTCCAGAGACACGTACGCGTGGCTACATCAGACAGACATAGTCCAGTCACGGACGTCACATCTCTCCAGAGACACGTACGCGTGGCTACATCAGACAGACATAGTCCAGTCACGGACGTCACATCTCTCCAGAGACACGTACGCGGGGCTACATCAGACATAACCGTAAATATAAGGTAGGCCCTGAAACCTCGTGAATAAGAAGGTCAGTTCTGAAGAAAGTTGGACCTTAGTTGTAATTCAAAATACGAAGACAAATTAAGTGGTCAATCAAAATACAGCCATATCAATAACTAGGTGGTTTTAATTTTGAGGTGGTCTTTAAGTCATGTTTCTCTGTTCTCAACAAAACTAAAGAAGAAACAATTTTGGTGTACACTATATTTCACTCATCAGAGTCTGCCCAGTTGAAGTCGAAGTAAACAAATGAACAGAAAAATGAGCATAATATAACTTTAATATCTATCATAAATTCTTCTTGCATTTGCTACTAATTAGTAATTGGTCTATTATCTTATCTAATTTTTTTTTATTTTCAGATCATCTTAACTTTTTGTAGTTTTTAATTATCTCATTTTTATCATGATGTTAATACATGATGTACTTGTTATTGTTTGTGCGTGCGCGTATGTGAATGCTTGCGTGCGTGCGTATGTCCGTGTGTGAATTCTTGATTGTTTGTGCGTGTTTATCTTGTTAATAGAAGGCCATATTGGAAATAAGATGTACAATTTATCGTTAACCTTAATATGTTACTTTCTGAAAATAAAGAATTTATTATTATATTGTTTTGGGTTGTACGTCGTTTGTCAACAGTAATATACACTGTTATATATGCGGTTCCAACTCTTAAACAGCGAAAGTAACTGTACAATAAGATTATCATTGATTGTTTATAAAAGTTTTGAATTGAGATCGCAAATATATTTCTTATAATAATCCAAATTCTCCCCATTATCAACTATTAACTATCTTCTGTTATTCATTTATTAAACTACCAATTTACTTAGTACTTACTTTTTTAAAAATAAATACACTTGCTAGTAATACATGTATGTACGTAATTATGTTTGTAAACGTTACTCATGAAATTTAGAACAATATGTATTGTAAATCACCATTGACATGTTGTACTTATTGTATTGTATTTATTCATGTGGAATGATTGGCTCATTGCCTTTTTCTGAATAAACTTATCGATTAGTTCAGACCGTAATGAACTGTATTTCAGTGCGCAGGTTGTGATGTGTGTTTGTTTATCATAAAACTGTGGGTACCTTAATTTATTGCCTAAAAACACACGCCTTGTCTTAAATTTCTTAATATTGTCACTTTTTGCTCGCATTCGTTTTAAGTGATTACTTTCTCCTGGAAATTAATTAACAACCAAGTTATTGTGGCGTTTACAAACTTCTATCAAACCTTTACGAAACCTTTTGATTAGTTTTGTTGGGTTTTATCCCCATTTTCAGCAACATTTGAGCTTTGTACCGGCGGACAGTCCACTTGCTCCTGTGTAACCAACAAATCAATGCTGGATTTCCCCGCTGCAAACGACAGACTACACTACCACATTACGTATCAGATGTAGGAGCCGAATTAACATAGGGTTCAAATTGTCGCTAAGAAATTCCCCGTCCCGACTTGATTTCGACCTCACGGCCATGTAACATTCAGATGTTTGAAAACAGGTCAGAAATATACGTATAAGAAGAAAACCGGAGAAAATTTCATTGTTAATGCACATTTTGCGGCCCAATAATGCATGCAAATAGTGCGTTTTCTTCAACTATATATACCCTTATGTTTCCGTGATTAGCTGAGGGCATGCTCTCACCTTGGACCCAAAGTACACAAGTTTTTAGTACGATTTACCATTTTCAGACATATTAATTAATCGTCATGGGAATGGTCCTAGTCATTGTAAAATTAATGAAGTTCAATCAAAGTAAGTTTCAGCGATTGCAATATAGTTTTGATATTTCGGAAATTACTGACTTCACCAGAAATAATTTGAAGTATACTATATTGTGGTATAGCCATGTTTTTGATGATTTAAAAAGATATATTTGCTTCAGAGCTGAAACTGCACTGACATCTATAGTTGAAAAGTGGAACAATGCGATCAATGGAAGTACAATGGTCGGAACAGTCTTTCTGGACATTTTAGGCATTTTATCTAGTAAAATATTCAACTCTTCTTGACAAATAAAAATCAAATAATTTCAACCCATCATCACTTCAGTGGTTCAAATTGTATTCGACAAACAGATATCAAAGGGTATGTGTATCTAGAAAGCTCTCACGTCAGACGACCCTCAAGCATTTGTTTTAGGCAATACATTATGCTACTCAAATATTTATGATAAGCAAACACATATCGAGACCGACGAACGGAAATGCAGTTTATTACGGTCTACACTAATATCTGACTATGAATTCGAGTTCGAGAACTAAGGTACAAATGTATTTATTATATTGTATTTATTCAAGTGCAATGATGGGCTCCTTGTCTTTTCTGAATAAACTTATCTGTATACGACGGTCGGTTGACCAAACCAGTCATCCTGGGTTACCTACCAACCAGTACTATTCTGCTCCTGAGCAATCAACTAACAACTCCTCCACATAAATAGACAAAGTTCAGGTGGAGGACAAATGACTTTGGATGCATTATCTTCAATTAAATTGTCACGGAAGAACATAGGCCTCATATGGGTTTCGAACCCACGACCTCTAGATAGCACTCGAGCTGATATAACCAGGCGGACGTACTTCCTCTAGAAATAACACTATTGATGGAGATCATGTTTTTATTACTTTTTTGAGTATTTTCTCCTATATATATATACAGTAAAAACTTAGTTAAAGACCACCTCAATAATAAGACCACCTCAAAATTTAGAACACGTTTTCAATTCCGTTTTCACTGTTTTGCTCTTTATTCAACCTCAAAATTAAGACCACCTTAATATTAAGACCAGTTTTCAACGGTCCCAATGTTGGTCTTATTATTGAGGTTTTACTGTACCGTAATCAAATATCAAAAAACAGTATATACTCAGAAGAAGGGTCTATTTACATGCTTGGTAGTCCCACTTCGGAAGCAATATCACCATAAATACCATAAATATTTTCACTACCAGCTCGAGCTTCTGCAAACATAATGCGATCCTGGGAACTCGCATTAAATTCGATTCAGTAGACACACTAATCGTCTGAACTGGATCATGCTTGTTTGAATTGTTCAATCAATTTTACAGACAGAGTAAAGTAATGTAACAGTTGTTTTAATGGATATTTCAGCTATAATTACCAGGTAGAGCGTCAACAATATATACTGTTCAAGCTATACAGCAGTATATATCTCAACTACAGTATATGTATATACAGTAAAACCTCACATAAAGACCACCTCAATAATAAGCCCACCTATAATAAGTCTATTTTCACTGTTTTGCTCTGTATTCAATCTCAATATTAAGACCACCTCAAAGAGAAGACCAGTATTAAAGGTTCACAAATGTGGTCTTATTATTGAGGTTTTACTGTATAGTTATATATTTGCATATACTATAGAAGGAATAAAGGGAGAGCACTCTAGAAGGGATATTGGGCGAGAACACTAGGAGGATAAAGGGAGATAACTCGAGACTATCTCCTGTGGGTTGGAGTGTACATTTTTCTATGTTTTAGGGAAAGAAAGCAAACAGAAAGTCAAGAAGTAGTGAAACACCCTATGTCTGTAAAAAAATTAAAGAATGAACAAACTCGATAAACATAATTGTTGTTTGTATGATTGTGTTATCATAAAATATGTACTTGCATTCTTAAGTTTTGTCTAGTCGGTACTATATTTGTGATAAACTTGTTGACGCATTGACGCAAGTCAGAAAATGCAATTCATTGCGATAGTTGACGCAAAAGGGAAATTGCTTTAAACGCCGTATCCATAACTGTCTTTTTATCGCTTTATAATTGACCCTTACTACTATTTATAATTTAAAAGAACACAAACTCAAGGTAATTCACAAGAATTGTAGACTTTATAAACAACAATGACGCAGACTCATTGTTTTTGTCTGAAACAGCTCGATGCATGGACCATAATTATTCACTGAACCCGTTAATTAGTACATGTACAAGTATTCACGCTTACCCATAACAACATCTGAGTCAGATGGTTGTCAATGTAAACAAGAAGAATGTGAAGAATATGACGTCCAATTTTAGGCAGGAAACCATTTTCCCGACGAAACTATTATTATTTAAAGCATGTCGACTGAATAACCATAGACACTGCTTGCTTGACCACGGTCACTGAAAACCTAAACTCATAACAACAACTGTCTGTTATACAAATGCAGTAAAACTCACATAAAGACCACCTGAATAATAAGACCCCCTCAAAGTTAAGAACACAATTTTCAAGTCCATTTTCGCTGTTTTGCTCTTTAGTTACCCTGAATATTAGGACCATCTCAAAATGAAGACCAGTTTTCAACGGTCCCAAAGGTGGTCTTGTTATTGAAGCTTCACTTTAAATTAGATATATTTCGAAAATGAAAAGCATGTCGGATGAGAAACGACGGATGGCGTTTGCTTGAAAGCGGAAGTGATCTTATCAAATCCACAGCGAAAATAAATGTCGAGGTTGTTCATGCATCTATTGCAGACAGTGATGACATAAACATCCACTTTAAACAATATAGATCATTTCATCAACCGATTATGATAACCATAACGGTTTCCATGGTAACTATACAGTAGAATATAGCATCTAAGGAACTCGGGAGTGGTTTTATGATTTATCATTAAATATTGAAGTGAGTCATTGATGTGATGTTGTTCCCATGAAATGTGATTGGCATAAATAGTTCGGGCCTTCATCACGAAGAGTTCTGATCAATATAGTTACCTCGGAAGTCATCGGAGCATTTTTAGTTTGATCATATTTTATTTGATCTTTGGGTTATAACAATGTTTACAGTTATACAAACAGAACAAATATGGTAACATAAATGGTAAAAAAAAAATGTTGGGCAACGAGTTCTTTCAACATTAATAAATGCCCTCACCTAGTACAATATATTAAAAACGTTTCGTGACTGACAAATAGCAGAAAAAATATAATGTTCGTGAGTATTTCATTCAACTGTATATACAATGTACATTGTAATGTACAATAGTTGAAGGAAGCAAAACAATACAATACAATACCATATCATTTTATTGCATAAAACATATTACAATGTTTATAGCAAACAAAAATCAATACTATACAACATGTAGAAGAAATACATGGATTTTCAAAGAGCATCACAAATTTTACATCATTTTCATACATTTGTTTGATTTCTACATAAATTGGCAAAGTAAATAAATTTCACAAGTTTACATGTAGTTTTTGGATTTCCGCACATAAGATTCGTAACTTTTGTATGTTTGGCTAGGTGTAATAATAACGTTTTGAGTATTGAGTTCTAAGATTTCTGTATTTTGGACAGATAAGTAAGAAGTGACTTTCATTTTCAAGAAACAAAAAAAAAGGAAATAAGACAATAGAAGAAGTTATTGAGAGATGTGAGTTTACACACAATGGTAAGGAGCAATAATTACTAGGGATTGTTCTATGATAACAAATCAAATTCAAAATTATAAATCAAAACTTTTACTGGATTTCACTAAATATTTATTTATTTTCTTCTGTTTGAAAGTCATTATTGCCAAATACTGAATTGTTTAAATTCAGAGGATGAAAGTGCCGAGTCAATCTAAGGACATTGAAAAAAGTAGAGCTCAGCATTTTCACAGTTGGCTCCACATTGACATGTTGGACTTTCACTTAGATTGTTCGTGTAAAGATCGTTATTTAGATTGCATAAATATACGAAATAACCGTCTTTCCCGTGTAAGATAATAAGAAGGATCCTAAGGTGTTTGATATTTTTTAGTTTGCTTTTAAAAATGCCTAACGATGACGAATTTCGATTTCAAGTTCAAGATCGTTGAACGGTTCCACATAGTAGTAGAGGATGGTATGAAGGAATTTGAATATAATTGGATTCAACTGTAACATAGTCATCATTATTTCTTAGGTTGTATGGTACATTGTCAATTAATAGGTAAGGTAATATCCTGTTTAAGTAATCTGGGAACAGTGCTTGTCGTCCTTTAAAAATTAAGGTAAGTTTCTAGATTTTTCTCCAATCAGATAGGGATACCCATCCTATTTCTAGAAGAACTTTATTAATGGATACAGTTTTGATTAAACCAGTGACTATTCTATATGCTTTATATTGGCGTCTTTCTAATAACAATTTTTCAAATCCGTGCAGACATCCCAGACGACCGAGACGTATTCGAATATATGTCGCATATTGAAGTCTTTCTATAATGACATTTTTTCATAATCTTTGCAGCCATCGCAGACAACAGAAGCGTATTTCAATATACAATATAGGTCGCATATAAGATAAGTAGACGCTCATGCTCATTTAGATTTGAATTGTCTCATTGAACTTTGAGGCGGGTACAGTTATATTATTTGTACGTTTGTGTCATTCGCCATCTTGACTTAAAGTTAAGCCCATGTGTTTATGATGTTGGACATTATCTAACTTTATAACATTAAAATAAAGCTCTAGATTCATAAAGATACATGATGCAAAGAACATAACTTCGGTTAAACTTCATTAGCCAATGTTCAGCTCATTTTTTGTTTTAGATCATAATTTAAAGTTGACTATTATATTCTACGATATTTGAAGGCACCACAGCATGTAACAATTACATATACAGCAAAACCTCAATAATGAGACCACCTTTGGGACCCTTGAACATTGGTCTTCATATTGAGGTGGACTTAAAATTGAGGTTGAATAAAGAGCAAAACAGTGAAAATGGCCTTCGAAATTATGGTCTTAAATATGAGGTGGTCTTATTATTGAGGTGGTCTTTAAGTGAGATTTTACTGAAGAAGTGAAATAACCTAAAACAAGACAAACAGTATTGCAATGTTATACCAATTCTATAGTTCCAATGTTGGTATTGTAACCAGTATTCAATTATTTCATAAATAATCCCAACACAAATATTTTTCGCAACTAAGTGTATGATGACTTTTTATTGATTAAAATACGCAAAATTTTATCGTCAATTCAGTTTTCATCTTGGTGAATTTATTTATTTGTACTCAACTCAATGATGTGCCAGTAATAGTGCAGGATACGCTCGTGTGCAATTGTGTACATGATCCGTGTCGTATGTTTTACACACGAACTCTTTAATATTGCCTAATAATTTATAATGATAAGAACATGTAATACACAGCTATGTCTCCAGAGGAACAGGCGCCTTGTTGGAGATGCAAACGGGTGTTATTGAGAAGTTGTTGCTCTAGAGATGTTAGATTGGCTGAAACAAATACTACTAGAAATTAATAACGTGGTTGAAGAGAGGTTATTGCTCAAGAGGTGGTTGCTCGAGACAGGTGGCACTGTAGAACAAGCACTTATAAACATAAATACACTCAATGTGCCATCTTGGACGCCATCTTGGATTTTGGGGCCCGCACCAATTTTAGAAAGTTTATACCGGCGGTCTGATAAACTACAGACCCTGTCGAACATTCTGCTATATGACGTTGTTTGTTTTACTCTCGTGGTCACCTACCCCTTGAAATAAGCCTCTTTTCAGGCAAAAGTCACTCCACTACAAGTATTTGAAAAACGGGAGAACAATACCGGTAACTTATCGCGCTTCGTAATCCAAGTCGTCTCGTTTTTGTCTGAAAGAAGCTTTATAAGTCAATGTTCCTGTGAAACGCAGTTGTTGAGATCCAGTTGTATTAGTCCAAATAGATCCGGAGATTTATAAACATTCAAAATAACGTAAACCACGGGGAAAGGTGGCGTTACTCGACAAGATACGGACATTAAGTGACAAACGTACCCATTGATAACACATTCAAAACACGCTTACAGCACAATTGCAATACATTAGCGTATAAAGAATTAGTTTAACTCGAAACCTGGTTATGCGACAAAATAGCTCAAACCTTTACCTCTGCCGGAAGTCTCTAATTAAAAGTGAAAGTAATTTGAATTTCTCGTCGACATTTCTAAGTAAAATAATGAAGAGAATTACAACAACAGAAAGTGACGTCTGAGTACATTCTATTTTAGGAACATAGTTTCCAAGATTGGAATCTGCCATTGTGCATTGTTTTCGTTGACCATTTATGGTTGTTTTCATCACATTAATGATATTAGTCACTTGGAATTGAATTGCTGTATTTTTTGCAGTGCCAATGACGTAGCTTCCTTAAAGCATAATAGACATGTGCCCACACATATTGTTTCCGATTTTAACCAAAGCATGCTATAAAAATCTAGCTATTTGCTTAAATCAATACGTTTAGAGCTATGAGCTTCAAACATTTAACCAATCTACGCCATTGAATGTCCTGGTCTTATCGCAAGTGTGTGAATAGACGTATTAATTGCCAAGCAACACACAATTGTTTCATTATTCGTACCCAAGTCTTCTCGTCCTTTTTGTCTGCAAAACTACTAGCGTCGCAGGTATGCTACAATGAAATTTGCGTTTCTTTTTTAAAAACAACGTTTCACTTTTTCGCAACACTGAATTAACAAAATTACAATAAGTGTCTCCGGGAGTTATTTGTACACCAACTGACCATATCGGATTAAACGAGTGCTAAATGCGTATGAAGTCTTTGACTACCAGTTGCTGTTTATTACATTAAACCGTGACATAACCGTTGAGAAAATATGCCAAAGTCACTGTCTGAATCATTACATGTCGATAATAAAACAAAAGCATTCTGATGTTTAGATATTATCACAAAAACATTTTGAAATACATGTACTTTCAGAGAATTGTATCTAGTTTTCTCTCCTTTCAACGCATTTTATTGAAGTATCAATATCCATGTACTGAAACTTCTGCGTCTAGTTCTTAAACTTTGGAAAAATGTTACCATAAATAAGGGTTAAAAAAGGGGTAGGGGTAGGGAATTGCGACACTGAAATCATTTAGCTTGAAATCGCTTACCTTGAAAATCGAGTGCGGTGTAGCGAATCTGACGATTGTCGTCTTTTTGTCAATCTCATTTTACAGTGCAAAAAGTTCATCCTGTATGTGGTATTGTTTTTCAACGAAAGAAAAAACTTTTAAAAGACACACAAACTGTACTATGATATATATTTCACTATTTCACCTTTTCTCAACAAATCCCCTATGTGTTTGTATTATTACGCTTGCCCGAGACAATAACCCTCCTTGTGAACGATTGCGTTTCCAATAAAGTTGTCTCCACGTTTATTTTTCATGCTCATTTGGTGATGCATGTTTATGACATCAGAACATAGTATTAGAAGTATCTATCTTTGTTTTGCGATATCATGACATTTAGAGCTAATGGAATCAATACTGTGAGATATCTGATGGTAGTTACATGTATTTGTCACGAATCAATACCATGCTATTTACACAATTAGTAGTACCTGTACATTGTTAGGAACAAATAATTGTAATTGATGTCTTAATTTTTCTAGTGATAGTTTTAACATCAGGTGAGGCGTCTTATAGATGAATGGTCTACGACTTTACAACCAATAAACAAAGACAATATCTATATTCTGATCACTTATTTGCGTAATAGAAGAAGATATGGGTTGGTTCCATACAGCTGAACGTCAAGTTAAACTTTTATTTGGTCAATTTATCTAGTGAGAAAACGGAAAAAAGGCAACGGCAGCAGCTGGTATCGTGCGCCATTAAAATTTAATTGCAGTCAGACATCATGTCTTGTTTAGAACTTCGGGAATTTATTTCGGGAGTAAGTGAATCCGTTTGCCTCAGAATAGTTACTAGCCCGACCATGTGTTCACTTAAAGACTCAGTGGGTTTTTTATGTTGTTGTTTTATTGTTGCTTTTTCGGCGCAGCCGTACTTACATGGATTTGCCATTTGCATATCAGTGTTTTGTAAACTAATCAAATCTACGTTAACCACCAAGGCAATTTCTCTTTAACCGAACAGTGTTTGTATCCTTGCAGATTGGTTAGCATTTCATTAAAGCCTAAATATTTGTTTACCAAACCTAAAAATATTAACTTGTTTATTGTTATGTATTTTTTCTTCCGAAGCAAAGTAATGAATACAATTGTTGCGTAAATGTTGTTATGTTTGACAAAATAAATCTGAAGCACGATAGAGGCGTTATTCTTATTATTGTTAACATGAGTTTGTTGTATAAAACCCAGATGAACATAATATTGTTTGCCTTAACAACTGGGTCTGAAAGTGGATCGTATAGTGCATTTCAAGATTTATCCAGTAAGTAGTGTTCTTAGTCTTCCCCTCGGGGAATTGTCCGGTGTTGGAATTAAGAAGATGTTCTTGGTTTTATGTACCAGTCGCGAACATGTATATTGTTTTAATCAGATAAATCGCTATGTAACAAGTTTATTAACATGAACAACTTATTTGTCTGCAAGAAAAGCACTTATCTTTTTCATTTTTCGACGTCAAATGTAACGTTTCATGGACAGTAAAACATCTTACACGATAGGTCGGAAAATGAAAGTTAAGTAAATTTATTAAATCCGTAAGGAGCAGGTAGTCTGAACGGAATTTGCTACGAAATTGCGCGGAGTTGGCCGATTTACTTACGCATATAATGTACTTCCATAATTCGAACCATTACGGCTCAGCTTAAAACCACTTCACAAAGACCATTGACAGCGTATTCACAACAGTCATTTATGCTGGCAAAATCACGGTGCATAAATGAGTATATGTAACAACAACCATTCCATTATATATGGATCTTAAAATCGTAATACAGTAATCACTGAAAGTCATGACCCAATGTCATATATCGCATTCGTTTATACGGTAAAACCTCAATAATACGACCACCCTTGGGAATCTTGAAATCTGGTCTAAATATTGAGGGTGAATAAAGAGCAAAATAGGGAAATGGACTTGAAAATTGTGTTCCTTATTTCGATGTGGTCTTATTATGAAGGTGGTTTTGAGTGAGATTTTACTGTATACCACGTTATCCAATACATACAAAAATAGGGTGTTGTGTCTCCTAGAATGACAGGCTTTCGATTTTTGCAATACCGACTTATTGCTCATAAAAGTCTGTACACGACAATCCGGCAGAAATTGATCAGCTATAAGAACAAACATTACATCGTCACAAACAGCAGGAGAGTCATCTATACTGCCATTAAAATCAAACATTTCTTAGATGAAATATCGGTACATCTCGTCTGTTTGTATTCTATTTTCCAGAATGCCCAATAATGACAAATATCCATTGCTTTCAGCATGGAACTAAGTTTGACTAATAAGATTCTAGAACAGTTAAGACTGAAATCAATTTAACAAATTATACCAGTTTTCCTTACATATTTAATTATATGAGTTTTCACAGACAGATTTTCCCATGATTCCCTGTCGGTGATACACTGTCTCGATTGATTAATAGAATTAAACACTGAAATGTACTAATTAAAAGCCAACGCAGTATATAATTTGAAAATTTAATTATTAGGCAACTTGACAAGCTCTTGCATCAGAAGACGAACAAAAGTTCCATGATATACCGATGTACAATGATAGACCACTGGACTAGGATAATAACCGCTATACTCAGCACTGAGTGCTGGCACTCAAAGAGTTTGTGTGTGGAGATGTTGTAAGCGTGAGAAGTACAGTAAAACCTCAATAATAAGGCCACCATTGGTTCTCGAGAGGTCTTCATATTGAGGTGATCTTAATATTGAGGATGAATAAAGAGCAAGACATTGAAAATGGACTTAAAATTGTAAGACCAAAATGTTCAAGTCCATTTTCACTGGTTTGCTCTTTATTCAACCTCGATATTAAGACCAACTTAGTGAGAAGACCAGTTTTCAAGGGTCTTATTATTGAGGTTTCAATGTAATTTACCCAACATTATCAAATATCCACAACCGGACACAGCATGAGTTCTGAACGCTAAGCGAGAGTTGTAAGCCCGGTGATAAATGTTCCAGAATGAGGTTTGGAGTGCACAGAAGAAGAAAAACAATGTGACTATGTTCATAGGGAATTGTTATAAGATTCACAATAAGTAAAAAACTAAAATTCTAAAAACATCACAAACAAACAATATAATGAACACATAGTCGTACTGAGTTACTTTGTTAGTGCAGTTTCGCCTTCGGTCAAATCATCATGGATGAAATGTCTCGATCGAAATCGAATCGATATAAAATCGAAAAGCCGCCTTTTTATAAAACAAATACAAGAGACATTATTCCAATTTTGGAAAATAGACTAAGTCTTAGTTAGTATTAATAACTGTCAACGACTTTGGACCTAAGCCCTTGGTAACAAGAGAACAGTAAGGCCATCGTGCTTGATTTTGACATGACGACAAAAATGATACCAAACACGGACCCAATTGTGACATGGTGTTTCGGATATCAGGCGACGAATTCTTATCAATAGAAACAACATGTAGTTATTTTCAGATTAATATATACAAGTCCTATGAACCGTATGTCGCCAACTGCATTACGGCGTATAATTTTAGGTAACAGACAGTCGAAGCAGCAGTGCGAAATCGGCGGTAGTTTCAGAAATACTGCTAGTATCGGTAGAATACTGCTGGTACAGTAATTACTTGCCACACGCTGCAGTCTTCCATTTTCTTTACGCTTGGTTTCTTGTTTTCAGTTTAGGACGTTTCCCCTCGTTCGAAATATCGATAATCCGCGATATTTCCGATTTTAGCGATTCAAAGTATGTCTTGTAGTCTGTCCTCAACACTATCCTTGACGAAAAGACAAGAACATGACACTTGATATAATCACACCTAGTCATGAAATATCAAAGCAAAGGACTATTGAAATGAAGCAAACAGGAAAACAGACTAAGTATACATCACATGTTAAATGTCATGTTGTCATGATAAGTAGTTTTACTATGGTTGCTGATTTGTGCCATGCCGTGTTGGCGGCGAGCCAAGGCCACAACTATCACTGATGTTACTACTATCACTTATGTTACTGCTATCATTGCTGTTACTACTATCACTGATGTTACTACTAACACTGCTGTTACTACTATCACTGATGTTACTACTATCACTGATGTTACTGCTATCATTGATGTTACTACTAACACTGCTGTTACTACTATCACAGCTGTTACTACTATCACTGATGTTACTGCTATCATTGATGTTACTACTATCATTGATTTTACTACTAACACTGCTGTTTCTACTATCATTGATGTTACTTCTATCACTGCTGTTACTTCTATCACCGCTGTTTCTACAATCATTGATGTTACTTCTATCACTGCTGTTACTGCTATCACTGCTGTTACCGCTATCACTGCTGTTACTGCTATCACTGCTGTTACTTCTATCACTGCTGTTACTTCTATCACTGCTGTTACCGCTAGGTACAACACCGATCTCATTAGACCAATACACTTCCTCAGCGCGTGTCGCTAATTCCAGGAACACTCAAATATCAAAGTGTCCGATATCAGCGTGTTACTATTTGTATGTTTAAAAGTTTCATTTAGTATGTTCTAGTGCTCTTTTATTGATTGTCCCATCGCGCCCCAAATACACTTCAGAGTGTCTTTGACATTTTCGTATTATATTCTTAATTACCGACGAAACCTTTAACAACAATCATCAACTCATACGCGTGTGGACTAAATGTCAGACAGTTTAACCTTCAAATTTGGCCAAAATATCATTGTGAAATAAATCACTTCCAGCCACGTAAATTTGCAATGGCATTTTCTCGAGCGCAAGCTAGAATGATGAGACTCGAATTTTCTATTAGAATAAATCTCTTAGTTTTTGTTATGTAATTAAAAGTCTTAATGTCACTAAAACATCAAACACATACATATGTATTTATTGAGAAGAAAATATTCCTAAATGCCACTGTTTATATTTATATTCGTATCCTTTGTGGAAAAATAAAATTCGAGACGCCACTTAACCTTTCATCTTGTATTTTACTTGTTTTATATTCAATCCTTTTTTTCTTATCCTTCACTTTTGTTTCGACTGAAACAAATCCACCAATAACTCCGCAATACAGTCTTAATAAGGTCAATAAAAGTCACATATCTATATCAACTAAATTCACTATAGTGATTTCATATTCTTTCAATGGTTCACGCAGAACCCATTAGAGTATAGTTTATCATAACATAATATGTTGCTGTTTGCTTAAGCAGACAGTTAATGCAGTTTTGTGAACACAGTAAAACCTCAATAATGAAACCACCTTTGGTACCCTTGAACATTGGTCTTCTTATTGAGGTAGACTTAATATTGAGGTTGAATAAAGGGCAAAATAGTGAAAATGGTCTTGGAAATTATGGTCCTAATTTTGAGTTGGTCTTATTATTGAGTTGGTCTTATTATTGAGTTGGTCTTATTATTGAGGTGGTCTTATTATTGAGGTGGTCTTATTATTGAGGTGGTATTATTATTGAGATTTTACTGTAGTTTTATTGCTTAAGTCATATTAAAATGTGACATCATTTTAGCATGAACACAGAACAGTGACCGAAGATATAATGTTGACGTAGTTAAGAGAGAATTGTAGCAAATCATAAACATATAAGAGGCAAAGTAGTTTGAAGAACTGTGTACATGTATAGCGTTCAAAATGTCTGATGCTAAGTCAGTTACAGCATACGTCGATTCTACACTTTCCGGAGACAATTAGCCCAAAGACGCATATAGGAAACGCATCTTTTGTTCCTCAAGTATTATACACGTTTTAATTGCCATGGAAACGTATAGTTTATGATTGGCTTGCATTTTGAATGACATTTAGTTAAGAGCGATGATTACATTCGTCACACATCTCGCAGTGCCTTTACCAGGAGATGTACATCGAGTACGTTTTGTATGTTGTTGTTGTTTTCAAATGAACTATAGCAGAAATGTTGTTGCTTTCAAATGAACCATAGCAGAATTGTTGTTGTTTTTAAATAGACTATAGCAGAAATGTTGTTGTTTTCAAATGTATTATAGCAGAAATGTTGTTGTTTTAAAATGAACCATAGCAGAAATGTTGTTGTTTTCAAATGAACCATAGCAGAAATGTTGTTGTTTTCAAATGTATTATAGCAGAAATGTTGTTGTTTTCAAATGAACCATAGCAGAAATGTTGTTGTTTTCAAATGTATTATAGCAGAAATGTTGTTGTTTTCAAATAGACTATAGCAGAAATGTTGTTGTTTTCAAATGAACCATAGCAGAAATGTTGTTGTTTTCAAATGAACCATAGCAGAAATGTTGTTGTTTTCAAATGAACCATAGCAGAAATGTTGTTGTTTTCAAATGAACTATAGCAGAAATGTTGTTGTTTTCAAATAGACTAAAGCAGAAATGTTGTTGTTTTCAAATGAGCCATAGCAGAAATGTTGTTGTTTTCAAATAAACCATACCAGAAATGTTGTTGTTTTCAAATGAACCATAGCAGAAATGTTGCTGTTTTCAAATGAACTATAGCAGAAATGTTGTTGTTTTCGAATAGACTATAGCAGAAATGTTGTTGTTTTCAAATAAACTATAGCAGAAATGTTGTTGTTTTCAAAAAGACTATAGCAGAAATGTTGTTGTTTTCAAATAGACTATAGCAGAAATGTTGTTGTTTTCAAATAGACTATAGCAGAAATGTTGTTGTTTTCAAATAGACTATAGCAGAAATGTTGTTGTTTTCAAATAGACTATAGCAGAAATGTTGTTGTTTTCAAATAGACTATAGCAGAAATGTTGTTGTTTTCAAATAGACTATAGCAGAAATGTTGTTGTTTTCAAATAGACTATAGCAGAAATGTTGTTGTTTTCAAATAGACTATAGCAGAAATGTTGTTGTTTTCAAATGTATTATAGCAGAAATATTGCTGTTTTCAAATGAACCATAGCAGAAATGTTGTTGTTTCCAAATGAACCATAGCAGAAATGTTGTTGTTTTCAAATAGACTATAGCAGAAATGTTGTTGTTTTCAAATGTATTATAGCAGAAATGTTGTTGTTTTCAAATGAACCATAGCAGAAATGTTGTTGTTTTCAAATGAACCATAGCAGAAATGTTGTTGTTTTCAAATGAACCATAGCAGAAATGTTGTTGTTTTCAAATGAACCATAGCAGAAATGTTGCTGTTTTCAAATGAACCATAGCAGAAATGTTGTTGTTTTCAAATGAACCATAGCAGAAATGTTGTTGTTTTCAAATGAACTATAGCAAAAATGTTGTTATTTTCAAATGAACTATAGCAGAATTGAAATGCAAGTGTTTTTGGTTTGTATGTACGTAGATTGAATGTCAAATGATATTCCGCCACAGTAAACATTACATTTAACATTCAGTTTGAATGATTTCTATACAATGTACCGAGAATGTCATTTTCGAGGAAGGTATTAAATTGCTCCATAAGTAATTCTGCTGTATGTAAGCGTTAATTTGATGAAATGAACTGAAATGTCTGATAATACCATATGCACATACGTTACATCAGCATCTTGAAACTCATCTCATGCGTACATAAACAATACCGGGACTATAGTGTGATGAATATAGTGTTTTGTTATTTACTTCTCCTTAGGAACAGATTTAAATTTAACTGAAGCTACCGTTTTTGAATATTTGATGTGATACCATGTTTCCGAGTGGTTCTTAATACAATTTTATGGCGGCAGATATACAAAGAAGCTTTCAGATTATGCGTTTTGATACTAACGACAATTCAGACTAAAATTCTATGCTGATCTTTCAATTCCTGTAACTACTTATAAATAGTGTCGGATTAAAATGATACATGAATTTGAAGTTAAGGACGTGATCTTAAACTTTGTTCTCCCAAGTAATTGATCAGCAAATGAGAAACTTGTATTCTAACGTGAACAATGCTCTCCTGTGAAACATTACTTACACATTGGATAGATATACTAGCACGTTAAAGAGGCGAAATATGAGGTTCTGGGCCAATGAACAGTCGCATTGTTTCACACAGAGACCACTACACAGTGAAAAGGTGACAGTTTGGTGTGCGATGTCATCATATGGAGTGATTGGTCCATATGTGTTTAACAGTACTGTAAATTCTCAACGGTATCAGTCTCTTCTAAGGAACAACTTTATCCCTGCACTTCAAAAGCAAACTCAGAATATACAGAATGCATGGTTCATGCAAGATGGTGCTACCGCACACACATCTAATGTGGTATTAGATTTTCTGCACGAAACATTCGGCGACAGGATGATATCCCGACGATACCCAGACGTTAAAAATTGTGCAATTTCGTGGTGCGCACACAGTCCTAATCTCAACCCGTGCGACTTCTTTCGCTGGGGATACCTGAAGTCAGTAGTATACAGACCTAATCCTGTGGACACAAATATGCTATTGAAGAATATCAGACGAGAAATAAAAAAAATCAGTCAGGAAATGTGTGGTAATGTTATTAACAATTTCATAGTACGAGTAAAACAAGGAAAGGTGATGAAGGCTGTCATTTGGAGAACGTCATTAATTATTAAAACGACGTCAGAGACATATTCAGGTAGTTATAAGAAAAAAATGTAAATAGTTCATTGATCAATATATTTAACTCAAATTGTTACCATAAACACTTTCATCTTTGCTCTACAATTATACAAAGTTTAGTATGTTTATCTTGTAACAAATGAAGGTTATTGCGGTATGAAAGTGTTACCATTCTTTTCGGACACCCTGTATGTCATAAAAGAACAAGCTATGATAATCTAACCTTGCGTACAGAATCTCGCGTTCATTCAATAATGGAGGACTTTTCCCGAAATTATTGACTGCTCCTAAAAATACGGTCGGCGTGCCATTAGGGAACACTTACAAAACTGGCGGAGAATCCTAACAGTAGCAGCAATGAGAATAAATTATATTTGATGGCAATGAAACTCCACAATTATTTGTAGAAAAGTGTGCACTGAAGTCCATTCAGTGCGTGTCAATAAAATAATTTTAGAACAAAAATGTGTGTCGTCAAAAGAAATACGCCACAGTCATAACTGTACATGTAAGTATACGTATACATATTTATCCGCCAATCTGTATCTACACGAACTTTTGCAAAACAGATTATCCTTAACAACTATAATGTTCGGAACGATCAGAGCATATTGCTTTTGCCTCGTATAATCAAGAAGTCAATATATATTTAAATCCATCACAGAAAAGGAAATCTGAAATAAATTCAGAGCTATTTCGAACAACATGCAGCGTTTGTTACGTATATTATTTAACTGCGTGTTTGGTTTCAAGTGAAACTATGGTAACCCTTAGACAAGTATAATTATGCAAATTTTAACAGAAATGAAATAACAATCTTACCTAGACCCATGTTTCTTGCAGAGAATTTCCGCACTTGAAAATATTCTTATATTCCTACGCAGATTAAGAAAACTCATATCTGCCGAATTTTGTGCACACACACCAACTAAAATGCTCGTAGTGACTGCTGAATTCAAACTGTCTTGGAACAATTTGTGTAATATAGTTTGAACATCCCCTTGGGGTTTGGTTAGAAGAATGCCGCGACTAAAAACGCTAGAATGTGTTCAACTTTACCGGGCGCCGGTGACAGCTGCAACGTAACGACGGGGTGGTACTTTACTTCAAATCACTCGATTAAAAGCTTTTGAATTTACTTTTCCAAATGACATAAACTCACGGATTGATATGAATCTTATATGGCTTAGATATGTGATTAAATCCGCGGAGCATTAAGTTAGACATCATCTAATATTAATCCAATACGGGCAGGGAATAGAAAGCAATTATAAAAAAATCTACTGTTAATTAATGTTGATTAAGAATCGTAGTATAGGAAAATTTATACCGGTTGCAGTACAAATAAAAACCTGTCATTTTCTTTCGAAGTCGTCAGGAAACGAAATGAACTCCTACGTGATAATTCTAATTATTGCTCATATAATTAAGGGAGTTTCTCCTCAGTAACCACTCAACATCAAAGTCACTAACTTGTATTAACAAATTTGATTTTCTTTATTTCCGTCGCCTTTACGACAACTGGCAACTGCGGACCATCCTATTTAGAGGGAATTCATTAATTAAGTAGTGAACGTGAGAATCAAGTTTATCCGGTGCTGCGATTGAACTGCGATTTAGTATCGACATGCAAATTCTTGTGAATGATGTAAAGAAACATGGATACTTTCACCATTTAAAAACTAACTGAAAGCATAATTGGTGCAAAAATGCTGACTTGGGTAAAAATTACAGGGCTCTTAGACTATAATTTACTTGCATGGGTTCGAATAATAAATTTAGTGAGCTCAATGTTCTGTTTTAGATATATACCATAAAAGCAACAATCTCAAACACTTTAGTTCATCTATAATTCACGCACATCGTATCACCGAGACACACGGTGTTACACGCTATGTCAAATTAAATAGGCTACACTGAACAAAATTTCTAAACGTCCACTTGGTGCTTTGTCGAAATATAAGACCAGAAACAAAGCAATGTACTCATTTGCGCCTATTGTACAGACGGGCAACCTGAAATATTAATAAAAAGAGGTCAATAATACAAAATATATATATATTTATAATTATTTTCCAAATTCTAATTGAATTTATTAATTAACTTATAAAGTTAGTCATACCTATCGAATCGGAGTAGGCAGCATCAGTCATACCGACGGCCCTGGCGCGTTCATCAGTGGTCTTTGTCGGCATCTTTTCTGCTTTTCGTGTTGAACATACATCGAGGATTGCATTGAAATGAAATTCACCGCTTACTACACGGTACACGTGATATCCTCGTGCCAAAAGTTGAAAATCGTACTCACCGTCACGCGTGATCTACCATGACGATAAATAGGTATTTTCTTTGTGAAAGTCGATAGAGTAGGCCTACTACAAAAAAAAATATGTGTAATACTAGAATGCCAAATTTTAAGTCGGCATATAAAACCGTTTTTTAAATTTGTATTTTATTACAAGGACGTTTAGAAAACTTTTTCAGTGTAGTCTTGCTTGTTTTCTTGAATACCCGAACACGCTGGAAAGCGCTTTCCTTTATTCAAGTTAGGGGGAACGTGTGAACGGACGCCTTGTCTGTGTTCAATTTTCGCTCTACTTACAGGTCCATATTTACAAACGAATAATTATTTTGAATATGTATAGCCGGTGCCGTTTTACTATTTCTAAAGACCAACGGTATTTAGGTCTTTGCTATTTCGTAGCTGATTTAATAAATATCTTATATTTGAATATGTGATGTTACCATTTCGACCACTAGATATCCGAATTCGAATTGATTATATCCAGTTCAAAAAATTCGATACATGTTTGTAGTATATCACACTCGAAATTGCAGGTATGCTAAAAAGGGTATTACTGAAATAGTGAAACCGCAACCCATGCAATAGAGCCCCAGTAGTGACACCCATATTAAGGGCTCTGTTTAATTATTTTTACAATTTGTATGTTTTGAAATTAGTTTCCGGTGAAATACAGAGTGCCCATTTGGCTTAACTATGACTCTGTGATGTAATATTCCTTTTGGACGGGTATCTTACACATCCTGGCCTGGGGTTGAACTTGTTTATCCACGCCACGGGGAAATCCCATTTGGGCGAGCATTTATGCATCGTCCCGGATGACGGGTTTTAGTAGTGTATTAATTAACCAATCGGAAGACAGACAGGCCATACCGCGGAATTTCCAGATATTGTTTATGTAAACAGCCGAAAACTTTCCGCTTTAAACCAGATTAAAGATTGAATTTTGCTGCGAAAAAGGAAAAATAACTGTATAAATGTAAGTTCGTGATATATGAATGAAATTGTTTAGCGTAAGTATGTTCCGCAACAGAAGTAAATCATTCGTCCCAAAACTATTCGTACCCAAATCTTAAAACTGATGACATTTTGATTGAAGACTCACTATTACTGCACTGAGGCATTGATGCCTCTAAGTAGATGATATCAATCGATCCATTAATATAAGTGACGTACATTTTTATATGCTATGGAATCCAAAAACAAGCGGAAATTCAGGGGTTTAATTTAATTATTTATGGTTGATATCTTCTTGTAGTGAGCTGGTTAGTCAGACTCAGACCAGGGACCGTATTTAGTTAAAGTAATAATAGTGTGTTCCAGGTCAGACACGGTTGTCGGACGTTTCATCCCCAAGTCATTTCCTCCCAAGACTATATCCCCATTTTGGGGTGAATAGGTTATTTGTTACTTATGAAGACGTTTCGACCCCAACATAAATATTACTATAGAGACTGAAAAGTGAAAAGTCTAGGTCCTATTAAAATAGGGGTGAAACGTCTTGGGAGGAAATGACTTGGGGGTGAAACGTCTTAGGGAGGAATTGACTTGGGGGTGAAACGTCTGGAATTAGTCAGACACCCGGTTAGCTAAGTCAGTAGAGCACCGTTTTAGTGCTATGGGGTGATTGGTTCGAGCCTCTCTTCAGGCGCACTTTTTCTCCTTCATTTACTTCAATGGTTGCAGCAGTGTTTAACAGCCCATGTGCATTGAGCCTCAAAAGCCGGAAGGGGAAGAGTGTAGTGATTGGGGGTTAGATAGCTGTCCGGTTAGCTCAGTCGGTAGAGCACTGGTGTTTAGGGGGTCATGGGTTAGAGTCTCACATCAGGCGCACTTCCTCTTGATTTATTTCATATCAAAATAGCCTATAAATCTCACTTGTATTACTGAACATTGTGTCCAAAATCCAATTTTTGTATTATTTTAGCATGGCTCAGATGCAGGCGCAAAGATCAGGACAAGCTGAAGCGGTTGAAGAGGAAACATTTGGCCCCATGCTGCTTTCAAGACTAGAGGTTATTATATTGCTTGATGCTAAGTGGTTATTTATTTTGTGTAAATTTTCTATTACTATTACAATAAATGATAACAGTAATGAAATCAGCAAACATGCAAACTTGTGCATTGTTGTACTATAGTATAGTATGTTGATAAATAAATTTGGAACTACACTGTGCCGTAGTAATTTTATTGATATGCATGACAAAATATGTGGCTGCTTGGATTCTGCAACTAACTGTTAAATTGTTTTAATGAAAAAAACTTCAATGATCATTTGATGTGACCATGACATTTATTTGTTGTAGAAATGCCAGTCAAAACACAAATAAAAGTTATGCACATAAGTGAAGTGACATTACAAAGAAAAAATATGCTTTATCTTGCACACATAATTTCCTAAACTTTATCAGTAATGAAATTGAGAACTTCAAAGTACAATGTATTAGTTTTTAAGCCCTTCCATGAAATTGAATTGGCAGAAGGGCATACATGTATAGTGTTACTCCTGTTCGTTTATTCGTCTATGTCAAATCGTGTCCAACCCAGAACTTTGTTGTCTATTGTGGGATTTTATATTAACTTGCCAAAATTGATCACCATAATAAGATAATGTGTCACAAGCAACAATGGTGGCCATATCTAATTTCAAGGTCAAGCACATTGTGAAGGATTTATTTATAGTGATATGGTTGTGTCCAGTCCATAACTTTGTTGTCTGTTATGAAATTTTGAAATTACTTGGCCAGATGATCACAATAATATAACAAGGCGTCACATGCGAAACAATTTATCCATACCTCAAAAGTTACAATGCAGGATTGAACTTTGTTTATGTTCTGAAAATCATCTCCGGCCCAGACATTTGTTGTCTAAGGTGTGATTTTGAAGTAGCTTAGAAGAAATGGTCACCTTAATTAAATGATGCAACTATGGTATATATATATCTAAACGATCACAGTGCAGGATTTAACTTAGTTCATTTTTCGATGTAAACTACAATTCTGTTCAAGATATAGTTATATTGGCTAAAAAGTAAGTGGTAAAACCAGTCAAAAATTAGTAAAATGACCCTTGAGATTCAGCCCTTAGTGGAACCCCTGGGCCCAGAACTGTGTTGCCTACATTGAGATTTTGATGTAACTTTGCATACATTATATTTATCTGTGTTCTGTGGACGCATTTCTTGTTAATTTGATTATGTTGTGAATAACTTGAATAAGAACAAAACACCTTTGTAGCATTAAATTATAGTTCATCATGAAAGTCAGATCTAGTGATCTCTGTCATTCAGTACAAATGTTTGAAAAATATCAAATTCAAAGGGACAGATATACCTTTTAGGCTTTAGAAAATAAATATAATGCATAAATCGTAAAATGATTCATTTGAAATATCTCATCTTTGACAACCATTTTCTGCTCAGTTCTGTATTTTCTGTATAAAACATCAAAATATGTAAATTTATTGAAATTATTTTGAATATATGCATAAACAGTTTGTGAGTAAGTTAGAAGATTCTTAAATGTTTTCAGTTGTTTATTTGTGGCTTATAACATATTTGGTTGACAGATGACAATTTTGACTTTGGCTAGTAGATGTAATATTTTTATTAACTACTTGGAAAATATTGATCTTGAGTTTGAAATGTAAAAACAATAATTCACTTCTTATGCACCCTGCAATTAAATGAATGGCAAGGGGGCATAACGTATTACCCCTGTCCGCCTGTCTGTCTAATCGAAAACTTAGTTCCCTATCAATATCGCTTGAATAGATCGATGGATTCAATTAGTATTGAGCACATAAGCATAGGATCATAAAATACAGGCCAAGTTCGATTTCAATTACAATCCACATATTTATGGAGGCGTTATGCTAATATGGTCTAAAAGATTAATGGCGTAGATAGAATGATGTCTTTCGGTATGTTAAATGACAATGTTTTTTGCAACATGTTGAAAAATAAATCCTTAAAAAAATTAACTCAGATATTTATATTTATTCTATATCATGGACCTGTCTTATCAGGGTCATTTTATATATGGGGTTTTCTCATAGATTTGTGCCCCTAATCAGAAAAGCCATTGAAAGTTCATTCAAAACTTACATATTTACTTACGTAACTGTTACAAAGTCTTAAGCAACGTTTGTTTGATGTTTTACACTGAAACATGTGCTTAAAACAGCATGTCGGTGATCTGGATTGTCTGGAAGCTTTCTCATTAGATTCATGCCGCTGGGAAATCTGCCTCATTCTGGTTTGTAAACAAATTGATGACGTAAAATATGATGCAATATCCAAGTTCCAACTGATAATGTACGCACATCTTATGAAAACCCTGTTTGGTGCCTCTTGGGTGAATGAAAACTATGTTTGGTGCCTCTTGGGTGAATGAAAACTATGTTTGGTGCCTCTTGGGTGAATGAAAACTATGTTTGGTGCCTCTAGGGTGAATGAAAACTATGTTTGGTGCCTCTTGGGTGAATGAAAACTATGTTTGGTGCCTCTTGGGTGAATGAAAACTCTGTTTGACAAAATCAGTGTTATACATCTACGCCAAAAAATTGGTTTCTGATCAATAACACTTGAATGGGTGGATTGATAAACTCATATTGCTTCAAAGGTGTATACATGTACCCTTTACAAACAAAATATTGCCTTATATTGAAAAGCACAAAGTAGGGGCATCATTGTTTAATAGACACATCTAGATGTGAAATTTGTATAACGTCTTTTTAATGTTTTATCCATTATCTAGCTATGGAGGTATGCACCAGGGAGATGTTTGACCGCAGTAATACAGTTCAAAATGTCTGTTCCAAGTATACTCAAAGCCAGCGGCCTTTAATAACGCAACTGAAAATTGTCTGCGTCAGCACGATGACATAATGAAGAAATAATTATATTTTAATTCTCAAACATAATTTCCTAAACTTAATCAATTATGAAATATCAGTGCTAGGACCATAGTTTGATTACCTTTTGATGAATGATTTACACATTTGTAACACTTGGAACAAATAGAAGGCTAAGCGAAATAGTTGTGTTTTAATGGCTCCAAGTCAAGTATACATTCATACATATTGTATTTCAGGCTCATGGTATAAGTGCTACTGATGTGAAGAAGATGGAGGAGGCGGGATTTTACACCGTGGAATCTGTGGCATATGCTCCAAAAAAGAATCTCCTTGCCATTAAAGGCATCAGTGAGGCAAAAGCTGACAAAGTTTTGGTACAGACTTAATCTTCTATTTCTAGTCATTTGAGTCATACAAATTGTGGGCATTAAATTTATAGTGCACATTTGAATGTACCGGCACTTGCTATTTCAACGTATTACAAGCATGAAGTCTCACTTATATGTCTGACCACCTGATGTGTCGACCTCAGATTCAACTAGTCCGATAATATTTTTTGCAAAATTTGCTGGCAACAAAATTTTATACAGAAGTACTTAATGAATTTGGTGAAGTCAGAATCTCATTGATGAACTGTTCCGAGAATAAATCTTGATATTAATGTATTCCATAATTATCAGTTGAGTGCAGTCTTTTTACATAATATTGTTATTACAGCTATAATACACTATTCGACCAAAATCCAAGCTTCAAATTCATGATTTATGCATCTTTCAGAAAGTCATTCCAGAGAACAAAAAAATCCATTTAATGTCGATGTTTATTCATTTATCAAAATAATTGTTTTGCATCAGAAAAAAATGCTTATGAAATGGAATCAAATCCCTGTTTACGTAACAAAATTAAGTTACGGTAATCAAGAATACAATTACTCTGTATGCTACGTCCTCTCAGGGAATCTATATCAAAATTGCATATTCATTATTTTGTATACTAGACATTCTGGTGGTTTTCAATCTATTTGTTTATAAAATTATTCCGAACCAGTTTGGATTAAATTCAATGCAGAAAATTCCTTTTGATGCTTGAAGACACAAACCACATATTTTGTAACCCAAAATCTAATCCAAATTTTGTTTTCGAGACAATGTGTCTGTGTCAGTAATAGGTTTAAAACAATATAAATGGAATAAAAATTCTAAACTGGATTTTAAAGGAAGATTTTTATCTAAATATGATAAAAAAGAATGTTGAGAAAAAGGTCATGTAAATGTCATCATAAAGGCGAGTATTATAAAGGTTAGTATTTCATATTTAAGATTTAATGCCTTTACAAATAAGGTTATATTACACTAACGCAGAAGTAATTACTTAACATATATGTTTGATTTGTAAAATATTCATAGTAATGAAGTATCACTATGATATAATTTTTTTATAAAATATGATAAATATCCCCCTACAAAAATTAAAGAAGTTGACCTTGCATTCAGTTTATGTTCCCTATGCACTACTTTATATTTTAATACGCATTTTGACTAATGTACATGTAATTAATTAACAAATTTGGCTAAAAGTGTCCAGTTTATTTTTTTCTCATCTTTTGCATTTGTTTTGTTTTCAATATAACTTTTCTTAAAAAGTTTCTTGGAACTGCAAAACTCAAATCTGATGCAGGTATTTCCTATGCTAGTGCTAACTCGGTACATGTATGTAGGTCAGGATAGCAAATAACAGTAACAGACTCTTGTATTTATGGTTGTGGGGGACAAATGTAAGCAATGTGACAATGTGGTGTTGTAGAGTACATCTCTATGATGGCATTAACTACTATTTTCTCATAGTGACGACTAAGCATTTTTTGACAAGAAATTGGGACTACGTATATTTAAGTATGCAGTTTAATAAATGTATTGGTTTACATATCCTCGGAGACCATGTTGTTACAATCATGTATTAATATTTGGTAGGGGTATCATCCATAGAATCAATACATTATTGATACAAATGTGGCATTCCGATGTCAAAATGGAGTTTGAAATATTGATATTATTTAAAAAATCTTATCTAGTTACCGTACTGTAGTTACTGAAGGTTTATTCCTAATTTATTGTTCAATGGTTAACATCCTTGAGTCTTTACGCAGTGTGCATGCAAGCTTTTAGTCATGGCAGTTGCCTGTAGAAACAAAATGGCTGCACCTATTTGCTTTGAAAGGCTCCAAAAAGGGATATTTAGGAGCATGAAAGGTTTTGAGATGTTTGTGTAGCATCACTGGGATAAATACCAGATGTCTTTAATGCTTAATTTTCTATTTCTATACAAATATCGATAAATTTATGTATCATTGATATATACTCAGTACATTTAGAAATGTACAAAACAGGTTTACTTAAGTTTCGTGGACTAACTTAGTGATACAAGAAAAGGACTTAAGACAATATTCTTTCACGTTTGTGCAACATGTACACCATAGATCAGTACCATCAATTGGTATGTTCATATAAAATGAGTTTTGAAGTGCATTAAAGTGATGATTTACCAACATTTCGCAGGACTAAAACTTTGCAATTTTAAATGAGTATATTTGACTTAATATATGAAAACAGGCTTGGCTGTCAATGACTACCCTAGTATTTAGCCACTATTAAATAAGCATTTGTTCGATGTCTCCCTACATACCTGCAAAAAAGAGTTCATAAACTTAAGTTAAAAAATTTCAAGCAAAACCTCACTTAAAACCACCTCAATATTAAGACCACGTCAAACAATTATTGTCCTGACTTACTTGTGGTCTTGATCAAAAGAAATAATGTTAACAGTTATTTACATGAAGTTTGTTTTTCTTTAATTAAATTGCATTGCCTACCTACGTACTCAACTTCACAAGGCAATGTCGAAAGGCAGCAAACTAAGAAATACATGGCCTTAGCACTGATTCACATACTTGACAAGATTGGTCTCCAAAGCCATTAAGATTTTGTCTCCTGCAGGGAAATTTGTTTGATTTTGAGTATGTAATCTCGCTTATATTATATTATTGGGTATTCTTGAGAACATAAATGTACACATTTGATTTGTAATGTAAATCTTGTAATGTGCTTCATATGGGATTTAGATGATGGTATCGTAGCAGTTAATATATTTTCAGCTGTTTTTAGCCATTATTCGGCTATATTCCCAATGACAAAAAATATATTATATATATTTTCCCAAAATGAATGTAAAAATCCCAAATAAATCTGAAAAATAGTTTTGGTTCAATTCAGCCAAAAATTAACAAAGTTAGACCAACTCAATATTAAGATCAACTCAAAATTAAGAACACTCAAATTCCAGGTCCATTCTCACGATTTTGCTCTTTATTCAACCTCAATATTAAGACTATCTCAATAAGAGGACTTATTTTCAAGGGTGGTCTTATTATTAAGGTATTAGTAGTGAGAAAAAAACTGTATTTCTTTCTAGGCTGAAGCAGCCAAGCTGGTACCGATGGGATTCACGACAGCTACAGAGTTTCATCAGAAAAGATCAGAAATTATACAAGTCACAACTGGATCTAAAGAATTGGATAAATTATTGCAAGGTGAAATGCGTCTTGTCTCTCTAATTATTCCTATACCAAACATGCTCCTTTATCATTATAGCTGTGTGTGGTGGGTTATATTTTCTGTTATTGGTTTTGTCGCTCATGATTGCTATAACTTTAATTGCTAATCTGCGAGTAATTATCTGCATGCCTTCAAGGGAAACATAATTCATGTGCGTTTTTTTCTCTGATTTGCTTTGTCTGAAATGGTTCAAGTAAAAACAGATCAACATTTTTAATGATCTTATGAAGGATAGAATGATTGTGAATATTATATTGAGAGACCTTAGATTCTATGCCCCATTATCAGGCTGAGAAAAGTTTTATGTAAATTTTTATGAATATTTAATGATTTCCTATAACAACAGAAATTCTGTATGAATTTATTACAATATCTTTGGTTGTCCATTTTGCCTTGTTTTGTTGAAAGTCATGATTTTCATCATACTGCATCCATGAAATCCTTGACCTTAGGTCTGAACATTGCATCAGTGACTGCATCAGACATACTGCATCCAGGAAATCCTTGACCATAGGTCTAAACATTGCATCAGTGACTGCATCAGACATACTGCATCCAGGAAATCCTTTACCTTAGGTCTAAACATTGCATCAGTGACTGCATCAGTGACTGCATCCAGGAAATCCTTGACCATAGGTCTAAACATTGCATCAGTGACTGCATCAGACATACTGCATCCAGGAAATCCTTGACCATAGGTCTAAACATTGCATCAGTGACTGCATCAGAAATACTGCATCCGGGAAATCCTTGACCATAGGTCTAAACATTGCATCAGTGACTGCATCAGAAATACTGCATCCGGGAAATCCTTGACCATAGGTCTAAACATTGCATCAGTGACTGCATCAGACATACTGCATCCAGGAAATCCTTGACCTTAGGTCTAAACATTGCATCAGTGACTGCATCAGACATACTGCATCCGGGAAATCCTTGACCTTAGGTCTAAACATTGCATCAGACATACTGCATGCTGGAAATCCTTGACCTTAGGTCTAAACATTGCATCAGTGACTGCATCAGTGACTGCATCCAGGAAATGCTTTACATTAGGTCTAAACATTGCATCAGTGACTGCATCAGACATACTGCATCCAGGAAATCCTTGACCTTAGGTCTAAACATTGCATCAGTGACTGCATCAGACATACTGCATCCAGGAAATCCTTGACCATAGGTCTAAACATTGCATCAGTGACTGCATCAGACATACTGCATCCAGGAAATCATTGACCTTAGGTCTAAACATTGCATCAGTGACTGCATCAGACATACTGCATCCAGGAAATCCTTGACCATAGGTCTAAACATTGCATCAGTGACTGCATCAGACATACTGCATCCAGGAAATCCTTGACCATAGGTCTAAACATTGCATCAGTGACTGCATCAGACATACTGCATCCAGGAAATCATTGACCTTAGGTCTAAACATTGCATCAGTGACTGCATCAGTGACTGCATCCAGGAAATGCTTGACCATAGGTCTAAACATTGCATCAGTGACTGCATCAGTGACTGCATCCAGGAAATCCTTGACCTTAGGTCTAAACATTGCATCAGTGACTGCATCAGACATACTGCATCCAGGAAATCCTTGACCTTAGGTCTAAACATTGCATCAGTGACTGCATCAGACATACTGCATCCAGGAAATCCTTGACCTTAGGTCTAAACATTGCATCAGTGACTGCATCCAGGAAATCCTTGACCATAGGTCTAAACATTGCATCAGTGACTGCATCAGACATACTGCATCCAGGAAATCCTTGACCTTAGGTCTAAACATTGCATCAGTGACTGCATCCAGGAAATCCTTTACATTAGGTCTAAACATTGCATCAGTGACTGCTTCCAGCAAATCCCTGAGCATAGCTCTAAACATTGCATCAGAGACTGCATCAGAAATCCTGCGTCCAGCAAATCCATGTAGAAAATCTTAGTTCATTTTTGACCTAGGTATTTTTAGTCATTATTTTTCAGTCATTAAGAAAAGAGTTGCAACTTTTGTCACGGAATGATAACATTTTCACTTCACTTCTGTAACTGATTTCAATCTTGATGTTTATTTTCTAGGTGGGATTGAAACAGGTTCAATTACAGAAATATTTGGTGAATTCAGAACTGGTAAAACACAGATATGTCATACACTAGCTGTTACTTGTCAGGTAAGCTGCTTTAAAAATGAAATAATTTTCGTCATTCTTCATTGTTTTGTGTGGACCATCAAAGCATAAAGTGCAGGGATAATTTTTGCAAGCGATTTTTGTCTAAATCTCATTGAAAATACATAAATGCACGAGAATATCGAGCTGGCCTGCAGTTTGTGTATTTTGCCCTATATATAACCCTATTGCGTTATCCATATCTCATTAAAAATCTCGCTGAACTTGAAATTCTCTCACTAATTTTGGACAAATGGGAGCAATTCTCTTATTGAAATCTGACATAGAATTTACCCTGATAGATTCCAATACTTACATTAACCAGTTTAAGTTACATCTCCATATTTTTTTCACAGTTAAAATATATTCAAAGTATTCAATTGTATGTATTATTGTCAGATGGATTACTGGGGTTCCATTTGACCCTGTAGTTGACCCTTTGACCCCTGGAATTTCCAAAAATAGCCACATTTTGACCCTGGATTCTGGCTGTAGGGTCAATTTTTCTTTAAATTAATAGTAATTTTGCTCTCAAATAGTACAATCCTGTCAAAATTTATCAAAATGACCCTTGATATTCAGCACCTAGTGGAACCTTTGAGTGTGTTAGCACAATCAAACTTAATGGCTATATATAAAAGATGTAGCAATTTTTTGCACATTGATATACATCCCCATTTCATGGCGTATCATTGCCTAGTGTCCGTACATCTCTTGGATAGAGCTGCAGGTAAGGAAATGCATCAAATAGAGTATTTCACTCCCATGTTTTTGAGTGTAGTTTTTTAACTACCAAGATATTGCATCAATTTTGTGCAAACAGTTTTCAATTAGTATTCCCAGCTGGAGCAATTTTTCAGATCCTAGCACAAGTGTGTGTCTTCGTTTCACTGTACAAAATTTGGAATGATGATGAACAATGTCATTAATTATCAGACAGAAAATTGGAATTTTGAGGTCATGTACTGCAATTAATTATAGAAGGCATTTTTGCATCCATATTATGTTTGGCTCTGCCCTTCACTCTAAAGGAATCTTAAAACATCAGAAACACAGATTGTGTGGTACACAAAGGGAGGTAACTGATAGACCATTTTTGTTTTTCTGTCTATCACCGCTATGACCATAATATAAAGAGAGGTACCTGGATTGATCATGGAGAGATTTTCACGAAACATGTTGTGCGATGTTGTGGGAACGATGGTTGCTAAACTTGTTACATCCTGTTTCAGAGTTCATAGTCAGGCCATCAACCAATTCCTATTTTCATATATTTTCATATATTTTTAAGAGATTTCCTATTTAAACAAAAACCTCCTATATTTTGCATATTTTCACTATATTTTTCTTGAGAAATGTTGTCAATAGCTCTTCATAAGCTTGTTTTGAATTGATACTGCCTTTACATACTATTGATTAACAGTTTAAAACTCTCCTTTATCCTTTAAACCATCACCATCTTGCAGAAGATTGCTGTGCACTCATGGGTCCTCTTAAGGGACACCTTTGATGGGATGTATGTTCAACTTTAAATCTTACAAGGTGTCCATTTAGATCATCACATGGGTGCTACGGCTGATTTTTGGGATGTTGATGGAATGTTTTAGACATAACGTTTTTACCCTATGACATAATGTTTTTACCCTCGCACGGGTCTAAAAATAGACGACATGAATTTCCCATAGTCTGAGTAGATAGGCGCTTATTAAAATAGTAAACAATCAAGCGCTTGTAATGTTTGCGAATGACATAATCTGTCAGCTTTGACCGATTCAGTCCTTTCACAAAAATGGCTTCAAAAAATCCAAAGACTCTGCAAGCTCTTTATTGTTTCTGTTTCACATTGACTTTATTGTTTTATTTTTTAATATCAAAAGTTTTGATGGGGTATAATGAAATAAATATCAGATCCCATGGTGGGTGATAGCATATAATGTTACTTTATACTTGCTATATAATTTATAGTATAGGATATGAATTACAGAAGCTACTAAATTCACTGTTGATTGGTTAAAACTAAGAAGAAATATTGCCAACTGAACCATATCAGGCATTGCGCAACTTGATAGTATCATGTTACTAGATTTCCAGATAATTATGCTCTCAACAAATTTCTAACTTTATGTTCATCACTAATGAGCACTGCTGTGGGATTTCCATCCTCTTCTGTAAGTGAAGTCAGTTCAAGAAAACGCCACATGTATGTAATGTCACCATATACTGACAATAAGCAATATTTACTCATTTGTTAATGGTAAACAGATGAGCATAAGTCATGTATAATTTTGCATAGATCTGTTTTGTGTTGTAAAAGATGTATGAACCACAAGTACTCTGAACATTTCCAATACAATGCAAGGTAGGTGTCATCATGTAGTTTATCTAGTTATTTAGGTATAAGAAATTTATTATAGTATTATTTTGTGAATTCCCAAGTGGACCAATATGTTGACTTATTAGTATAAACAAACCTATATTTCAGTTACCTATAGACATGGGTGGAGGAGAAGGAAAATGTTTGTATGTCGACACAGAAGGTACATTTCGACCTGAGAGATTGCTGGCTGTATCAGAGAGGTAAATAGTATACTCAGTGGTTGCATTTGACCCCTGAAATTTCCAAAATCCCACATTTTGACCCTTAGGATTCTGATAGAAGGGTCAATTTTTCTCTAAATTATGGGTATTTTGACAATAAAATGGTAAAAACTGGTCAATTATTGTCAAAATGACCCTGAATCTGATTCAGCACCTAATGGATGCCCTATATACCATTATTTTACTACTGTGAGTTTTCTTGGAAGATATGAACAATTTTGTTGCAGTCTACGTAAGGGGTTTTCAAGAGTTTCATATGGTGAATGAGTTAACCATGCAAAGGGGGGTTACTGAGTATATGTTATATGTTCTTGGCCTACAGTTGTCTCCCTTGGTGTAGCATGCAAAAAACTAAATAGAAATAATTATAATGATTATCAACTTTTGTTGTTGTTTTATGTTTCTTATGTCATATTGTAAAGAGTTATCAATGTGATTGTTATAGAAAGTTTTTCTGTCTTCCTAGATGCTTAAAATTTAACCGTATCTGAGATTTTTGGCCCAAAATGTGTCTGCATCAGTTCCTGTGACAGTGTCCATTTCTCTGCTGTTTGCGACTGAATTTTAATTTAGAAACTTTAATGACTTGCCTTATGAGATATGACTGTGTCTATTCTGCATGTAATATGGTAATGCTTTGTCTATGTAGAAGTGCAGTTAAAGTGGCGTAATATATTTCATGTTACTGTGTATCTCAAAAATATGTTACATTTTTCGATAATTATTTTTTGCTTATTTGACATACAATGTAGTTTGCAATAAAAGAGACATTTAGCTCCTCACTTTCTATGAAGAAATTTTGCTGTCACTGAAAAGCTATTGGCATAAACTGTTAAATGTGACATTTTCTGACATGTAAATATGTGTGAAAAAACGTTTTTGATGACATGAAAGAAAATGTCATGCTCTTTTTGTAGTCAGAACTCTATGAGTTAGAAAATACTCCCTGATTTTTCAAAATTCTTGCTTTTGTTTTCTATCAAGTCATATGCAAATGCCATAGTTAAAACTATTCTGGAAATGGCTATAAACATGCTTGACTATCTATTGAATGGGTGAAAATCTTCCTATTTTTAGCTGATTCTTTCGTGGTTTATGTGTTGTAATTAGGAATGTCAACGAATAGCAAATCAGGTATTCGAATCTTCGATCAGCCTTTTGAACGAATATTCGATTATTTGATTGTCACAACTTAGACAAAAAAAATCAAAAATTATATTTCCTTACGTGCTGCGTGTATTCTACTTTCGTTTTCAGCGGAAGTTAAGACTATGACGAATGAAGTTATTGCAGTAAATAGATCATCATCTGACTGTCAATATTCGTGTTTATGAATATCTTTGTTTCGAGACAAAAAGCATTTGTTTAAAGTTGTCTTCTAAGTATATGCATTGCCACGCTATTTTTGAATATGAGTACTTAATTAATAATTGAACCAAACAAAATGCATATACTCGTTGTACTTTGAGTAAAATGTTTTTAAACAGTTATTTTGATTGGATGATACGATCTACGTGAAAAATTAGTATGCTAATTATGTTGTTTCCCGTTTTTCAGCATGTTGCTTTTCTCAATCCCAGCTTTGATCTTCCTTAATTATAAAGCGAGTCATTAACTCAAGTCCCTGTTGGTGGTTTTAACTGCCTACTTTTTACACCTTTCGTCAACAACAAAATTACTGACGATTACATACATATATTTATTAGCATAAACTTTTACAAGTTTATCGCCATTTACAATTTAGTAATGACTAATGATTAAACACCTATTTTCTTCTATTTGACAATATGGGCTATCAAAAGGTCAGAAATTAACAGATTATTGAAAGAGACAAACCGTCACACCCCAACGATATACAATTATATTAGCACCCCCCAATATACACAATGACACTTTTACAAGCGCGTATATTTCAACAACAACCTTTATTACTCTCTTACACAAATCGGGGTCGTCAAATAGATAAACACACAAACGACAATTTCTATTTTTCATCAAGTTTTTATTAAGTATATTTTTCCGAATATTGAAACAGGATTCGAATATTCGAAGTTATGAACGAATATTCAAATATTCGTTGACATCCCTAGTTGTAATCTCCTATATAAAGTGTCTTGCATTTTGTCTTAATTGCAAAGGAATGTTTTTAATGAAACACGATTATTTAAGACACTGTTACTGCAGCATATCAATCTTGATTGCAATCTAATAATACCTTGTAAAGATACGAGTATTCATTTTGTTGTAGGTATGGTTTGTCCGGAAGTGATGTGTTAGATAATGTCGCCTATGCCAGAGCGTACAACAGTGACCATCAATCACAACTACTCATACAAGCAGCAGCCATGATGGCAGAATCTAGGTAATGGTTCTTGTAGGTTTTGTCTTCGAAAAATGTTTCCATTAAGAGCTACATTGGGTTATCTTTATCGTACCAATAATATATTTGGGTTATTAAGATAGATGTATGCTGTTGGATTTAAGCATTGCCATTCAATATTGTAGTTACGTTTTGTGCTTTGTTAGAATACTGTACTCGTAGGTTTGATGCTCGTATTTACATATTGTTCATTGTATAAACTACATGTCAATTCATTTAGCTTGGGTTATAAAGTTTACCTAATCAGCTGTCAATCCCTTTTGAAAGAATTTTAATAGCCATCTTTACGTACAGTACATTTGTTACCTGGAAACCATACTATACATCATCCAAATGTTTCATAGAATCTTTGTTCCAATCTTCAGATATGCATTGTTGATAGTAGACAGTGCAACAGCTTTATACAGAACTGACTATTCAGGTCGAGGGGAACTGGCAGCCAGGCAGATGCATCTTGCAAGATTTTTAAGAATGCTGTTGCGACTAGCTGATGAGGTATGTTCAACAAAATAGAAAAATTCATAAGATTCTACATGAAATGTACATTTATGAAATTCAATATTTGTTGCAATAATTGAAACCATAATTTTTATATAAAGAAATGTGATCTTCAAAAAGAAAATATCTTTGCCAATCACTGAATCAAAGTACATAAAGACAGACTTGTCAGTCTATATATATATTAGGGATGTCAACGAATGGCAAATTTGGTATTTGAATATTCGTTCAACCTTCCGAACGAATATTCAAACATTTGACCTTCTTATTTGATAATAATATATCTGAAATTTAACTTCATGTTTATCAAATTTGTGTTTTAAACTGATCACTCAAGTTGTAAAAATTCCAACGATTACTAATAATATTACATTTTACAGTTGAAAATAATATCTACAGGTGTTAATTGACATGTCATGGTAATACGCCCTGAAAATATTTTCAGGGCGTATTACCATGACATGTCAATTCCCACCTGTAGATATTATTTTCCACTGTAAAATGTCATTCACTGCGATAATGCCCATCATTCAAATAAGTACACTTGCATTCAGCTTTTGTATTGAAAATATAAATTTTATCGATTGTTCGAATATTCATACATTTGACATCCCTTATTTATATCATTTTCTTATACTTCGGCAGATGTGGTTTGCTGGTAAAACTGGGTGGATAATAAAATCTTTAGTTTCATTCAGTGCTCGTCTACTGCTAGTAGGTAGCCAAATTGCCATTGGATACAATAACTAAAATTTGCAAAATATTATCTCAAAATAACCAATTTTATAATGAAATTGCTTGAGTTTACCACATTAACTACTTATTTATCAAATCTGGCTACCAAAATTTGAAACCTACCATCAGCCTAGCAGTTCAATACAATAAGTTATGGGTGTGATTTTTCTGCAGAATTCTGCTGATTGGGGTCGCCAAGAGGTCGATCTCGTCAAACAAATAAATCTGAGGAGAAAAATTACAGAGGGGGTAGGGTATGAAAAATTCCGGGCATAAAACAGTCGACTTGATTTTTAACAATACCAAGTACGAGTGGCAGGACTTTTAACAACACAACTGTATGGTTGTTGTTGTTCTTGCAATGAATTGAAAATCTGCCAGTTTCCAGTCAGTTTGAAATAATTTTTACTGTTTACTTTGAAAACTAATAAATCTTTAGAATTATTATCAGTTAGTTTACTCAGTTTACCACAATGTCGGTGAATCGTTATAGTATATGGGATATACAGTAAAATCTTGATAGTAAGACCACCATTTGAATCCTTGAAAACTGGTCTTATTGAGGTGGTCTTAATATTGAGGTTCAATAAAGAGCGAAACATTGAAAATGGGCTCGAATATTGTGTCCTTTATTTTGAGGTGGTCTTATTATTGAGGTGGTCTTTGTGTATCAGATGGTTTACTCAGACCCCAATGTTGGTGAATCATTGTAGTTTGGTGTTGCTGTAGTGATAACTAATCAAGTGGTAGCCCAGGTGGATGGTGCTGCCATGTTTTCTGCGGATCCAAAGAAACCTATCGGTGGGAATATAATTGCACATGCATCTACAACAAGGTATTGTATTGGTTTTACTGTAACTCATGAAAAAGTTTAAAAGCTGCATAACACTTGTATGTAACTTATGTATATAAAGAACTTTTAACATACTTGATAAGGAAAAACAGTACATGTATTGCCAATGAAGATATTTTTGCTCTTGCTTACTTTAACATGTTTTACAAGAAAAAAGACATCTTACTCATTACGGTCTTTGAAGACACTTCTGTCACTGAAGAACTCTAAGCATACGCTGTTGAATGTGGTGCTTTCTGACATGGACTTTGTATGAAAATATATAAAAAAGTTCTTGATGCATGCTCTATGACACTATTATTCCATTCCACAATCAAAATGATAAATTCGAAAATCCTCTCAGACTTGTCAGAATATCTAATTATGACCACAGAATATCTTTACTTCTGATTCAATGTCTAAAATCGGTTACAATGTGTTCATGAATGTGCAAAGATCAAACTGATAGGATTTGTCTTTGTGAAAATGCAATGACATTTGGTTAGTTTGAAACCACAATGCAGCTATTGGCAAAGAGAAAAACATGTCATAAAGCTTTACCATTCCTTTTCAATGGAGTCAGTGGTATACGAATGTCAATTGTTCTAATTTCAATCCAATTATAACTTGTTCCTACACTAGCGTCTTTCACACCTAAAAAAACAGGAGTTCTAATACACATGTTTTTCATGTGATTCTTAAATGTCAAACTACCATGGAGACAATAGGCCTGACCATGGTTACATCATGCACAAGGTGTCATGTGACATTCCGAAGAGAGTTGTTAATTGAATGGTTGTTAGTCAATTTTCACTGATTTAGTCACATTATACTCGGGATAGGACAAGCATATCATCATAGCAGCATACCAGCATAAAATCAGACTTCCTTGACATTGAGTACTCGGAACACTGTGGAATGTTTGTAATTTGCGTAAAGGCTACATCTAGTGCATCATATTATACAAATAATTCACTTGATTCCAGTGTTGTGTATGCTGTTTTGTGTGTTTTCCGAATAAATCAACAGTTTTTAGGCCCCCACACTCTGAAATGGGGGGCATATAGATTTGCCCTTGTCCGTCCTGTCCGTCACAAAATTTTGTGTCTCCAAAAGAATATAAGCCAGTCATAACACTTTACAGGAATGTTCACCAGCCTGTTTAGTTGTGCACCTGGGGTTTCATGTTTGGCTGTGCCCAGTAGGTGCAAAGTTATGGCCCTTGACTTGGTTAAAATATAGCCTATAGAGTATGCAATCTTAGTGTCGTCCATATCTCCAAAAGAATATAAGCCAGTCATAAAACTTTACAGGAATGCTCACCAGCCTGTGTAGTTGTGCACCTGGGTTTTCATGTATGACTCCGTCCAGTAAGTGCAAAGTTACGACCCTTCACTTGGTAACTTTGATACACATTCACAAACTATGAGCAGGATAGTAGCATTTGCTTTTGTGACAAAGGCTGGAAGTGGGTGCATCTGTGTCTTATTGACATCTTTTTAGTTTGTTTATTAAATAAGCTGTAACCATACTGTCATTAAATAAATCAAATAACATTTTTTTAATAAAAATAACAAAACTAAGGTCAGGTATCCATTTTTTAAAAGCATCTGCAATACTCAGTATAGTGGCTCAACACTGCTCCCAGAATACATCAAACAATTTATTGTGTAAATGCCCACAAAGGATATACACAGAATGCTCTCACTACAGTAAAACCTCGATAATAACACTACCCTTGGGACCCTTGAAAACTGGTCTTCTTATTGAGGTGGTCTTTATATTGAGGTTCAATAAAGAGCAAAACAGTGAAAATGGACTTAAAAACTGTGTTCTTAATTTACGCAACACTGATATGCAAATAGCAAAATCATGTTATACGGGCTGTGCCGAAAAATTGTATAATAGATATGCACTGTATAGCATTATATAACTGTATTGTCTTAATTTCTGGACAATTAGCGTGCTCTACATGTTGCCCTTGGGCATCCAGTACTGTATTTTGTCAAAAAAATAACACTGTACCTTGAACGAGAGTAAGAATTTGGCTATTTAAAGTGCCTTACATCTCACATGGTATCTCAGATCTTGTTGTTTGGTAAAACAATAAGATAGTTGGGTTGACTTGTTTTCAGTTCCTCTATCAGTCATCCCAGATATCTGGTAATCTTATAGCTTGTATTTTGTGTTATTAAAAAGTTAATGAAGTTGAGTTGATTACATTTGTAATTTGATTAGCAGAATTAAATAGCATAACTGATCAATTGGCAGTGTTCAATATTGACGTTCTTTTTTATTGAAGCAGTCTAGATTTGGCAGAATCGTAAAGCACGCCATTATAGCGGAAATAAAAACACCGCCAATATTTCCTTGTTTACTCTACTTGAATATTTCTGTTGTGTTGTTGTTAATGAATGTGTTTAACTGTGTTTTTATTCACTTCTTTTTAGGCTGTACCTGAGAAAAGGCCGAGGTGAGACCAGAATATGTAAGATCTATGACTCTCCTTGTTTGCCAGAAGCAGAAGCTATGTTTGCTATAAATGCTGATGGCATTGGTGATGCGAAGGACTGAAAGCTGTTTATGTACAAAAAAGGAAATATGATTCTTGGATGGAAAAGAAATTCCTGGAAAATCGAATTGTCGTATTTCTCAACCTCATTTGGTTGCCTGGGATGACACCCATATCATGTATTGCATGGATACAATTAGCATACAAATAATGACTAGGCAACTTGTTTCATAATTTTTGGTTAACGGTTCAGCGAGTCAAGTTTTTCCAAATTAAAAAAAAATTAAATCCTTGTGTTATTCATTATTACTTTTATTTGCATTAAGGTTTAGAAAGTTTAGAGAATGAAATTAAATATTCAAGAAAATTGGTCTAAACTTTAAAAAAATGAATTTTATTAAGAATAAAATGGATCTTCCTCCACCCTAAAGTAGCTACATTACCCTGGAGGCTGGTTCTTAATGTGAGCTATAACTCCATTACAAGAATAAACCATAAAAATATATTTTTCCAAATATTACTTTACTGTTAAAACCATGGTGGAATCTTAACTGCAGAGAATACAAAAAGATCTTGATATTATGAATTATAAGTACATTTGAAACTTTGCATAGTAATTATCTAATGTACCAGAGAATGTTGCAATTACTATGAAAATGTGTTATTGATGCTGTGTTCATGACAGTTTAATCTCTATGTTGATAACAATTCAAATACAATCGAACCTCGGTTATTCGACTACTTTCTATCGAATACTTGGCATCATCCGAAATAAATATCAAATCCCAATTTATCTACTTAGGCATGTCCAACTGAAATGAGCTATTTGAAACCATGTATTATTCGAAATAAAAATTCAGACCCGGTGAATTCGAATGATTGAGGTCCGACTGTAATAGACAAATACTCTAACAAATTGGGTAATTTTTTCGACCAAACAAGGGACTTTTTTCCATGAACCAAATGATAATAAAGTAATGGCCTGAAATAAGTGATTTGCATCAAAATATGGAAAAAAGGTGTTAATAGTAGCGATATAACATTGCACACATTTTTGAAAGATTTTATCGGGGCAGCCCTACTGACATGGTTTTCTATTTGCATATCAGTGTTGTGTAAACCAAATCGAATCTTAAATTAACCACCAAAGCAATTAATCTTCAACCGAACAATGTTTGTAACCTTGAAGCGGATTGGTTAACATTTCGATAAAGGGTACGTTACCTTACACCGAAATCTATTTTGGATCTGGAGTGACCAGGAATCGTAACATCTCCGCATTTTTTTATGTTGCACAACATATCTTAACCTTCAAATTGGGCGACCATCATTTTTCAAGATATTTTTGTTTAATGCTACCTTTGCCAGGGATGTTGCAGTTATCATACGTTCTGTGGTACAACCTGTTCTATAATAAGGATTCCAATGAAATTCATACACATGCTCACCTTGAAGAATATACTGTATGTGCGACTTGTTTAAGGTTATACCCAAGCATTGCAGAGTTATGGGACTTGGTTTCCTCTGACAAAGCGGAATTGCAGAGGAGTAATCTGCCTCTTATTGAAAGCTCTATTTTACCTTATATGGTATAAAAATTACTTTATAGTTATAATGTTATGGTAAACTTTGCATGCTGAAGTTGCCAAAAAAGTTTTTTTCAAAGAACAAATGTTCTTATGCACTGTGTATGTTGAAATGTTTGTTAATATTTTATTTTATTGTGGCTGTTAATTGTCATTATCGTTGAATTAAACTGGATGATTCACAAACTGTGGTGCTAAATATAAGTTATTTTTATTCTATTAACAACCAAAGCAATTGTTTATAGCTTCAGCAACTACATGACTCATATTGTCAATCAGATGACGTCTGATATTTATGATTAGAACAGGATAGGGCCAATCCAGGAAAATCTCACTGGGGGTATGACCAACCAATTAGAAATACCTTGGTGGGGGTCAAAATCTGTTGGTAAGGGGTCAAAAACAAAGTAAAATTCTGTTGGTAGTTTCCTTATATTAGATTGTTGTGCATTCGTCCAGGGATGTTTATGGATTAGTACTTTCCAGCGTAATCCAGTCACATTACTCAGTAATGGTATCATTACAACATCATTTTTGACTGCAACATATCATTTTCAGTTTAGTTGACTTCTTTTCATGAGCTTTGGTGATAAAAGTATTATCTCGGCCACTTAAAAATATTTTTGAAATATCTCCTTTGTACATGTTGAATCAACATGAATATCTTTCTGTTCTGTTTGCTGTAAATTTTGTGACTTAATGTATGCTACGTGTGCTGATGTTGTTATTGGGATATTATTTTACGGCATAAGAGTTATGTTGGTATGCATTTTTTTATTTTGAATATGATTGATATGCAAATCGCAATGTGTTATGTAATGAAATGTGTTTCTGATCTTTCTTGTATATATTGTACATAATTATACTGTCATTGCTTATAAATTATGAAATACTTAGATCATTGTTGTGATATTTTCTTACCTGGGCATGGAGTCAACATTTTCCTTCAATGACATATTTTCCTAAACCGCTGTTCAAACTTCACAGGAAAGATCCTTTGGTGGTCCTCTTTCAAAGTTGCATAAATTGTTCTTGTCTGCTGCATAAGTAGGTTACAGGAAATAAAAATAGAGTTTAAGTGTTATCTTCGACAATCTTCTTGTACAAAACCATATATGGCCTAGAGCTGTGATATTTGGTATGTAGCACTGTCTATAGGTGGTCCTCTTACAGGATTGCATATATTATTAAGTTTGGTCAAACAATATAGCCACAAGGGTGCGGGGACTATAGTTGACATCTCCTCAATCACTTAATGCGTTTTGAGCAAATTTTACAGGTATGATCCGTGTGAGGTCCTCTTTCAGAGTTATAAAGATAGTTCCAGTCTGCAGTACAAATATGTCACAGAAGCTAAAAATTGATTTTAGAGGTGAAAATCAAATGACGGCGTTATATAACAGAAAAATTGTTGAAAAACAGCATTTAACCCAATAAAAACAAAACAATTACCAACACATTCAACTGAATCTCTCAGATGCTTATAAAGCTGGAGAATTTTTGTTAACATCTTTGGTTTTTAGTTTGGTTTTATGCCATTTTCCAACAATGGTTCAGTCATATATAGCCTATAGCTGTCAGTTGACCTATCCAGTTTTCCTGAAATTAATTGACAACCAGAACAAACTTGCTCTTCTGAAGCAACTGATAATTTCAACACATGTGAAGAACATGACTGTAGCCAATGTCACAGTAGAACATAACCTGCCTGACCTGGATCTGCCGGGTGACAGTCTAGCGCTCCACCAACTGAGCTAGACGGGCGAGCTTGATATTTTTTGTACAGGCTTTTATTGTTTTGCATGAATGACACAAAGGGTGAGATACAAGCAACCATGCTTACTCTCGTAGAATCAACATGTTGACTGTAAGGAAATTAAGAAGTCAAGCGCAGACAGTCAACCAACTCCTATATGTTTAAGAGATTTCCTATTGAATTATCAAAACCCTCCTATACTTCCTATATTTTGCATCTTTTTCTTGAGAAATGTCGATAGCTCTTCAAAGGCTTGTTTCGAATTGATACTGCCTTTAGATACTACATGTATTTGTTTACAGTTTAAAGATGTCCTTTATCCTTCAAACCATCACCATCTTGCAGAAGACTGCTGTACACTCATGGGTCTTCTTAAGGGACACCTTTGATGGGATGGATGTTTAACTTTAAATCTTAAAATGTGTCTATTTGGATAATCACATGGGTGATACGGTTGATTTTTGAGATATTGATGGAATGGTTTGGTGAAGTAAACTTCTATAGAAAGTGATAAGAAACTGAACAAGTAAGTTAACATTACACGCTTTCCTTCAAACGAACACGTTCTGTCGTTGAATTTCCTATATTTTTGTTCAAAAGTTTTGCCTAAAATCCCGTATTTTTATGAAAAATTTCCTTTATTTTTTTCAAAAGTTTTGCCTAAGCTCCCGTATTTTTATGCAAAATTTCCTGTATTTTTCCTATATTCTGTTTATTAACTGATTGACGGTCTGCAAGCAGGAAATGCAAAATACAAAACAACCTGAAAAGCATGAAGAGACATGAAAATGTACCGTCTGAATGTTTACTTCTTGAAACTGAAATACTGAGGTAGGCTTGTTTTATGTAACTTGCTAATTTCTGTTACGTATAAGTAGTTTTCTGAATTTGCGTTGTATCAGTCTTGTTGCCATGGTCACAATATATGATGCAAGTGACAGGAATGACTAACAAATACAAAGAGTAGGGTTTGCAATTTATCATGCAACTACCATGGTAACAGACTGATAACACATGACCTGATAACATAAAGTGTTCTCAGGTCAATAGGCTGCTAGTAGCATGATAACACTTTTAAGCTCCGCCCACAAATTGACGGACTACTTATTAGCGGATTGAACACTAAATTTTAGGTAAAGACACACTAAAACATGCTCGGAAAATTAAGTTTCATGATAAATAGAATCTCAAGTTACTGTCCGGCTCGAACAATGTTATCAGACTCGGCGATATCGTTCGTGGTGACTCGCTAAAGCTCGCCACCACAAACGATATCACCTCGCCTGATAACATTGTTCTCACCGGACAGTAACCCGAGATTCTCTATATCTCGGGAGTTCTTTGCCACAATTTTATATAAGTAAACCTGTTGAAAGAATTTTAGTGGTCAATATCAAGTGTAAAACATTGTGCATATGGTCTTATTTTTCCGGTTTTATTTACTTGCCCGAGCCAACGTTCAGGGTGAGCTTTGTGATCACACACCGTCCGTCTGTCTGTATGTCCGTCTACCCACACTAACCTTATACTTCTTCTTCTTCTTCTAAATATTGGAACAGGCTTTAATGCCGTTGCTACATTGGCGTCTTTGATACAAGCAATTGCGATGTAATACCAATTCAAATAATTCCGTTTTATCCTGTTATGCACGGGCCACACTTGTAAAAAAAACGAAAACGTTCTGTCGTTGAATTTCCTTTATTTTTTTCAAAAGTTTTGCCTAAACTCCCGTATTTGTATGCAAAATTTCCTGTATTTTTCCTATATTCGGTTTAATAACTGACATTTCCTGATCTTCTTAAATTATAACGGCCTCTACATATATAGTCATGATGGACAGGATACACATCGTAACGGGCAATATTCCTGATATACTTAAATACGGCCTCTACATATATAGTCATGATGAACAGGATACACATCGTAACGGGCAATATTCCTGATATACTTAAATACGGCCTCTACATATATAGTCATGATGAACAGGATACACATCGTAACGGGCAATATTCCTGATATACTTAAATACGGCCTCTACATATATAGTCATGATGAACAGGATACACATCGTAACGGGCAATATTCCTGATATACTTAAATACGGCCTCTACATATATAGTCATGATGAACAGGATACACACCGTAACGGGCAATATTCCTGATATACTTAAATACGGCCTCTACATATATAGTCATGATGAACAGGATACACATCGTAACGGGCAATATTCCTGATATACTTAAATACGGCCTCTACATATATAGTCATGAGGAACAGGATACACATCGTAACGGGCAATATTCCTGATATACTTAAATACGGCCTCTACATATATAGTCATGATGAACAGGATACACACCGTAACGGGCAATATTCCTGATATACTTAAATACGGCCTCTACATATATAGTCATGATGAACAGGATACACATCGTAACGGGCAATATTCCTGATATACTTAAATACGGCCTCTACATATATAGTCATGATGAACAGGATACACACCGTAACGGGCAATATTCCTGATATACTTAAATACGGCCTCTACATATATAGTCATGATGAACAGGATACACATCGTAACGGGCAATATTCCTGATATACTTAAATACGGCCTCTACATATATAGTCATGATGAACAGGATACACACCGTAACGGGCAATATTCCTGATATACTTAAATACGGCCTCTACATATATAGTCATGATGAACAGGATACACATCGTAACGGGCAATATTCCTGATATACTTAAATACGGCCTCTACATATATAGTCATGATGAACAGGATACACACCGTAACGGGCAATATTCCTGATGTACTTAAATACGGCCTCTACATATATAGTCATGATGAACAGGATACACACCGTAACGGGCAATATTCCTGATATACTTAAATACGGCCTCTACATATATAGTCATGATGAACAGGATACACATCGTAACGGGCAATATTCCTGATATACTTAAATACGGCCTCTACATATATAGTCATGATGAACAGGATACACATCGTAACGGGCAATATTCCTGATCTACTTAAATACGGCCTCTACATATATAGTCATGATGAACAGGATACACATCGTAACGGGCAATATTATCTTCAGCATTTTCCTCCCTTGTTCTTAATCATTAGCCATTTTGAGAGGCAAAACTGATAAGCACTTATAATATGAATAATTCCCAAATATGAGATAATTGAGAAAAATACCAAGAGAATTTGCAAGTGACAACCACTTTTTCTTCAACTTTCTGATCTATCTGTCACACATGAGCATGAATAAGTTATATGTATATATCGGATTATTTTATCATAGTTTACATTATCTTTAAAGAAATTTGCCTATCAATTAGCTGACTATTCAGAACAAGGGCGGTAAATGTGGGAACTATCTATATCGAACGCCAATGCGTACAATTCGTCAGCAAAATTGAAAGAATACATAATGGCTTTTTATCGTTTCCAAACAGTGCTAAAGTGTAGATGCAAAAAGGTGCTAACGTAGATTAACCTGATATATACAACATGAGGAAGCACCGTATACCTCCTACTTTCTAACTTTTCCCGGAAATGTCATAGGTCTTATCCCCATCACTAGGAGGAGACTCCTCCTTCTTCTATACTACCGTCTCTCGAAGTGTTGATTAACTGTACGCGAAACATGATCACCGAAGCAGGAACTTGTCACCTACGCTTCGAGTGCCAGTAAAAAGTAACACTTTGCGGGGGATTTCTTGCTAGAATGACCTTTGAGACAGTGATTTTAATTTGACAACGTTGAGTCTCCCTGCGAGACATGTCAGCTATGATTGGACATAATTGTTTTTATACACTATTTGCTAGAAACTTGCCATATTAGATGTATTTGTCATAATAGTCAGACAACACATTCATTATTAAATGTTACGGGTTTAAAAGTTCATCAATACAGGTTGTTGGTCTGCGTGACCGCGTCAATCTATGTCAACCATTGTTATACATTAAATGTTTTCTTGTTACATGAATGCAATGTATGTGTATGAAATTACTTAGGGGTCAGTACTGTGTTCCATCGATAATGCGTACTTCAAGCAAAATTACTTAAGGCCATGCTAAATTCGAATGTTGTTAAGCGTCCGCGTTTGCCTAGGTTTTGAGCTCCTCGAGCCAAAAAAAAAACATTTTTTCTAAATTCAAATATTTTCGACATCCATGATTCGACAACGGCAATTTTAGTTGAAATCCGACAACGATGTGATTATTGTGTGAAAACTAGTCAATGTGTGTGAAAACGAGTCAGTTTTAAATTAGATTTATTCATGTATAGATCTAGTTTTGAAACAAACCATTTTGTTTTGTTTTTATGATGTTTCTTTCATTAAAATATCTAAAATTATGCATCACTTATTATCTGAGAATATTTGTTTTTTCGTTATGAGTTTGTGTTTTTTTTTTAGTAGGTAGCTAGGTTTCGCGAACTTAGGTTGACGCTTAACAAAATTCCAATTTTTCGTGGCCCTAAGCGTAAATCGCGACTTTTTAGAGGTGTGTGAAGTTGGCGCGTAGATCGTAGGTCGTAGATCAACAAAAGTTTGTCGACCTGGGTCGTAGGTCGTAGATCAACAAAAGTTTGTCGACCTGGGTCGTAGGTCGTACATCAACAAAAGTTTGTCGACCTGGGTCGCAGGTCGTAGATCAACAAAAGTTTGTCGACCTGGGTCGCAGGTCGTAGATCAACAAAAGTTTGTCGACCTGGGTCGTAGGTCGTACATCAACAAAAGTTTGTCGACCTGGGTCGCAGGTCGTAGATCAACAAAAGTTTGTCGACCTGGGTCGCAGGTCGTAGATCAACAAAAGTTTGTCGACCTGGGTCGTAGGTCGTAGATCAACAAAAGTTTGTCGACCTGGGTCGCAGGTCGTACATCAACAAAAGTTTGTCGACCTGGGTCGCAGGTCGTAGATCAACAAAAGTTTGTCGACCTGGGTCGCAGGTCGTAGATCAACAAAAGTTGTAGACCTGGGTCGCAGGTCGTAGATCAACAAAAATTGTCGACCTGGGTCGCAGGTCGTAGATCAACAAAAGTTTGTCGACCTGGGTCGCAGGTCGTAGATCAACAAAAGTTTGTCGACCTGGGTCGCAGGTCGTAGATCAACAAAAGTTTGTCGACCTGGGTCGTAGGTCGTAGATCAACAAAAGTTTGTCGACCTGGGTCGCAGGTCGTAGATCAACAAAAGTTTGTCGACCTGGGTCGTAGGTCGTAGATCAACAAAAGTTTGTCGACCTGGGTCGTAGGTCGTACATCAACAAAAGTTGTCGACCTGGGTCGTAGGTCGTAGATCAACAGAAGTGTGTCGACCTGGGTCGTAGGTCGTAGATCAACAAAAGTTTGTCGACCTGGGTCGCAGGTCGTAGATCAACAAAAGTTTGTCGACCTGGGTCGTAGGTCGTAGATCAACAAAAGTGTGTCGACCTGGGTCGCAGGTCGTAGATCAACAAAAGTTTGTCGACCTGGGTCGTAGGTCGTAGATCAACAAAAGTTTGTCGACCTGGGTCGTAGGTCGTAGATCAACAAAAGTTTGTCGACCTGGGTCGTAGGTCGTACATCAACAAAAGTTGTCGACCTGGGTCGTAGGTCGTAGATCAACAGAAGTTTGTCGACCTGGGTCGTAGGTCGTAGATCAACAAAAGTTTGCCGACCTGGGTCGCAGGTCGTAGATCAACAAAAGTTTGTCGACCTGGGTCGTAGGTCGTAGATCAACAAAAGTTTGTCGACCTGGGTCGCAGGTCGTAGATCAACAAAAGTTTGTCGACCTGGGTCGTAGGTCGTAGATCAACAAAAGAAAATGTTTTTATCTTACTGAGCGTGTAAACATTTGCAATTAATAAGACATTTAACTTCCGACTTCCGAGTAATTTCGCTGTCACTGAAGAATTATAGGCATCAACTGTTAATGTGACGATTTCTGGCATGGACACGCGTATGCAAAATTGTTTTGATGTAATAACAACAAATGAGAAAATCCTCTCCGATCAGACAAAATTCATACTTTCGTTTTAGTAATTAATGACTGAAATCGGCTGCTTTCGGTTTAGAAATATGTCAATAGCCAATCAACTTGGCATTTTCTACATGGCATGGTTTGAAACTACCATGTAGCCATCTGAGAAGAGAGTATAAAATGTGATTTTGCTTTTATCAGGCTAAACAACCAACTCAGTGCATGATAGTATGTATTTGTTACACTAAAATATACGATAATACAAGTGTGGTAATAAATTGAGCAATTTAGCAAACGTGTTTTCTTGGTTTCTCAAGGTTTCTATCGTTTCCTGAAAGGGGGTTTAATACAAATGTACGTTCAATTACATGTTTTTTTAAGCATGAATGTACTTTATATTTTATCATAAATTGCAAATGAAACTCTTGTTAAAACTTCCGTAATGCGTAATGGGAGCTGCCATCACTGTAAGGCAATTGTGAGGTACAGAATTTCTTATTTCCCTAGTGAAAAGGTATTACATGTTATTATTCAATTATGATAATAAATATATTTCATTATGATTGTATACTTGGACTTACATTTTTTATTATTATGCCTAAATCATTATCTACAATCAGTGAAATCAGTGGTGAAATATGTAAGTTCGCTAATAGTTTTTCAACGTGTATATTCAAGGATGGTGCAACGATTTACGACCCAGATAAGCCATATCTTAGTGTATTTTCAGTGGTCGTGCTACGATGTACAACCCAGATCAGCCATATTTCATGTTATTTGCTGTGGTCGTGCTACGATTTATGACCCAGATCAACCATATTTACTTTTTTCCGTGGTCGTGCTACGATGTACCAGCTAGATCAACCATATTTAAGTTTTTTCCGTGGTCGTGCTACGATGTACGACCCAGATCAACGATATTTACTTTTTTCCGTGGTCGTGCTACGATTTACGAGCTAGATCAACCATATCTAAGTTTTTTCCGTGGTCGTGCTACGATGTACGACCCAGATCAACCATATTAACTCTTTTTCCGTGGTCGTGCTACGATGTACGACCCAGATCAACCATATTTAAGTTTTGTCCGTAGTCGTGCTACGAAGTACGACCCAGATCAACCATATTTAAGTTTTTTCCGTGGTCGTGTTACGATGTACGACCCAGATCAGCCATATTTACTCTTTTTCCGTGGTCGTGCTACGATCTACGACCCAGATCAACCATATTTACTCTTTTTCAGTAGTCGTGCTACGATGTACGACCCAGATCAACCATATTTACTCTTTTTCCGTGGTCGTGCTACGATCTACGACCCAGATCAACCATATTTACTCTTTTTCCGTAGTCGTGCTACGATGTACGACCCAGATCAACCATATTTACTTTTTTTCCGTGGTCGTGCTACGATGTACGACCCAGATCAACCATATTTACTTTTTTTCCGTGGTCGTGCTACGATGTACGACCCAGATCAACCATATTTAAGTTTTTTCCGTGGTCGTGCTACAATGTACGACCCAGATCAACCATATTTACTTTTTTCCGTGGTCGTGCTACGACGTACGACCCAGATCAACCATATTTCGTGTTATTTGCTGTGGTCGTGCTACGATGTACGACCCAGATCAACCATATTTACTTTTTTCCGTGGTCGTGCTACGATGTACGACCCAGATCAGCCATATTTCATGTTATTTGCTGTGGTCGTGCTACGATGTACGACCCAGATCAGCCATAGTTCATGTTATTTGCTGTGGTCGCGCTACGATGTACGACCCAGATCAGCCATATTTCATGTTATTTGCTGTGGTCGTGCTACGATGTACGACCCAGATCAGCCATATTTCATGTTATTTGCCGTGGTCGTGCTACGATGTACGACCCAGATCAGCCATATTTCATGTTATTTGCTGTGGTCGTGCTACGATGTACGACCCAGATCAGCCATATTTCATGTTATTTGCTGTGGTCGTGCTACGATGTACGACCCAGATCAGCCATATTTCATGTTATTTGCCGTGGTCGTGCTACGATGTACGACCCAGATCAGCCATATTTCATGTTATTTGCTGTGGTCGTGCTACGATGTACGACCCAGATCAACCATACATGTATTTCAGTTTGTTTCATCGGTCGTGCTACGATGTACGACCCAGATCAACCATATCTAAGTTTTTCCGTGGTCGTGCTACGATGTGCGACCCAGATCAAGCATATTTCATGTTATTTGCAGTGGTCGCGCTACGATGTACGACCCAGATCAACCATACATGTATTTCAGTTTGTTTCATCGGTCGTGCTACGATGTACGACCCAGATCAACCATACATGTATTTCAGTTTGTTTCATCGGTCGTGCTACGATGTACGACCCAGATCAACCATATCTAAGTTTTTCCGTGGTCGTGCTACGATGTGCGACCCAGATCAACCATATTTCATGTTATTTGCAGTGGTCGCGCTACGATGTACGACCCAGATCAACCATACATGTATTTCAGTTTGTTTCATCGGTCGTGCTACGATGTACGACCCAGATCAACCATACATGTATTTCAGTTTGTTTCATCGGTCGTGCTACGATGTACGACCCAGATCAACCATATCTAAGTTTTTCCGTGGTCGTGCTACGATGTACGACCCAGATCAACCATATCTAAGTTTTTCCGTGGTCGTGCTACGATGTACGACCCAGATCAACCATATCTAAGTTTTTCCGTGGTCGTGCTACGATGTACGACCCAGATCAACCATATCTAAGTTTTTCCGTGGTCGTGCTACGATGTGCGACCCAGATCAACCATATCTAAGTTTTTCCGTGGTCGTGCTACGATGTGCGACCCAGATCAACCATATTTATTTTTTTTCCGTGGTCGTGCTACGATGTACGCCCAGGTCGACCCAATTTGGTGATCTACGACCTACGACCCAGGTCGACAAATTTTTGTTGATGTACGACCTACGACCCAGGTCGACAAACTTTTGTTGATCTACGACCTGCGACCCAGGTCGACAAACTTTTGTTGATGTACGACCTACGACCCAGGTCGACAAACTTTTGTTGATCTACGACCTGCGACCCAGGTCGACAAACTTTTGTTGATCTACGACCTACGACCCAGGTCGACAAACTTTTGTTGATCTACGACCTGCGACCCAGGTCGACAAACTTTTGTTGATCTACGACCTGCGACCCAGGTCGACAAACTTTTGTTGATCTACGACCTGCGACCCAGGTCGACAAACTTTTGTTGATCTACGACCTCCGACCCAGGTCGACAAACTTTTGTTGATCTACGACCTGCGACCCAGGTCGACAAACTTTTGTTGATCTACGACCTGCGACCCAGGTCGACAAACTTTTGTTGATCTACGACCCAGGTCGACAAACTTTTGTTGATCTACGACCTACGACCCAGGTCGACAAACTTTTGTTGATCTACGACCTGCGACCCAGGTCGACAAACTTTTGTTGATCTACGACCTGCGACCCAGGTCGACAAACTTTTGTTGATGTACGACCTGCGACCCAGGTCGACAAACTTTTGTTGATCTACGACCTGCGACCCAGGTCGACAAACTTTTGTTGATCTACGACCTGCGACCCAGGTCGACAAACTTTTGTTGATGTACGACCTACGACCCAGGTCGACAAACTTTTGTTGATCTACGATCTACGACCCAGGTCGACAAACTTTTGTTGATCTACGACCTGCGTACCAGGTCGACAAACTTTTGTTGATCTACGATCTACGACCCAGGTCGACAAACTTTTGTTGATCTACGACCTGCGACCCAGGTCGACAAACTTTTGTTGATCTACGACCTGCGACCCAGGTCGACACACTTTTGTTCATCTACGACCTACGACCCAGGTCGACAAACTTTTGTTCATCTACGACCTACGACCCAGGTCGACAAACTTTTGTTGATCTACGATCTACGACCCAGGTCGACAAACTTTTATTGATCTACGATCTACGATCTACGCGCCAACTTCACACACCTACTTTTTAGTAAATATTTACACATTGCATCAAAGGCGTTTGAAAATGCTTAATTAACGGATGCGTTTCTTATGTCGTAAATATTAAAGCGCCTAGACCATAGAGACGCTGTCTAGACACCAACTTTTAGTGACGTTATACCAGCGCGTTTATGTCAACTAGTTTCAGATTAGGTCATTTTATGGAGGCATGTTCCTGCCACTAGTTAACAACTTAATAAACTAGATAATTATGTGGTTATCCCGTTAAAGAAACAACTAGATAACTACTTACTTTACTAGATAATTATGTGGTTAACTGGACAAGTATCGTGATAAATTTTCATACCAGAAAAATATTTTAACACGAACATTTTCTGATAGTGCCCACAACTGCCATCACATACCAACCATTCAATTTAATTTTTAGATACATTTTTGGTGAGAATCTGTTGTTTTATGAAAGTTTTATTGTACAAAATATCGGTGAATGGATTGCGCGCATAAAATGGAGAAAATACTGTCGGTATTTTTATATTACTCACATTTCTACCAGAATACTAAAATGTGCCTTCGTATAGTTCAACCTTTTTATAAATAAATGTTTGTGCTGGAAAATATCTTCTTGGTCAGTGAACGAACAACTAAGGTATAATGAAATTTCTGCAGAGGTTGTTAACAGAACATCACTCGTCAGGATCAAAATGCTGCTCGTTATCGTCCCATTCCAATGGAAAATATAGCTATAGTAAGAGAGGAAAGTTTTAATTGAAATAGTCCAAAATGTGCCAGCCGCTACAATTGCGGCACCGGAAATAAAAGTGTGGATACAAGTTGTCTAACGTGATTTTCGAATTTGTTGGAGGACGCAGATGAGCGTTGCCAACCGTAGGCGGTACTCGTGTTAAATTAATAAAGCTATGTGGTCATTTCAACACTTATATAGTAGATCTTACCAACTGCCCTTGGGTTATCAAACAGTACTGACCTGTTCCTAAACAAACAAAATAATTGGCTTGATTTCTGATATAGTCTGAGGACCAAAACTGGATCAAGTTATTTTTTCCGGACACACGATATTTGTCTCGGCTAAATATTAGAGCCGTTAGACACTTGACTTGCGGATGCAATTGTTTTTCTTTAAATTGACCTTCCAGTTGAGGCCGCAACTTGAACAATGAACGAGATTGTTGAACGTCCTCGCAAACCAGAGATCAATCGCCTTGTTGTTAATAATGCGAGGGCAACTCCAAGGCCGTGGGTTAGAACATTGTCAAAGTGGTGATTATGGTTCCTCATGAGACAACTGGGCTGGTTTATAAGGAAACGAAAGAAAAAGTGATTCCAATATAAACTGATATAGACCAAGCAAACCAAGTCAACGGGGGCACCAGGTAATCTTTCGGGTCTATGGAAACCTTCGTGTAGGAGTCATTTTCTATTTAGCGTGCTTGAGGGATAGACGTAACTTAAATTCATGTTAGATTTTTATGAAAAACTATTCGATAATCATTTCTTAATCATTATAGTTTATAGTGTTGTAGGATATTGTAAGAGTGAAACATTCAGACCAGGGAAAGCCACATTCACAAATCCGAATTTCACTAGACGGAGGGAGGGGGTACGCACATGATGTGAACAGTCTATGTGTCTGTAGGAACTCTGTCAGCAGGGTATAGTAAGAAACATATATTGACAAGTCCACCCGACTAGCTCAGTTGGTAGAGCGCTATAGTATCACCCGGCATATCCGGATTCGATGTTCTTCCGTGACATTGGATACGGTCATGTCCTCAACCTGTGGAGAAGTTGTCAGTTATTTGCGGAAAAGCAAGTTAGTACTGGTTGATTATTAATGTCAGGAAAACTGTTTCGGTCAACGGGTCGCCGTATATGCCCGAAAAAATGTTAATACACGTCGTAAACTGTATATTGACGAAGGGAATGTCATGTTAGCTTCACGTACAAGTTTATCTTGCTACAAAGTTAGTCATATCCATATCTAGGTGATTTCGTCTCGATTGTATTACAATTTCGCAAAATATTCAAGCGTTTAAATGTTTGCCTCAACATATCACATTAGTGCCAACTTTGAGAAAAATAGGAAAAGTAGATACAAATGGTTCAATTATTGTATGTATATATGTTTACAACGACCAGCATTCAGTCGCTCGCTTTTTGGTGGATCGATAGAACAACTAGTTCTATGTTTAAATATTGTTTCAAAAATCGTTCATAACAGGATATGGCCTTAATTGTGTCCGAATTCGGACAGCTGTCGATTATATAGGCCTGCCAATGTCGATAAAGCACAGCAAATTAGCTGTGAGATAAAATAGAAGTACTACATGTCAATTTGCCCCCCTGACCTGTTGATATCCACTTGATTGTGTACTAATCCCCGCTCACATCAAGTTAGCTTTGGCAAGCCAGCCAACTTACATATGACTTGATCAAACAATTTATTATTGACAGACTATCAAATACGAGACTGCTGTCCTCAATTGACCTACTGGTGAGGGCATCCTACGGTCAGATATCTTATGGATAGTTCATATATTTACACACCTGATGGAAACTAATGTCGGACTTGGTGTGTAAACGGTCTGTAAGTGACGGTAATAGTTTGACCCGAGCAAAGTGACCAGCCTTATTATAATACATGTATAATTGTGATCAGTCCATGATGTTTTATCGACCATAAATGACCTTGTATCAAGATGATTTTGTTTCATCAGAATGAAGTGGTTTTAACTTCTTGTACTTGAGTAACAATTGTACACTCCAAAGCCGTGTTTGAAATGTGTTCGTCGGCATGAAAAAGTCGGGTTGAATAGTCTTCCTTTTCGTCAAATACATTCAAAATAAAAAGCACTCTTTAAAAGTGTTAATCTCAACATTTCGCCGCGATGTTTTGTCAACTTACTTCTATAAATTTCTAAAAACAAAATTGCATACACATGCACTTAATGTATTCTAAACGCAAGAAAAATGATAAATGACTTTCTACAAGTTATTGTTGTCGTATGAGTTTCTAGATTTAATAATTACAAAACATACTGATGTATCTTACAGGCTAAGGAATATAACTGAATAGAACCATTTAGAGTATTCATCGTGACCACGTACAGTGCAAGTTCTCCAGAACATATTTTGGCTGTTTTTGAGAGGCTGTTGCTAAGTGGATGTTGCAATGGTGAGGTTGCTATGGAGGGGTTGCTGTAGAGAGAGATTGCTATAGAGAGGTTAAGGAGTTAGTGAATTTTTACTGAGGGAAATTTGATAATGTGTGTTGATGAGAGGTTGATGTTCAAGAGAGGGCCGCTCTGAAGATATTGCAATTTACGTTGATTTATTGTACCCATCAAGTTGATAACCCCATAATTATTACAAATAGTTAAGACAGAAAAGAAAGGTATTGGCAACATGATTATATTGAGACTTGTGAAATCAACATTTTGGATTCTTTCGCTTGCATCACATACAATTGGTTGACAAAAGGTGTGTGTACGTTTATGAATGTAAGTTTAAAGTGACCTCAACTTGACCAATCCAATCACGGATGTGGATTTTATTTTGATATTTGAATTGTTCTAATACGTACAAGTGGTTGACACTTAACTCGACGTCTTTACTATACAACGACCCTGTAACTTACGAGAATAACTATGCAGTAATACATGTGTTATAACTAAATTAACCAATAGCTATGTTTGAGCGAGTTTAATCTTCCTATTGACTCCGTGTCATTATATTCGTCATTAAAAAGGTTTGAAAATAACAAACGCAGGTGAAACACCGGGTACACACAGGCATGAACTAAGATAATGCGCTTATCGCTGTGACGTTATAAGATAGTGGGACAGAGAAAACTTATGTGACAACCCTCGTTACATAAAACCAATAGCTTCAACACAGCCCGCACAATAAATACCATGCCTTTAAGTTGACTGTTTGATGTTTTAGATTTTCAAATACAATCATTTTACCTAGTGTAGCGTAACTTTACCTGATGTAATATCGTTTAGTTTTCTTAAGCGAAGTTCATCATCGCATAACAAAACTGCGAGCGTCGTCTGCTCAGCGAATGTACGAAACGTAAAACAGACTATTACTCAATGAAGCCAAATTACATCCACTATTACCGTGAATGTCGTATGCTTGCGCAAGCGAAATAGATCGTTCTGATACATTAGAAGTTATGTACAAATTGACCGTGTCACGACGGGACTGCAAGTTGATCATACGGTCATACATATAGGTAGATATGTATATGGTCAGCGGTGTCCCCGACTGACCGGCACAGATTGACCGTTGTATGAACTCTACCTATGCCTTATATCTATGACTGCTCTAGTTAGCGAGTTCACCGTGACCCAACCTCGTCAAATCAATAGTATGTATTAACCATAAAGTGGTTTATATCTCCCAACGACCAACAACATCTGAACATGCCTCGGTAGGAACGTAATGTAACGAAATTTCGCAACTTATTTTTTTCCGATAAAAAGAGTTTCAGATAATGACACGCAAAATACGACCGGGTCACACTGACATAACGTAGCCTATATTCAATCTCTATACGTCGAGTACAAACAACAGCGGTAGGGTAAACAAATGCTGTTTTCGTATTTCTATTGTTTTAAATGTTTAACTCTCTGGATTAAATTGATCTGAATGGATTTTTAAGCTTATACAAACAGGTCGCGTGTATGTATGTGACTTGAGATGAATTCGATTAATTGTGACAACAAGGTCAGCCGAAGTAGTGTTATACGACGGGATTTTACTACTAGTATTATTTCCGCATCGAATATTATTCAAATGTGATATATGCAGACGTAGAATGTGATGTATTTCATGGATTTAGATATTAACAAGGTAAGATGACGAATTTTTAATGTTACAGACCTTCTAGATGATCTTAGATCGTTATTAGTATTCTTGAATCTAGCGCTTTGTTGATTTTTTCACCAAAGTAAACTCTGTCACTTGTAACGAGATTATGATCTTTCAACGAGATTGTTCTTATATAACGTGTGTTTTTTCATAGAAGCGGACTACGCTTCATGTATATACATTTTAAAATCAACTTGTATAGCTAACTAGTTTTAGTATTCTGGGTTTGTTTTATATTACGGAATTGCTCGAGTTATTTAAGTCCCAACGGAATAGTGACATACATCTAGATGTGTTCATAAAAATAAAATCAACTGCATTTATTTACTTAAGTTGATATTCACTATTATCGGTGTCGTTCTTGACGAAAAAACTTGGCAGCAGACTCTTTTAAATTGTGTTTCGTTTACAGGACATTGATCAGGTGTTGATAACGAAATGTAAAATGAACTTACGTACGGGCGTACTTAAATGCTGTGCGTGAAATACATGTACATTGTTTGTAATAATTATGATAAAGTAGATATCAAAATTAATTCATATTGCATATGATCACATGCTGGAGGCTACCAACTAATCTTGTAAACTGTCTGTCCATGTCAACACGTACAAGCAATATACATGAGAGTGTAGTTGGTTTGACCATTGGTAAATGAGGCTTGGGGACTCGTTTATAGAATCACCATGTTTTCGTTGATATAATATAAATTCATGCGCAATATTGGGCTATGTAAACGATTCAAAAACTTGATTGATTCGGAGGTAAAAGTGCAATGTTATCTTCAACCTTGAAATTGAACTTATAATAACACGCACCGAAATATGGCGTATAAACAAATTGATTCTTAAAGCCAAATTGTCTGTCATGTGTAATCTAATTATACGCGGCATGCGACAATAGGCCCAGTATGTGTCCACTGTTTCCTACTCCCTATGTATTGTAACATACATCAGTAATGATATAAATGTTTCGGAATTGACATAAAAGTCAGAGATGTAATATTATTGACAGGACTAACATCGATTAAGTGCTGCAACGGGTCGAAATTTTAGATAGGTCGGGTCAAAGTTTTCCTGAGTTAATGCATTTACATGTGGCTATACTAAACTTATACCTGACTGAAACCACGGAGATAACCAGAGTGAAGCTTTGTCTTCGTTTCAGAATTTTGATGTTTAAACAACTATGGCTTGTCATTTATAAGCATACCCAACTTTCATGTCACTGTGGTCCGACCAACTTCCTATATAAATACAGAAGGGTTTATCTTCAAATCTCGAAAAAATGAAAATCTGTTAAAATCGCGATTTGTTAGGACATATTGCCGGTTTGAAACAAAAGTTTACGATATGTATGAGGTTCACGTAGCATTGTCTTTAAAAAAACATATACTTCAAATTGTTTAATATGCTTTATTTGTATACTTCATTGTATCATTTCTCGCGATTTGAACATATTTTCCTTCTCTAATTCTATATGAAGTATACTTTATTTATGAGATTTTATATCTGTTTATCGTTCGTTCACAAAAGAAATGTTAAGCCAGTCCATCTGTGGAATAAGAGATAAAATGTGTTCACTTGATGTAGTTAGGAACCTCTGACGACGTCGGTGAGAAAAAACACTCGTCCTGAGTCTAATATCGCACATGTCATGGATCACATCTCGTTGTGAGTGATTTGTGTACGCCTTAAACGTTTTCTTAAAAAATAACGACACAAAATTAAAAATGTGTGTTTATATTGTAAGTTGCATTTAGTATAATTCTAAATAAAGGAATAAAATGTGAATTTGTCTATGCAAATTATCTTACAGTTCAAACATTAGTACTGTGTTTATAATGATAACTGATAATCACATTTCTGGCAAAACTTGGATCCCGAACCGAAGATTTCTTCTGTTCACTTGAAGTATCAATATCAAGTGATTAGTACATAACATTGATCATTAATCCAATGTGTCTGCCTCACATAAGGTGTGTATGCGCTTAGCTCTTCATGAATGTGTTGTGTATCGCAGTGTTGCCACAGGGTGACGTAAGGTACCACAGCGGGTTATACAGTTTTATAGACCACCTGTTTTGTTTTTGTATGACTTTATTTCCTTCAAATACAGGAGAGTATAATATCCTCGTATATACAAGATAATACAGTACATGCAATATATAGTAAATTACTAATTGCACAGTATTCTGAAACATAACAAACCAACATGGAGAAAACACTAGCATACACACAAAATACAACTACCTAAAGAAGATAATATTACTACATGTATAATAGTATCAAGTGGATATTTATTTTGGATGAATAAAAATATAATTATCAGAACAGTACTCGAGATGACTCATATATTGTCCGTAAGAGAAAGGCAACAAATCTGTCATCATTATCTTATACATGCAATGATTAATAAACATAAGTATACGTTTAAAACCTCTATTTCATTAGGGATGCGCTGTGGTTTTGGGGTAGAGCGCCTGACGCCTGATCCGAAGGTCACAACCTAGTAACTTGTGGCCTCAACTTTTATCTTGTGGCCACAAGTTACTAAGTTGTGGCCACAATATAAATAAAGTGTTGCGTATGTCACCTCTGTGCCACCGTAATGTCATGCAGGATAGATCACTGCATAATATAAAGTCTTCGATTTCGTCGATCTATACTCTATGTTCGAATCATCAAATGTAAGGCAATAGTACAATGTACTATAGTAAATTTTCAGTGATTTTTAAACGTTTATTTATGAATCTAGGAACCAGCCAAATTGTGATATTGGATTATCACATCTTTAGATTTAGATTTATTGCGATATAATAATTTCTGATATTAAAATAAACCCATCATAACTCGACGCTTGATTTTTTCATGTTTTCAGTTTCATCGTTTTCCTATCTGTGAAGCAAAAATATAGTTTACTATATGTCCCATCAAGAACGGAGGCAATTAAGATAGTTCCCACATCTACAATATTTACCTCCCTTGTTCTTAATCATCAGCCATTTTGATAGGCAAAACTGATAAGCCCTTATTGGAGTAATTTCCAAATATGTCATAATTGAGAAATTACATAGAGAATTTGCACGTGACAACCACTTTCTTCAACTTACTTAGCTTACTGCCCATATGAGCACAATGAATAAGTTTTTTTTAAATATCTGATTAGAGTTTATCACCGCTTACATTACTTTAAGGAGATTTGCCGACAATTCAGAACAAGGGAGGTAAATCTTGTAAATGTGGGAACTACTTATTAGTTTTCCGTTCGGTAGATATTGACGTCAAATTGGAAACAACTAGTGAATAGCGATTAATAAATAGCACATGTCATTTTCATTGATTTTTGGAGAAGATAAATACGAAAACTGAATGCAGATTTGATTTTGATGCGTAAATTCCCTACACCATTTCCGATCTCATATGGCTCTCATGTTTTCGCCGAAAAATGGGTAGTATGAAAACACTGGTGTTGTATACCATTGTAGTATACATGTATTAGATGATTTGTTGATGATTTGTTTGTTTGTTTACTTTTGTATTGTTTAACGTTGTACATATTGTTCTGCTCTCCATGCATGGAGGAACTTAACGTATCTATCTATCTATCTATCTATCTATCTATCTATCTATCTATCTACCGACTGGTTGAGACTATAGATCAGTTTTCCTACATTGATCACGCTATACGTCGTATGTTAGTATCACTGTAATGTTGGTTATAAACGCTTTTAGTTCGTATCTGTGTCAATTGCGTGTAGTAGTTTAACTTGTTCAATTTACTTGTTGGAACCATTATATTGGTCGCAGAGGGCGATAAATCAGTGCTTTTATGGGGGGGGGGGCTTGAAGTAATTTTGTTTGAAGTGCTGTTTACATATTTTATGTACGCAAAATCCACGTTCAGCTCTCTAGCGCTTACGCAAAATCTACGTTCAGCTCTCTAGCGCTTACGCAAAATCTACGTTCAGCTCTCTAGCGCTTACGCAAAATCCACGTTCAGCTCTCTAGCGCTTACGCAAAATCTACGTTCAGCTCTCTAGCGCTTACGCAAAATCTACGTTCAGCTCTCTAGCGCTTACGCAAAATCCATGTTCAGCTCTCTAGCGCTTACGCAAAATCTACGTTCAGCTCTCTAGCGCTTATCTGAAATCCACGTTCAGCTCTCTAGCGCTTACCCGAAATCCACTTAAAGCTCTCTAGCGCTTACGCAAAATCCATGTTCAGCTCTCTAGCGCTTATCTGAAATCCACGTTCAGCTCTCTAGCGCTTACCCAAAATCCACTTAAAGCTCTCTAGCGCTTACCCGAAATCTACTTAAAGCTCTATAGTGTTTAACCAAAATCCACGTACAGTCCACGTGCCAGCTATATAGCGCTCACCCAAAATCCTCTTACAGCTATATAGTATTTAACCAAAATCCACGTACAGTCCTCGTACATCTCTAAAGCGCTTACCAAAATTATTCGTACAGCTCTCTAGCACTTACTTAAATCTACTTACAGCTTCAGTCTAGCAGTACTCAAATCCACATACAGTTGTCCACTTAAAGCTTCAGTCTAGCAGTACTCAAATCCACATACAGTTGTCCACTTAAAGCTTCATAGCAGTACTCAAATCCACATACAGTTGTCCAGCGCCTATCCAAAACTATTATGTCAGATTGCGGTCAACTAGAGTGCATGTCACACAGATCGTCTGCTGTCAATTGCACTTACTTGTCATCATACGACAGGTTATTTCATTGTACTTCATGGTAAAAGGCTAACTTGCACCTTTAGCCTGTCACACATATACAAGGTCAGGCACTACATTTAACAAGTCAGTGTCCATAAATGTGGCCAGATGCATGCGGAATATTTTTGTCATTATCGTGTACTGCTTTTTTTTACACCAAATAATGCGCCGATCGTGTATTGCCATAACTAATCATTTATTAGTTGAAGCCACGGAATTAAACATCAGTATATTTAATTCCGTGTTGTAGCAGCTTCACTTGCGTTTGTACAGACACGTATTTTATTTTGTTTTGTTGCTATATTTAGCATGTATCTATGCACCGCCCGATTATTATACATAATACATGATTTCGAATAGCCCATTTCAATTCGACGTGCCTAATAGATACATCGGGACCTGATATTTATTTCGGATGATACCTAGTATTCGGATAGGAAGTTGTCGAAAAACCGAGGTCCGACTGATGAACAATGCGCTGATATACGGTAACATTGAAATAGCATGCTGTGACGAGGGAGACACGGTAGTCTTGTTGAGCACCGGTCTTCCGGTCCGATCGACGGTCATTGGTCCGAGTTCTGTTTCGCGATCTTCACAATTGTTGAGTAAGGCGCGAGTACTGAGTAAAATTCCGCGAAACTGTCATCAAAGGTGATTTGTATTAGTGTTTCTTTATCGATGTCAAATAAATAGGTTTTGACATTTATTGATTTTTGTCTGAAAACATCTATTTTAGAGTATGATGTAACATGCACATCATTAATTACGATATTTATTACCATACGGTAAAACACTCCAATGTTTGTTAGCTGTTTTAGTTCTATGGCAATTTTCGACAGTCGCATCGCATAACTACGAAACTTCTTTTTTCCGGAAGCGGCGCAAGAATAAAATGTGATGGAATCGGTTAAAATAATCCAACATCTGAGCGTCTTTTTGGTATTGTTAGTTACCACACATTTCTCAGCTTGAACAGACCATTGTCAACGTTCCTGTATACCTGCCTGGCATATCGATATAATCACTCGATGGCGGATATCGGCAAAAATATTTATTCTATAAAATGTACTTAAAATTATTTGGATCGGTCAAAAACACATTCATAATACAAGAGAATATTTCAAACTTCTATACGTTTGTAAAGTGACTCTATAGAAATTATTGTGGATGTGATCTACTTCAATATTTGTCGCAAGTCTGTCTTATTTCCTTTTTGATTCCAATTGCATGTTAAGTTAAAGACTTAACGCCAGATAAGGCTATATATGCAAACTATTTTCGTTCCTTTTACACGACTAAACTTTGACATGCGTTGACGATTTTCAGACGCGTGACACGGAATATCAGACGGATCACATCGGCTATTTAAAAAAAATACAATTCCGAACAGTACGGAAATTGCCGAAATGTTACGATTGGGCCAATATAGGCAACGCAGTCATACTGAATGCCTCAAAGTGTAGAAGCAACGCAAATCCCTCGCAGACGCCACAAGTTATGTTCAACACTTTTCCTCTCACAACAACTCTTCTTACAGACATATCTAGCAGACTTCGACACAAACGTCACGAACAACACGAACATAAGAAACACGCGGCGATACCGTCTAAAGTTCAACAAAACCAGTAATCAAATGGGATATACGTATATACACTTACGTAATTATTTCGTTCAATAACGAACGCTTAGCATTTGGAACATTCAGAAGGCATAAAATAGAGGCACTCTATCAACGCTAACTTGATAAATATTAATAATAATTCTGCTCATAATCGACTAAAAATATTTAGCGTTTGCTAAATATTTTTAGTACGTATTCTCATTATGTGCTATAAGGGCTACCCCCCCCCCCCCAAATGGAAACAAATACTTAAAGAAATACAACTGAAATTTGAATTATTCATGCCCTGTATTCAAGGTATGTTTTACATGTATATTCGTCGAGTCCCTTTCCCATTTGTCTATTCTTCTGTGAGTATTTTAGGCACCCGGTCATTGTAAAACAAAGCCACTGGCCCAGGACAAAATACGCGGAGTTCGTGCGCAGGTTTTTTTCTCATAGAGCAATATGCAAATTAACCTTTAAAAAAGTAGCGTTGTCCCGAGAGCGGTCACAATTTATTCAGCATCCGCACTTATTTAGATTAAAAGGTCTCAGTCCATCATTGTCCAGAGGGCTCTTATTTGACAGCTGTAAAATTAATTTTCTATAGCCATCGGGTAACCTTGGGACAGTTTTAGTGGTTTGATCTGTAGCATTCAAGCGTTCAAAGTACAATGCTTGTCAATAAAACACAAGCTCGCCAATAATGAAGGTCGCTGTAGACGCTATCATATTCTCTCTCAGTCTTCTGACATCTAAGTTGACCTTAAACACCTTGGAAATTGCCCGGGTCAAGTTTTGGAAAATGCGATATACACAGAACGGGGTCATTTCAGGTGAATACAGTCTATCGCCCGATAAAACGGACTGTTAAAGGGGTGCGCTGTGAAGATAAGGGTTCGGTTAGTGTTATAGAGATGAATGTAATATTCGACCATGGATTAACAATTTCACGCTTATATATATAGTCGACCTACAACTGATAAAAAAATTATAAATAGAAATGACCATAGTATTGCTGACAGCTGTTAAATAAGTTCTATTATTTTATTTACTTTACATGACGTGGCGGTAATTATCTTTCTAATGTTGCAACACTAAAAGTAGTAGCTAGTAGTAATATTAAACTAACAGAAACAAATATTGCTAATGTTTAGTGAAAATCAATATGAAACAATGATAATATGTGAAGATGAATATTTGTACTATCGAACACATTTCTTATAGGATTGATAAAATAACATTCAAAATGTGCAAAATACATTGAAACTTTTTAGCTAAACATAATTATGCTCTAAGCTAAATTTCATTCCGTTTAAACGGTATAATACTGCACTAAAAATCATTAATGAGCTGCGACGTTTCCGCCTAGCTTACAGAAACTGACATAGTCGGCGAAATCTTTAAATAATATGTTAATTTCAAAAAGGTCAATATCAGGTTAATTTGTTCCACTGGCTATAATAAAGTGTGATCACCATCCCCACCTCCAAATCCTTACGTTTACAAATGTCCTACATACATATATCAATATTATCTGTTCACATATTGCAAAATATAATGTTTTGCAATATGTGTTTGAAAAAATGTTCCGTTCTGTTCTGTCTCTTTTTATATCAAAAGTTTGTTTGATTAATGATTTTCATGGTGCATCAATGTTCTACGTACACTTGTAAAATGTTTGGTTTTCTTTGCGATTATTCTAGTTTTATTGTGGATTTTTTTTTATTGTTTAGTATGATTATTCAATATATCCATGGATGTGCATTGATTTGTAATGTATGTATTTATGCTTTGTTATGATATATGATATATAAATGTATTCAATAAACAAGAGAAAGTTTATGCAAGACATCAATGTCGCCGGAAAAAAGTGTAACAAAATATTTTCGAGAAATATTTGAAGAGAAAAAAGTGTCGTAATAACACAAACAGAATTTTGCAAATATTGAAAATGTAATATTATTGTGTAAGGAATGCATTATTGGTGTGAATAAAACCAAAGGGTAATATCATCGTTTTCTTTGGAGAAAATGTCTTACAAATGTACTGCATATAAGATCACAAGACTTCTGCAGCAATCAGGGTGTTGCAGGTGTTTAAAAATACAAGAAAAATACACATAGCATGCGGACAGAGTTCGAATTTTAAAACAATATGATTTGATTTCAAACATTTAAATGTCCAACTATCGTTCTTGCCGTCAGAAAGTCGCTTGGAGGTTTATCAAATAAGGTGGTTGGACTATGTCTGATATATATTTAAGTAGTACATTACTGATATGTGACATGCCGAATGACCGACCAGTGACCGTCGGTGTTCTGATAGGAGTTATTCCCCGTACATTGACCAATTATTGACAATATAACTTTATCTTCCCCGAGAAAGGGGATTAGTGATCAGAAATCTTGATAAATTTGTAAGCATGCATAGAGCGTTTACCTTATTTGACCGTTCATTGAGTTTTGTACGCAATTAGAGGACAGAATAATGACCTGTTTTCTCGACCGCCTGTGTGCTTCACTAATGTATCAATAGGTCAGTATAGGAGGTATAGTATTACATCAATAATTAATTAACATCATTTGTGCATGGCATCTATTTTATCAAATTATTATGTTAAGTGTTACAGTTATTTACAGATCGCAAATTAAGTTAATGTAGGCTCAAGAATATTTCGAAACCGATTTATAACCTTCCTTGGGGCCTCATGACGGCGCAATCTCTGAAGAGTAACATCGTTTGGGAGATGCATAGTTCGAACATTGTTGAGAGGTTGTTGCTTTTAAGAGAGTGCCGCTCTGGAGAGGTTGTTGCTTAAGAGAGTGTCGCTCTGGAGAGGTTGTTGCTTAAGAGAGTGCCGCTCTGGAGAGGTTGTTGCCTAAGAGAGTGCCGCTCTGGAGAGGTTGTTGCCTAAGAGAGTGCCGCTCTGGAGAGGTTGTTGCCTAAGAGAGTGCCGCTCTGGAGAGGTTGTTGCCTAAGAGAGTGGCGCTCTGGAGAGGTTGATGCCTAAGAGAGTGCCGCTCTGGAGAGGTTGTTGCTTAAGAGAGTGCCGCTCTGGAGAGGTTGTTGCCTAAGAGAGTGCCGCTCTGGAGAGGTTGTTGCCTAAGAGAGTGCCGCTCTGGAGAGGTTGTTGCTTAAGAGAGTGCCGCTCTGGAGAGGTTGATGCCTAAGAGAGTGTCGCTCTGGAGAGGTTGTTGCTTAAGAGAGTGCCGCTCTGGAGAGGTTGATGCCTAAGAGAGTGCCGCTCTGGAGAGGTTGTTGCTTAAGAGAGTGCCGCTCTGGAGAGGTTGTTGCCTAAGAGAGTGCCGCTCTGGAGAGGTTGTTGCCTAAGAGAGTGCCGCTCTGGAGAGGTTGATGCTTAAGAGAGTGCCGCTCTGGAGAGGTTGATGCCTAAGAGAGTGCCGCTCTGGAGAGGTTGTTGCTTAAGAGAGTGCCGCTCTGGAGAGGTTGTTGCCTAAGAGAGTGCCGCTCTGGAGAGGTTGTTGCCTAAGAGAGTGCCGCTCTGGAGAGGTTGATGCTTAAGAGAGTGCCGCTCTGGAGAGGTTGTTGCTTAAGAGAGTGCCGCTCTGGAGAGGTTGATGCCTAAGAGAGTGCCGCTCTGGAGAGGTTGTTGCTTAAGACAGTGCCGCTCTGGAGAGGTTGTTGCCTAAGAGAGTGCCGCTCTGGAGAGGTTGTTGCCTAAGAGAGTGCCACTCTGGAGAGATTGTTGCCTAAGAGAGTGCCGCTCTGGAGAGATTGTTGCCTAAGAGAGTGCCGCTCTGGAGAGGTTGTTGCCTAAGAGAGTGCCACTCTGGAGAGATTGTTGCCTAAGAGAGTGCCGCTCTGGAGAGATTGTTGCCTAAGAGAGTGCCGCTCTGGAGAGGTTGCACCGTTTATTCATCACATGTTTTGAACTGTCATGGTCGTGTAACCGCTATTACTGTTTCTACCGTTAGTGCTCACAAACTTTTTTTTTCATTATTTTTTATTGATTTTTTGTGTTTATGATTATGTCACTGGAACTTACATGACTCAGTCACACGCTAATGTAAATATGTTATCACTGTAACTGTTTAGCAATTTTGTTATTGCTATTATTAGTTGTTAATCAAATCGTTACCCCTTTTACGTAATCGTCAGATAAAGGCAGCTCCCAGATGATATGCTTTTAGTATCCCTATTTTTCTCCATCAAATTTGTTTTAATTCGAAGTCAGCTGAAAATCAAGTGTTTACACACATTTGCGTTTAAAATAAGACAAAGCGGGACGATAATGTTTTATGTGCGTTTAACATCGGACAATTTGCTTCAACCTCGTATAAAATTTATAAATCCCAGGCATCTGCGGGTGATCTGAGGTTAACCTTGTTCAAGCTCCTATTAATTTTGGGATAATGTCATTTGAGGACACAGGCCGTATTAATTTTCGGTAAAATTCGGGAATTGTCGGTAAACTCCGGTATTTCAAGGTAGCCATTCTTTTCGAATTGAAAATAATAAATTGATGTAATAAGATACAGTTGCACGCTCGTATCTAGTGCTGCAAGTTTATTATTCTATCGATTTTAATAGAATTTGCGAACACATGTTCTGAATAACTGCACTAAACATAACTATTATGAACATTTTAGTCCAAATGTGGTTCATTCGAACGGGGAGTCAACGTAAACTAGGGGATAATTCTGTTTACAGTACTTGAAATTGAGTTAGCAGTCTAAAATGTAGTTATACTCAGGCATGTTTTACAATAAATGCATTATGATAATCAAGATTAACGAGTGATCATTGGTTATATAGTTTCTACTACGTGTATATGCAATAGTAATACTATATAATGTAATATTCTGTGCTTAAGAGTTTACAATATTTTAATAGTGTGTATATTTCTATTGTCTAGTCTCTTATAACTCAGCATGTGTGGTGATATACATGTTATAGACTGTGCTAAGCGTTGTTTGTAAGTCATGGTATAGTATGTATTGATAATCCCGTCTGGTTATCTCAGTCAGTTGAACGCTCGACTGCTAATCTAGAGGCCGAGTGTTCGAACCCAGGCCGGATGTATCTTCCTCCGTGACAATTTGACTGAAAATAATGAGAAAGTCATTTGTCCTCCAATCTGCCTCTGAACTCTGATGTGTGTAGAGAAGTTGTCTGTTGCTAGCGGAGGTGCAGGTTAATAGTGGTTTGATCCACTAACCGCCGTATATAACTGAAATACCTTTGAGAAACAGCATAAAGCCCCAAACAAACGAAGCAGTCTTTAATTAGTACAGGTAAATAAATGCAGATAAATAAATTAATATCTATGATTAAATAAGTAGATAACTGAGTAGAAAAAACTGTGTAGATATATAAATTCATAAGTACCATCTAAACTGTGCCAGTGCCCATCTGATTCGTCCTGCCTTATGTCTTTCGATCAAAACACATACCTTCTTCGGTCTGGCATCGTAAGCTAACTTTCTAACTACATATCGGTGCAGGGATGGATTGGTCGCCTGAAACAAAAATTGTTGCGGTCTTCGTCTAAAGGTCACAAGAAAATTTGAAGGAACTGTGAGTGTACTGGTTACACATGATCCATGCCGATATTTCGTCTGTCGCTGAAACCGAAATCTACGGTGTTCAAAGTCGACGTATGTTGGCGACCTGTCTTGGCGTTGTGATTAGTGGCTTGCCTGAACGTGGTCGATCTATGTTGTCCCTGTAGCTTGATATCGTTCTCAGAGGCAATCTTTTTTTTAGGATGGCAATTGTATAATCATGCCACTTCCGCCCACAGTATCCCCAGAGCCTCAGAACGTTCGTGTTCGGATAAACGTGGCATTTTCAATCATTGTAATGTTTTCCGGTATGTACAACCCAGACGCATACTATAATTCACCATAAATATCGTAACTGCAAGAATTTCAAGTGTCACGTGTAAAACATGGAAAATCAGCCCTTGCGTAAAAAGCGATCTTTATTGTACAAATATCACAAATATTTGAGTTGGGCAGTAGTGTAACAGACCATGTGTTTCATTGGACCTTGGATGTAGTCTGTATGATTTTATTTTAAACTGAAACAAATATTATTTTTTGCGTTTTTAAAGATTCTGGGCGCATTACCGAACATCTAACAGACAGTACAGATACTTATTTCTAAGGTAACGATGTATCGATACTATATTTGGTTTTGTGATCTTAATCGTGTAATATTGAAGACATGTAATTCAAACATCAATGTCTCTAACAAGGGAAATGCAATCGACTCTCGTTATGTCGAATTTGTTGGGCCCGTAGAAAATAGTTCCTCCTATCGAAAATTCGACATAAACGTCGGGAGGCCGTGCTGGCGGTGTTACGTGGGAATGCCTAGTTCGTGACGACTGCTGCGTTTCGTAAGAAAGACAAGTCTTTGATAATTGTCTAAGTATAATTTATGTACTTCTCATTTAGAACGATGTGTTTAATAATACATGTTTATACAAGTATGTAAGTGTACATGCTGTCTCTTTTAATTGAAACATTAATTCTTCACTGAATTTTCTCGACGTTATCTGTAGAATTGTATTGATAGTTTGATCATTCATTTTGAATTGAGACAGATTGCTGGAAGTTCAGAATATCTATACAGCTTTAAGAATTCACTCATTTTGATATGTTTAACAACTTTTCTAATGTTGATTCCTAGCATTATTTGTCAGTTACATGCATTGATTTTTACTTAATATACATGTACATAGCTCCTTTATAAATTCAGTGCAGTTTATTGCGTATAACGTTGTAGTTTTGAAATAGAACTAACACACTAATTGAACATAGTTTTTGTTATCATTAAAAAATGTAGTGTGAAGGCTCTGAAAATAGTTCAATATCAAGATGTTTGCGAGAATCGACGTAAACATATAATTGTAAAATGATAGTAAAGTCAGACGTTCAATGTATCTCGATGCGTAATATTGTAAATTGGTTTATTAGCCACTTGAATATTATGTTACAGGAAGTAATATGTAAATCATTTGTTCCAATAATGATACAAGAAACCTCACACGATGTTGCAGGTAGATAGACTGCTAATTCTACACATCCATTAAATTTTGTCTAGTCAGTGCATATGACCACCACTTTCGGGTGCAACGTGTAACAAAAAGCATGCACTGACACCCTTGACCCGCTGACCTATTTGTTCTTGGTCGTTGGGGTTAGCTCGGTTAGTTTTAGTGTTTATGATGGACAGTTGCACCGCAGATAATGATCAAATCTCGTATAATTGCGTCTATTAATTAAGTGGTCATTTAGTGCACTATGACAACTGTCAACATGCACATCATTATTTGACATTTAGCAGATAGAAAATTAGTCCAAACCATTTATACCATTTAATGCGAACGGAAATGTTGCAAGCGTCCATAAACCCTGTCCTTAAGTGACCCTGGGTTTGTATGGCGGCGCTGTATAGGAAAATATGCGGCATCTCCGTGTCAGGTTAGGTCAGTCGCTCGGTGACCTTACAATGACCCTCGTGCTTAGCCTTTCTATTTACCACGTTTAAACAAAACCCTAGCTCTCATTTGATACCGGCTATTGTTGACCAGTGTATATGTCGAGAAATTTTATCTAATATTCGATTATTCGCTCTCAGTGGTAGGTGTGTACGCATGTAATAAAAGCAAAAAATAAAGCATAAGGATTTTATGCGATCATTTCTAATATCTATCATTTTATTATGTGAATTAACGTTGGATTTACACTCAATTAATTTACCATTTACCTGTATGTGTTTACGGTGTTCAATATATCTGGATAGAAGCAGAGGAATATAGGTAGTGTACTATTTATATTGGATCGTATCATTATTATTACTCATTTTACTGATTATTTCATGGAAATCATCCATTTTCCTAGAAAACAATGTGAACCAAACTTTGATGAGAATCACTGCGTTTTATTTTGATCTGATTAAATGTCTTAAATCTACAATTAACGAACTCCCACCATGAAAATTATTCTAAATATGCAGTGATTTCCTTGACAATTGATAGATGATTTTGTTAAGTTAAATGTATTTCTGTGATGCTTTTGTATTGTTGAAAACAAATAAACTTTTAACATCCACGACAGTAATTAAAATCAGCCTCTGTTAGTGGCTATAGAGTGTTATATCACGTCAGCTAGCCTCTGTTAGTGGCTATAGAGTGTTATGTCACGTCAGCTAGCCTCTGTTAGTGGCTATAGAGTGTTATATCACGTCAGCAATCATCATTATCATCGTCGCTGCCGCTGTTGTCATGTTTTCATTATATTCACCAAGAACGCAATATTACGCACAGGTAACGTAAGCTTAACCAAGGAAAAATTGCTTCAGATGTTGTATAATTATGCTTTCATGGACTTCGGAGTGACCGCGAACAATCTGAATTACGGTTGCCGGAACTAACATTAATATTGATAAGAGACAATGTTGAATTTGTTTATGGATTAAGTGTATTGTATTTGATATTGGTCTCTCGGCGCATTAGACGTTTCTGGAACCTGTTTACATGAAACAGAACGCCTTCGGCCATTTCTTCTCTTGATATTGTTTTAATTTATTATCGTTTATATATTTTATCTGTATATATATAGAACTGGTATATCTAGACTGCTCGTAGTGATGTGGCACATCGACTCCCGTTTACACATTTTAATTGATATTATTTAGTAGGAAAATACTGTATATTTGATATATTTAAGTGATTCTTTCCCTAATTATGCTTGCAATTGTTTTGTTTTATTTCTTGCTTAAAAACGACATTTTAATCATATACCTTCCAACATATTTTTGCATTTGTATTGTATTGTATTTTATTTCGATAGACTTACTTTATATAGTGCTGTGTAAGGTAATTAATACAAAGTTCTCCGCGATTTTTAATACCAAATTTGTAGCAAAAACATTACAATGTGTCGCTATCTGAAACATTAACTATCTTGTTCTGTACATAGTATAATGTATTGTATTTAGAGAAGACGATATGCGTATGTACAAGTCTTAAATAGAACTCCTGCTCTCGTCTTGCTCTCGTCTTGCTCTTGCTCTCGTCATGCTCTCGTCTTGCTCTCGCTCTCGCTCTCGTCATGCTCTCGCTCTTGTCCTCGCTCTCGCTCATGCTAACTGCAGCCTGAGATTAGAATACTCCCAAAAGTTTGATACCTGGCCTGAACTCTATCTAAATTTTCCACATAACTTGAGAACAGCAACTCAACTACATGTACTGTTTATTGACAACGGGCTATGATTTTCCTCACCCAGTTTCTGGTTGGTACAAAGGTGACTTGTTGAGGATAATTGTATTTATATAATTAATTTAAAGTTAATAACGAATAAAAAGTTAATATAAAATTCTTAGATGTGTGACACATGCTAGGACCAGATGGATTCGCTTGATATTTTTACGGTTTACTTTTAGCCAATAAGATGTCGCATTACAAAATATAGCAGGGCAATCAAATGTGCGTTTTTAAATCGACCGATTATAATTATTAGAATAGGAAACGTGATAATATCCGGAAACTACAAATCTGCTTTAATTGATTCGTTTTTATTCAATCCATTTCTTGCCATTTAATTCTACACGGTCGTCATTCGTATTGGTGCTAGTAGGTCTTTTTAAGTTACATACCAAATAGTTGGATTAGCTACGCGTTCTTTAACTGAAATATCAGTCGGATTGAGACAGATCTTATGTGAACTCGAAACATAAATGGATGTTTTCTCATCAATTTTGAACGAATCAAATACCCTGGCAGTTTGGTTTGTGTTTGTCAAGTCAAGTCAAATCCTTTTTTCACTCATTTCGTTTTTGTGTAAATATATATATTGAGGTACACATTGAATTCAAACATATTCGGGGCTTGCAAATAATCTTAGAATATGTTTCCGGACTTGGGTGAGTCACTTAAACTTTCTAAATTAGAAATGTCTTACTGTAATTGCTATTGTAAGGTGATCATCTTATTTTGTCCCTGAGTTAATGATTTGCTGTTTACGTGCACATCAATTTGCTATTATGAATTGACTCTTTAAGGCAATACATTTCTTTGGAAGAACAACGTACATTTTAAAAGATGGTCATTTCTTAGAAGTTCCAAGAAAAAAACGGCGCCGGTTTAAGAATCTTACTGAATTCTTCGATTCATTTAGTAAACCACTTTCCATGTAGTATGAATGTTTATTAAAGCAAATGTAGTGGTTTAATTGTACTGGTCATTTTAATTCATTTTCAACACAAATGAATGTTTGCTTTAGTTTAGAACGAAATGAAAGTAATTGATCAATTATGAGTGCCTAAATTTCGAACGCATCGCTCTGAAATATGTTTAGCCGAAATTTCAATTGGCCTTTTAACAGATGGATATTTTCAGAATATCTTTTCATTTTGTCTGCTAAAACGATGTCGAAGTAGGATTGTAAAGACAAGATGCACACTTATTTATTTGTATTTATTAATTAATTTTAATTCATTCTGTTCGTTTAAAATAAAATAAATAAATAACAAAATGGAAGAGCTGTGTAAATAATGTAATACAAAACAAATGTTTCTGCCATATAATACATAATAACAAATAAGTTCGATATGATTCTGTATTTTTACATAATTATTTTCATCGATTTCTTTTGTTCACCCTGATATGTTAACTTACGTAGTGTTGTTATTCCTTGTAATGGTCATTTCTGTCATTAGCACCCACCAGAACAGTCCAGTAGTGTATTTCTGGATAGATGTAGATGACCATGCAAGAAACAACGCCCATTACGTTAAAATATTGAACAATGCTAGAAACAATTTACAGTTTCGCTAAACAGTCTTGTTAGAGATTTACGTTTTATGTTAGAGAGCTTTTAAAATTTAGAATTTCTTTGAAAACGTTATTGTAGCGAATGTACGAACTATCTGCGTCAATGTTAATCTGCATTAATCAAAATCTCCTTTCCACATTGCGAGTTCCACGTAGACAATTCAAATATTTTAAAAATACATACTAGTCACTTTCTGTGTCCTTTGATCATGTATAAGTGTACATGTACTTACTCTCATAGAGTATATCAATATTATTATTTTGTAAGTTGTATACATTGGATGATAAGTATTGTACTTAAATCCAAATATTAATGAATCATTCTGTTCTGTTATGTGAAGTGTCCTTTGATCATGCACATTTATATCGCAGTAGATGCAGTTTTTTATGCTATGACCCGATAATTATGATATTATTACAAATGACATGCTATATTCACTTCTGATGGTGATAATTTAACCAGTTTACTAGACTGTAGGCCTACGTGATATATATGCTTGTTCCCGACATTATGGTGAATATTTACTCTAAATTACTGCACCGACCTTTTGTTAGTAGATAGGACGTATAGAGTTCAAATTATCTATGGAAGGTCAAATGAGTTGTATACTTAGATGTGGTGTGTCTCTTCTGATGTTCAATATCTACATGTTGGCGAATTTACAAATACGCTACAAATAGGCGAACTACTGATATTACAAACTTATGGCGAGATTGTACGTAGTACTTTAATCGCGAATTACAACTATTCCTGTAATACTTTGACAACATCGTTTGCTTTCTGCAATATCAAGATTGAATAATAACCTCATTCATGGATAACTGGAAATTCTAAGCGCTGTCGGACATTTTTTATAGCATTTCACGGTTTTATTATCAAAGTGATAAATTAAACGTGTTCTGGTTTCGAAAACAGCGTGGTTTTATCACGCGTATTGTTTATTCTACATGCCGATCAGGTTGCATAAGCCGAATTTCGTTGTTTATTGTTGTAATATATTAATGCGCCGCGCATGCTCACTACAGTGAGGGTCGTCTCAGGATAAAATCGCAGTTCATTTGAGGTAAACTATCTGGGTTCACATAGCGGACAGTCTAAAAATAGAACAGAACAGTTCAGTCACTCTGTTCCGTATACTTAAGCCTTATTCATTGGTGATCGAACCGAACTACAGTGACATGTCATTGACGTTAAAGATTAATATAACTAAATGTCCGAAACTGACCATTGGCATTTATATGATGTCACGTTAGCGAATAAGAGTAACTGTGATATTAAAACAGAACGGAACGTTTTGTATTTGCGTAAGTAAAATGCATGGAGATATTTAATAATGTTGTAACTTAATGTAAGCATAACTTGATGTCGTCTGTTGTGGATTAATTAAGTGCAATGCTATTATTAAGAACTAAGTGCATAAATGTGTTTCTTTGTCGTGTATGTATGTCTGTAATTAACATCGTATCGCCGACTTTCGCATAATTTGGACTGTGTATTCCTATAAACCTATGATAGACAAAGTGAATATATATAAATTAATTTTTTTACGAAATGATGTGAATTATGATTTTTGAATTTATTTTCCGTTGGGCTACGGAAGAGTTTGTTGTATTAAAGTACGAAATGCTTCGACGTCTTAAACAATTGCTTTATACTTCTGCGTTTCCTTCTTTGAGTCACTATATATTGCTGAACGCGTGTACAATAATATTAACTTGACACACGAAAGTTGAGCAGTGCACGGTTTCAGCTGTTAAAATTGTCTTAATATGTGTTGGGAACATTTTAAGTGAGGAAAACATATTTTTTTCTTTTGGTATATACATTTAATCCAAAGTTTGAGAGATACGCCTAACAGTGTGAGTCTTTCTACCGCAGTCACACTATTTATCATAGTTGTTATATTTGTAAAAATATAATTTATCTGTTTATTCTTCGTTCTTTCGAAAGTAAATTTAAGTAAAATAATTATCCATTATTTCTTTGTAAGTTATTTTATGCTTTCTAGCCGCTAACTCGTAATATATTTATTTTTTTCTTTATCCAAATTATTATCTTACATACGTATTTGAATATCATACCTACAGAATAGTCCATACTTTGGTTTGTCCGTTTAATGGTTCAAGTACGTGGAAAGTATGTCCAACATTTTAGGTATTTTTATGAAATAAAAGTTTTCTTAGTTTTTTAAGTATCCGATTTGACAGATTCCGATGTAAAATTTTACTGAAAAACAGAAAGGAAAAAAAGTAGGCTTACTTCATATATTTCAGTCTCCAAATTTTCACGGATTTTTGTAACCCTGTTGAAATAGATCTACGTTATACTTTATTTATTATGATATATCCATGTCTACAATTAGTTCTGTTTAGGGAAAATAAACTGTCGATGTATTCCTACATACATAAATTATAATTTACAAAAACTAATCGGTTTAGTCTTAGTCATCATATGTGATTATAATAACTTTTCTGTTTTTCTTTGTTTGTGATTTGTTTGCGTACCAATACTTATTTCACATGGTCGTTTTAGATAATAATCACGGATAGACTGAATTTCTTGAACTGTAAATCCGATGCTAAGGGGAGCTATTACATCCACATATTGTTGCGTATTTCAATAATACTTTAGGAGTTACTTCCCCTAAGTTTTGCAATCTATACGTAGTGTTTCAATTTCATTATTTTTCATCAATTTAATGCAAGAATTGTCGAATTTTATCCGTTTTATCATCATTATCTGTTATGATGCTCTCTGTCTGCAGTATAGATATATTAGTGTTCGAAATTATTGTTTCAGTAATATAAACCTAGCTGAAATGGGCATCAAAATAGGCAAGCAATCATGTTTTGACCATCAATTAAAAACCAAATCGTGTCTGATATAAATATTTGAAATAACTGTATTTGAATATGATAAAATACACGGTGAGTAGTCAGACACTAACGAACATAGGTGGCCGAAATCGACTGAAGACTTAAAATGTCAACGAATTATTTGGTGATTTTGAAAAAAAAAGATAATCCGTTTTACATTTAGAAGTATATTGTACTTACTCGACATTAATGCAGATTGTGTGGATTTGCAATTTCAACATTTTGTGATGCTGACCATGAATATATATACAGGCTATTTATATTTTGCGGATAACATTCTAGCGCTATGACCGTCATGTTTGTTTTACAAAGAGTTCGTAGCGCGGTCTACTCTCTGCTTTATGAATGTAGATAGCTTTTTTTAAACTGAATGCTTAAAAATATCAACTTAAAAAATGACTAAATTGAATTTCAAAATTTCAATTATTAAGACACCGGAAACTCGATTGCAATAAAAACGTCCCTGTCATAATTATTATGAAATTTGAGCGCTTCGAAACTAATGAAAGTTTTAATGATTTTCCGGCTTAATTTCATTACGTATAAGTTTTTAATCAATGGAAACAAGATAAACTTGTTTTTTCTTAATAATTTATGCGGGAAAAGTGCAATCTATATAGTACAACTTATTTATTAAAACGAACTTAATTAATGACAATCTTTTTTCGGCTGGATTGGTTTTTCTACTGATATGATTTAATTTTTTGTATGATTGTGTTTTTTTAACTTATACATGTACATGGCAATGTTATCCACTGGTCTGATACTGTGGAACGTGGCTATAATGATTTGTTGGCTCAGTCGACAGAGCGATCGACTGCAAATCTTGGGGTCCTAGGTTAGAACATCGCGAAAATGCAAGAAAGAAATGTAGCTAGTATCGAGAAAAAAGACGGCGTAAAAATTCAACCCCGTGATTTTGACTAAGAGTTAGAGTCAAGTTTCACTCCCTGAATTTACATCATAATTAACAGGAAAGGATAGGAGTGACGTGAGAAAACTTAAAAAACTTAAGCATATTTTTAGTTGTTATGTTGGTTTATCGTTTAGTAGACGAGCCAAATCATATCTACGATAGAAAGGGTGAAAGCGACGATGTTAGACATAAAACTCCGATAATAATTAAATATTTATAAAAATGTTGAAATTTGGGGAGGTGGTGAAGGAAATAAAACTGTTAATTAAAATTGAATCATCTTCACAAATTCAAATTTATTTTCATGAACATAGAACGATTTTCCGAGCAATGTCGAAGAATTCATCGGAGTTCTTATTGCGGATTGGGTAATTATATTCAGTACGGATTTTGGTAAAGCGCATACACAAGTTGAATTGTTCTATACTGAATTTACTAGACCAAAACAAGCAATCTTCCTGGCCATACGCGTTTATCGACTGAAATCCGTCGATTTGCAGTACTAATGCCCAGACTTAAGGGATTTCTTGTGATCCCTCCTCTTTACTGGCGTACTATAAAAGGGACTGCCATTAGGTTTGAGAACGCTAGTTGGTTGTTTAGCAAACTAATAGCCCGCGCATCGTGATTTTTTGCGCATTTTACCTTTTTTTAGAAATCGTCGTGAGCTTAGGCATGCATTATTTTTTATCGATTTGGGCATGAGTAAAGAAACCATTTTCGAAATAAATTCGATAATTACAAATGTTATAACACAGAGTTCTTTTTACATTAGCTTTGCAATGATAAAGACGAACTCATTTTTATGAGTCGAAATCAGTAACTATTAGTTGACGAATTATTATTGGTCGAATTGTTTTCTATTTACTAAAATACAAAAAAACGAACGTTGGGGGGATACTGTGTGTGTGTGTTTGCGTGTGTTAATGGAATGTACACGCCTTTCTCTCGGATATTGCATGACTGGGAAGTCCGCGATGCGTCATTTGAGAGATGACAATTACAAATATATATATAAGCGAGTTATTTCCATTCAAGACAGTGTCTTTAGTTTGTTAGTTCTCACTGACATGTTTTTGCTGTGCTTTGATCCTAGGTAAACTTAATTTTAAGCTATGTTAAAATCAATGAAGCAAATTTAGTTTTTTTTCGAAAAATTAAAATGTCAAAATTATATATACAACTGTAAGAAATGTTGTCTACTATAAAATATGATCTAGCGAGAAAACCACAGGTGTTTGTGTTATGATTATGAGAATAATGTTGTTATTTTCGGATCAACCATCAATGAGCACTTTCTTCTTTCAGATGAGAATCTTCTAACTGCATTTACCTGTCTGCAACATAATGCCTCCTCCAAAGAAACCAAAGGTTGGAAGGACGTCTTTGGAACAATTTTTGTCGGAGGACGAGCGAGGAAACGGTCCACTTCATTTGTCTCGGGAAGAGCGAAGCTCCGACGGGAATAGTCCAACGGCTTCCGTTGACGACGGATCCGACGGGGAAGTATTCGTTAAGGCAGAAGAGGGGCATCATGAGACATTGTTTCAAAAATTATTCCGAAAATCGCAATCTGTTGATGAACAAAAAGTGCCCGGGAGTCCGGAACAAGAAACACCGTCGCCGACGACATCGCCGATTGGGGAGGGTGACAAAATTGGAGCATTTAGGTCTTATCAAGAACATATCAGACTGCAACTGGGAAGGAGACATGAAATGGTGGTGAAAGCGGAATGTGTGTCGCCAAGACAAGAAAAAACTGAACACTTCGGCGGTTCTACCGTTGATAAATCGTTTGAAGCTAATTCATTTCCTGTGCCTAAAATATCTCAGGAGCAAGGACGTTTGATTGACACTTTAGTGGCGTCTGCGTTGGCTAGCAATGCGGCGCAGACTATAATATATGGCGCGAGGCCAACACATGGATCTGTTGCATCCATGGCTAATCTAACACACGGGCAAAAGAATACTGTCAACACGTGCAATGGTCGATCGTACGAGTCCGAGCCACATGATTTGTCCAAAACATCAGACAATAACAACAAACTTTTAAGTCACAGAATGTACGAAAACTACTCAAATGTTACTGAGAAAGATAGACTTCAAAATGCTTATCGAGAATGGGCGCTCAAGCAAAACAAAGACGTGACTTTTGAGCGAAGTAAACATTACTTGGAGACGCGTAGTAGAATTGTTGGTCTGTTGTCTGAGAGGGCCATAGATGGTAAAAATGAGGACCGATCGTCTTCTCGCGTATTGGAGAAGGAAAACATCGTTCACCCTGTACCTACACGGTATACTAATGGATTCTTTGGACATGTTGGAATCAATGGCTTATTGAACGGCTATCAGAGATTCGATCAGCAATCACATCAAAGGTAAGTAAAATCACGTGGTTAAATTTCGGTCTTTATTGCTATTCGAATTTCTAAATTAGACTATTGAAGTTTATGCAGACACGGACTTATAAACAGGTTTACATTTCCGTGATTCAGATCAATATTTTTATCTTCATGTTATTTAACATATGTTCTTTTTTATTAAGAGATAAAGTTTGCCTGTATTCATTACATGAGCTGCTAATGCTATTGTAACATCAACTGAACCGCAGCTAATATTATTGGTCGTCGTACAGTTACCTCGACGTCGTCGTGTTGTTAACTACTTCCAATGAACCAAACGTAACTCCAATATTAAGTTTCTAGAACTAAAACTCTCTAATTTTCGTCAATTCGTCGAAATATTCTTTAAACCAATTAATCGTTTATTCTAGTTTGCGTTTTATTCGAATGACACGCCGGAATCAAAAATTGCCTCCTGTAAAATGTAATAAAGCATTGAAGAGTTTCAATTATGAAAAAATACAACCAGTTGCTTCCCTTGCGCAGTTTTCTGAGTTGGTGTTGTTATTAAACCTGGGGTGAAAAGGTCGATTAAAGCATGTAAACTGACCAGCGGTCAAGATTGTTTGACCTAGTGGCCAATACATGACTTTGAAGTAAGCAATACTGTGCTAAAAGACGATACTTCTATCGGTACGAAGCATGGAAAATGTTGACGCCGTTAAAAGGCATGTTTTACGACATATTGTACACGGTTTTAAATCGGTGGTACCTGTTGTTTATCCTTTTTAATTAATTTATTTATTATCTTGTTGTTGTGAATGTGTTCGCATATTGGGGAGTTGTTATAATGTTGCTTTGTGTACTCGTTCTGGTAATATTATTGATCTGACTTCTGCAAATTCAATTAACTTATTATGAATTTACAGTAATTAATAGATCTGTTTAATAATTGCCTTTCCTAAACTAAAGAATTTTACTGGGTTGTTTTTTGTATACTCAATGTACAACTATCCAATATTGGTATGTTTGGTTTAAAATGTTGTACACACAGACTGTGGTTAGAAAAGAACATATGTGTATCCATTTCCTGTGAATCATTAATATTAAACATCAGCTTCAGGTTTTATGTATTTAAGTTCATGTAGGAAAAACATACATTTCATTATTTATAGACCAGAACAGACATTAATATTAAGACTTGTACAATGTACTGCATCGTCTACAACACATACATGTTTATATACATTTTGTCAACGTGTAAGTAACTTACTAAGTGTTATTGTACAAAATTTAAAAAATAAATAGGAATAAGTTATATATTACACAAATCGTCGGAGGTTGAACTAAGCATTTATATTTCAACAGTTAATAAAGTATTTCTTACTACTAGAGCTTCTTTAATGCAAGTTTAATCATTTTATTTCTATCATCAGACTTCAATAGTTGCAAAAATTTGCACACAGAAGGATGCATGTAGTAATAAAGATTTAAAAAATTTGTTTCTTAGATTAGCATAACTTGGACAAACATAAGTAAAATGGAATTCATCTTCAATATCAGCAGTATTACAAACTAAACAATATCTTTCTACACTGGGTGTTCTATTTCTGGCATATCTACCAGTCTGAATTCTCTGATGAAAGATAGTCTTAGTCCAGTGAAGTATAGATGTAGACTTCCGGGCAAAACATCTAAATAGTGTTCATATTCTAATGAAATCTGAATTTCTTTACATATGATAATGATATAGGTAAAACTGAACTATTATCCAAGGTATCACACCAACCCTGCTTAAAGTTATCTATCAATCTATGATTGAATTCATACAAAAATACATTGGAATCAATAGTTGCAATATTAGTACATACACAGGAAAAACCATAGCCATCGAACTTTTTATAGCCTATAGCCCATCAAAATTAACCTCAGAACATTCAACAATCAAATCCTGAACTTATATGTGTACACAGGAGATTCAATGACCCCCTTTTTATCATGATAAAACCACTAACCACTTAATGACCCCCTTTTTATCATGATAAAACCACTAACCACTTCCTTGATGTATTTCCACCAGTCCTAATTGACTTTTTATTGAGTACCGTTCATTAAATGTTGCATCAGAATTGTATAATGTATATATATTATATGAGTATATAATTAATTTGCTGTAGTTTGAAACAATGAGAGATAATGAGCTATACTGCTTTGTGTGGTGCTGTGATTATATCATACACTGCATTGAATTTATGCTCATTTATGCTGGTCATACTTTGCTCTTGGGCAGGGTTGGGTATATACGGTGTTGCTCATTTCATGCTGCCCAGCCATCCATTACGGCCACTCACCATTGGCTAATGCAAAAATTCTTAGCTAATTATGTTGGAATATTCAAAAATAGCATGTGCCCAATGTTCAAAGTGCAATCCATAACTTAGTTGATTAGATTTGTTAAGCTCAAATTACTTATGCATCTGTACCATAATTGCATTTATTCTGTCATTGTGCTAATAATGTATTGACAAATGTTTGTTAATCAGCTCAGTTAAATCACTACACATGTTTTTGATCTAGTCTGGTCAGTTTAAACATTTTAGTCTAAGATCATATGTGCTATTCCTGGAACAAAGAAGAATATGAAATATGGATGGATAGTTCTTGGAATATGCCTAGACAATTCTGAGGAGGACTTGTTACCATGTTCAATTTAACATTTGTTAATAATTAATAGAATGATGTGACAATGTCTTATGAGTGGATAAGAACCTTTAAACAATGAATGAAATAATCTTGTTAGATTAGAATGCTATCTTGGTTTTAGAGTTCAGAGTAGTAGCAACTTTCTGCCTATACCAATATCTCATGCACAATAATTCTGTAGGCATAATTTTCGGTATATATGTGTGATTTCTATTATTTTGAATGGAATTTTGTTTTTCACCAAAAGGATGTATAATGGATTTAATGTTATGACTGATGCTGAGTTTCATATGGGCAGGAACTTTGTTGAAATAAAGACAGAATATGAAAGTGGGGACTATGGCGGTATGCCTCCTCAAAATAACCATGGCCCTAATAATAATGCTTCAGTGTTGAAATTATTACAGGATCACAATGAAGCTTATCCGGGGTAGGTTTATGTAAATTGTAATTTGTATGTGTAATAAGTGTGGTGAAATGTGAAACTTTGTAAAGGTAGATGATGGGGGCATGTTTTAGAGTCTCTTTTTCCAATCAGAAATATTCTGGTAATAAGTTGTTGGGTTACCTTCTAAGCTTTTCCAACAGTGCTGAATATTTTCCATATATTCTTAATAAAAAATGGCTAATCTGAAAGGTGAACTGTTTTATTCAGAGAATCTTTATATATACTAGGGTCAGTACTTACCTTTTGTACAGATTATAACAGTGTTGATTTATATACATAATGATTGCTAACTCAAGAAAACGCAAATTTCCCCAAGACATGATATTAACATTTAATTGTTTTTATGTTGAAGATTTTCGTTTGGAAAATATTGGATTTGAGGTTTCTAAGGTAATGGAAATTGGTTTGCAAAACTGGATGTTTAGAAGTTTTAAATCTTTTTTCAGGGAAGCTGTTGATCGACCCACATCTAAGGGGGATGATGCAACATGTATGATATCAGGTGGTAATTATATGGCAGTCCAGTCAATGATGCCGCCAGCATCTGTAAATCAGAGCCCAACATCGACCACTTTGGATCACAATGATCCCAGGGACAGATATCATCCAGCACTTTTGAGTCCCCATTTTCTGACTGAATCACGACGGATGAAGCCAGAATCTTCTCATGGTATTTAATTGCTTTATTCAATAATTTCATGTAATACTAAAGAATCTATATGCTAAACCTTATACATAGGCTGTTTCTGATTCGATATCAAGCATTATAATTGCATTTAGATATTCTTAGAAATTGTTTACAATTTTCATAAAGGACAATTTGAAACTGACCATCATTACTTGTTACTACAATGAAGCTGAAGTATTCTATTTCCATTTGGTACATTTCGAAAATGTTGGTCATACATGTATACAACAAAAGAAATATAGACACAATTTGTGCACGATTTCTTGTTCATTGGGAAGTACATCATTGTGCACTGGCATCGTTTGAAACCATTGTTTGCTTTACTGCAATAGTCCAACAGACTTTCATCATATGGTATACTAAATAAGGTAAAAGAAAAGATGGCAAGACAAGTAGGATGAGGATCATTAAAACATTTTGTATGTTAGAGAATACAAGACAGGTGTTGATTGGTTTTAAACATTTTTTCAGGTTCAAATGTGAATAAATTATGTCAAGTGTGCAGTGATAATGCATCTGGATTCCATTATGGTGTTTGGTCTTGTGAAGGATGTAAGGCTTTTTTCAAGAGAAGCATACAAGGTACTGTATATGATAGTTAACCTAGAAATGTATTATACAATAAAAGTTAACCTAGAAATGTATTGTACATGAAACCTCAATAATAAGACTATCCTTGCTTCTGTAGAAGGTGTTTATCACGTAAGATGGAAGAACAATTGAAGATTGATCCATGAGAATATGTTTACTAAATTTTTTACAAGTATTATAATATGAAGAATGATGACATACACAGTTTTTAGTGCATCAGACATTATGTAGATACACATTTCTGCTTACGTACTTCAGGATCTAATTGAGTTTCGACTGATCTTTAATGAAACCATGTTGTGTGAATTATAATTTATATCTTCTACTGATTCCCTGGTTACAGGTCCAGTTGATTATGTGTGTCCAGCTACAAATACGTGTACTATCGACAAACACAGAAGAAAAAGTTGCCAAGCTTGCCGACTAAGAAAATGTTACGAAGTTGGTATGAATAAAGGTACGCTGCCATATTCACTCGCCTGAATTTTTTTTCAACAAAAATGCTGGAAAATTGTACATTGTATTCATTTTTACTACTTATGTAACTCTGAAAAGTTATTGTATTGTATCAATTGTTAACGCCATTTTCAGCAGTTTTTCAGTCATATACGTCATCTACTGTACCAGTTTCCCTGGATTTAATTATCAACTAGTGCTTATTTGCCCTTCGCAAACAACTGACAACTTCTCCACATGTGGAGGACATGAAAGTAGCCAATGTCACTAACTTTTAATAAAAGAGTTATTGGTAAATGTTAATTTTAGCTGTAGAAGCGTGCAGATGTTTGAAAAAACTTTTGTGATACTAGTTTTACTTCGAAATAACTATTTATGCTGAGCTTCTATTATCCACTTTACAGGGAGTCAAAGAAAGGAGCGCAAATCGTCAGGTGCAGCGGTATCTAACAGATCTCCTAAACGTCCAAGATCTGATTCAGGGGAACTCATGAATGGCGTAGACAGCAGTCCAACACCTGCTAAGGTATGGAGAATTTCTTTAATGAAAGATTATAGACTGGCATCTCAACAAAATCAGCATACTTATTTTTAACTGTAAATTTAGTACACATAGTTTAATTAAATACAATTTCAGATCAAAAACTCCAAAGATCTTCTCTCCAAAAATGTACAGATCGCTAAATATTGGAATAAAAACATTTTCCGTCTTTGTTTACATGGGCACAAAATATTGTCATGTATTATATCGTGGACAATTTGGCATGTTGGCATGTAAAATTGTATGTTATACTTATATTAAATTATCTTATTCTTTCAGAATTCAAGGAAATCACGCACAACCTTGATTATCGAAGCTTTAAGCAAGGCTGATTTGCCTAATTTGGAGAGTTACCACAATCATAGCTTACCACCAACAAGAGAACATCTTCTCGCTTCGTTTGTAAAACTTGCTGAGAAGGAACTGGTTTTCCTTATCAACTGGGCTAAAAATGTTCCTGGTGAGTTTATATTTTAGTTTCTCGATTATGACACTTAAATGAAGGTAGTTTAGCTTGTCTGGACTTAAACTTCGCTGGAGACTGCAATATCTTTTGTGTTATCGTCATTCAGTAACGTATCCATGCTGCTAATTTTTGTTGGCGGCACTTAGATTTACCCTATATGGACCCAGTCCATCTGTCTGTTCACCTGTCTGTCCCACAAAAACCTGTGTTGTTCATATCTCCTGATCTGTTTGATCTACAGTCTTCAAACTGTATAGGAATGTATATCAGCATATGAAGTTTCTAGTTTTAACTAACTTAACCGATGAAAACAATCGCCATGCTTTGGAACCTTCACTTATATGATCATATTGCACTGGAGTGCAAAAAATTCAATTCTGGCATTTTGTAAACCACTGAATTTTAAATTATTTCAGGATACACGGAATTAAGCCTTGGAGATCAAGTCCATCTGATTGAATGTTGTTGGATGGAATTACTTCTGTTAAATTGTGCCTTTAGATCCATGGAGCATGTTGGACGCCGGCTCGTCATTGCCCCGGATCTCGTGCTAGATAGGTAGGTCAAACCAACATGACTGCTTTTTTCCCGCAGAAACTACAGAAATTAATGTAGACATATCTTTAATAATGATCAGATGAAGATAATCACATGGTTTATCTATTTTTATCCACTAGTTACAAATTAGTGATGTAACACACACAGTAATGATTACTTTACTTCTCAGCTGATTTCCTTGTTTCTATGCAAAAATGCATGAAACGGATGTCTAAAATTTTCATGTTATATTCACAACAATTTTTTAAGAATCACTGAGCATTCTTTCCTTTGATTTTATGGTCACAGGATGCTTATACTATTCATTTTGTTTTCAGACCATACTGGACTAATCTTGGTATGGGAGATGTTTTAGAGCAGGTGGCTGCTGTCTCAGATCAGCTTGTGCAATATAACCTTCACAAAGAAGAGCTACTGTTACTACAAGCAACTGTGCTCGCTAATGCTGGTAAGTTTATGCGTTACATGTTTTAAAGATTTGTATTAGAGTAGTTTTCAAAGTGGAAGACCGTCTTGTCAAAACATTTAGTAATTTATCCTTTGGTTACTAGTCTGTTTTGGTTATATTATTTTAAATCATAAAATCGTATTGTTTTCAGTATTTAACTGAAATTAAGATATATCACTTCATCTCAAAGTTTGCAATATATCTGTATACCTATTTACTGATTAATAATAATACTAGTATTAATAAGTGTCTGCATTTCTATTTCAATTTTTTTCATTCAGTATTTAACATGAATCTCGAGTAAGAGTTCATCTTATTGCATCGTTTACTTTTATTTGTTTGCAGAGGTGAGAAAATTAGCAAGCTTCAGCAAATTGCATGAAATAAGACAAAACATTTTGGACAGCATAGTTGATATTGCACAAAAATATCATCCAGACAATTTAAGACACGTTCCTTCGTTACTATTACTTCTGACGCACATTCGGCAGGCGGCAGATCGAGCGACGGCATATTTTCAGACCGTAAAACGTGAAGGTGCTGTTACTTTCTGTGATTTGCTCACTGAAATGCTCGATGCTCAATCAGACAAAAAGCCACATATGTTAAATGATGCATCGTAGCATAGCAACTTCGTGAAAATATTCAAATGGAGGTGTTGAGTGTTTAAATTTTACACAAGAAAAGTGCTGCATGAACTGGAAACAACAAGTTTTAATGAAGAGAGCAATCCTGTGGTTTATTTACAGAAGTATGTGTATATACTTGTTGACGACTTAAAATTCTGCATCATAGGGCATCAGTCGTTGTGAGATGTGCATTTATGGTATTGCTTTTGGTGACTTCTTAGAAAGCTTGTTCAGTGTCATGAAAAAATCTCATGTATATATTTGTGGTTCTATTATTTTGGGTAATTTGTATAGTAAATATATACATTATTTTTTTCATCATTTTCATAAAAATTCTCAGCGTTATCATCATTTGAGCACTGCTATGGGATTTGCCTTCCTCCTTGAAAGCCTCGCATTATATCATTTTGACCGACTCGTATAATAAATGTGATGTCACTTTTTGCAAGCAGGGAACAATATTTACTCCATATGATCACTTTGTTTTCATATTGCCATATGGGGTAATTATTGCTTACTATCGGCACATGGATTTTCTGGAAATGACGTACGTCACTTAAAGAAGAGGTTGGAAATCATACAGCGGCACTCATTTGTTAATGTGGAAAATGGATGCCATCTATTGGTATCTTCTGCTAGGTGTTTTTAAGCACCCTATTGCCGCTAATATGGTTAAAACAACCTGACAGAATAATTTCCCTGTTTTGTTTTATCATATAACAAACTTTGAACTATGAAGTTTGTTTACCATCTTTATTCATCCTGTCGTTTTGTTTAAATTTTATCCGTGTTCAAGTTTAACAAAATGAATTCTGACGCTTCTTGTTAGAGACTCATGGACGCTTGTTGTTTCGTTTATGTTTTGTATTTTTACTATTAAAGTGCTGAATTATCTAGATTATGTGCGTAGTTTTAGTCTGGGGAGATTTTCTTGTCTGTTTGTATACGTAAGAGATCTTGACTATTACTCGATATTTATCCTTGTTGTTTTGAGATCGGTGTTTGTGCCATTGTTTTGTGACAATTTGTTTTGAAAGATATCAAGTAGTTAGCAGAGTTTAGATAATACTTGGTACGGCTTTTATTAATAACTAGTGTGATTTGACCTCCAGTTTGGCATGAAGCTGAAAATGGATGAAGTCCACCTTTATGTCTTTGAAACTGTCCATCGAGTGTTTAAGAAGAATATGAGGGAAAAGGGAATGAAAGTTTAGCAAATTATTGCCAACTGGGGATCCATAATGGTACTTGTACCATAACAGTTTCCTTAACAACTAATTTATATAAGGTCTAGTTCGTGCTTTTGGCTAATATTTGGGTAAACTGTGAGGTTAACAATAAAAAAGTTGCATGGCTTGTCAAGTTGGTACTGAAATGGTCAGTTCTCGTTATAATTTTATATGCGCTACTGATAAACAAGACTGCGAAGTGCAATATCATGGCAGATTATTGTTTATTCATCCACAACGGTTTTATCCATACCTAGAAATTTCTACTGAAGGCCTATCCCAGGCAACGATCCATTTAAACCAGTTACATTTTGACATCTTCTGACATAGGAACTGGTGGTCAGTTTCTGATTGTTTTGTTTTTTCCTTTGATATGAATCAGTTAATTTTGGTTAGTCCTAAAATGAATGAAATTTTTTAAATCTTGTTTGTTGCCTTTGAAATTAATCGAGTAAATCTGGTTATGCCTTTGAAATGAAGTGTGGTTATAGTCAACAGATGTGATTGGCAAAATCCTCATGTGAGTCCTGGTTGAAATTTTAGCAAATTTATGAGGGTTATCTGTATAAATAAATATGGTAATATTCAAATTAACTGATTTTTTGCAAAATCCAAATCTTACTCTGATTATTGCTAGAATCATTTCATGTTTCATTTAGTTGACTGTGTATATTATATTAATGAATAGTGTTTTAGTTTGTTTCTATAGGTTGTGCTAATAACTGGCTACCTCAGACAAGTTACACGTTGTTTTATGTGTTAAATAGCTATTAAAGACATATATCTATTACATAATTAAAGTTGTATATAATTGGTGCATTTTAAAATCTGTGTAAATGTTTCATATCATTATGCTGCCTGATAGAAAATACAGATTTGTTCCATTTAAAATTAATTAATTACATGAATTCATAAAATTAATTTTTCAGATTTCATATTTTTTTCATGGAAGTGCTGTTCGTTTTAGTGATTTATCTGCTAAAATAGTTGTTTTTTTGTATTTTTAAAAAAAATACATGTCTATTTATTTCTTTTATTCCCATGTTGCTTAAATTATAAATGGTGGCCGTCTTAATTAGCTTGAAATTGTAATTATTTCATTACTTGCACCCTGCATATTTTATTCAATATTTTAATGTATGCTTTTGTTAAATTTATGGCATGCTGGGTTTGATCCGTTTCGAAAATCATTTGTCCTTTTCTTGCCAAATGTTTATTGTTGTAGCTAATGAAAGATAAAAACAACGGGTCTGATTTCTTGTACAAACTCATTGAAAACTATTGAGTATTCAAAATGTTTATGACTTTTTCTAAAAATTTCCTCTAACTTATCAAATCATGTTCAATTGTTCAAAACAAGTGTTATTTTTTGCTTTCATTTTTAAACGATTTCTGGCTCATCTGTTTAATTATTCTGAATGAATTTTCATTTACTTACCAGTATGATCTCTGTAAAGATTCACATACAGTTGTATCACACTAAAATGTTTAAAATCTTAAGTTCTGGTCAAATACTTGGCTTTCTGCTATTTGTGTTGAGTATTTAATATTTTCACAAATGTTAGAATGGTGATGAAATTGTTTTTAATTAGCATATTTTGCTGTGAAGTGTAATGCGGTTTTGAAAATTAATGCAAATAATGAGAGTATTTCACCATTTTGTGACTCTCCTGTAAATGTTTGAAGAAAAATTAGGCTCATATTTTGTTCACTTTTACATAAACAAAAAGGAATTTTCTTTGCATTATCATAGAATTCAATGATAATATATTCGTCTGCATTTGTCAAAACAAAACAGGTTTTCTTGTCTAACAGTTTTATTAACAAGTGTTTTTTTTACAAATTTTGTTCAAGAATAAAACTATATTTTAATCAATTTTACATTGCAATTGTTCGTATTAGAGATGTCTTAGCCAATGTAGCAACAACACTGAATGAAACGCATTCAAATATGTTTTTGTTCAAATGGGCCAAATACATCATTTATTTTCTTTCTTCCGGTGTGTGTTTGCTAGTGCACTTAAATTAACATGTTAAAATGTATTTAGCTAGCAATTTTTTTTGTCAGTTTGGTATTCTCAGAAAGACATGTTTCCCCCATAGATACAAACTATCACCTAACAGATTTGTTTACTGGCTTGGACGATGGTATTGATTGAAAAACAATGATATTATATTGACAAGTTAGATGTTGTATGATGACTATGTCTCTAAGTGTGCTGTATATTAAGTACGGTATTATGTCTAAATTGTCATAGTTACATGATTCATTCATTTGTGCACATGTATTACTGTAATCTCATGTATGATAGTTATATGTACAAAATGTTTCATTTTAAAATTGCTATTTAAAGTGTTGTTATATTTTGAGTATGTCTGCCTGACTTAAAATGGTTAATAAAGCTTAGTAAATTTGATATCAAACTTGTTGTCTGTTTCTGTGGTGTGATCCTTATGTGCTGACAAATCAGGGCCTGAGGTCATGTGCATACGTTCCAAAACTAGTCTTAAAACTCAAGCTTCTGATTGGTTGGTTGTGAGGACAATGTAAGAATTGACCAATGAGAAGGTTGCATTTTGAGTCTGGTATCCAAAGTCGGTTTTAGAACATTGGACTCAATATTGAAGAACACATGACGGCTAATGGCTATGGAACAATGTATTATATTTAAGAAATCATTTTTCCTGATGTTGAGGTGAAAGTGTATGGTATGAATGAAAGAAAAGATGAATGAATAATGAAGGAACAAACAAATGAATGACTGTTTGAAAAGTTGCATGTTTTACCATGCATGTCAACATTGTCGTGATACAAAGCAATCCAGATAAAATATCCCCATTACATAAATATGTTGAGAGAAATGTCAAGAACGTGATTGGCCATATGTCTGCGTACACGTAGTACAGTACAAGTCATAAGGCAAAATATGTCCGATCATGCCGTACAGTCAAGATTTTCTATCAATATCAAACAATGCCAATAATAAACCAGACCAGATAATTCAAAAGACCATGATGAAGTTAAGAAACGAATTTAGAATGCTTGGTATTATGACTGCAGACCGTCGCAATAACCCCACGACGTCAACGTGTACTTGTGATTCGAACGATGAAAAAATGTTCATAAAAATATGAAACTCGGACAGGATGTACTCGCACGTTTGGCTGTACGTTATTTTTAACCTCGTGACACTCACTTGCTAATTTATCACGCTGTACCTAAAACAATAAACACAACGAAAAATACTAGAAAAAACACTATTATTCAAATTTACTTTAGTAACTTCTTGTATTTCTCGCTGTTTTTGTGTCATCTGAAATAGCTCATATTCAAAGGTTTTTGTTAACATCGATTCCTTTTGAATTAATGTATTCACAATCATTTTTTAAATAATATCATCCCAATTACGGTGGCAACCAAATAAGAACACAACCTTTGTGAAAATGATTTTTGTTTTTGAAATACTAGTACTAGCATGTGTACAGATATATCAGTATTCAAAATCTCAATTACAATACTTAAAACAGGCGCGAATGTAAAATTCATCATTATCTATGGTACTAGTTGTGTGTATGTGCGTTTATTTATCGTCGCCACCGGTTTCGCATATGGGCGACGACTCCGGAAGAATGTTAGTCATTTTAGTTCTATGGAGGCTAGTGCATGCATGATACAGAAGATGCCCCAGTTCTAGAAGCACCCCTGGTTGTTTTATGTACTCGATATAAAGCATCGTACACGGGACCTCGGCTTTCAAAGAGAGAGAGATAGACAGACAATAAGTTGCTACAGGGAACGCCACATACATAAGACAGTGCCTCTCCACACAGAAATCCGGGAAAACAACAATCCATAAAACATTCGTGACCTCTGAATACAGTTGCATATATGGTCGACTATGGGAACCCAGGCTCGGTGTTTAAAAAGGATCACCTCAAGTCAAGTAATCTTAATTTAGAATTCGGGTTTTTATACCATAGTAAACAAAAGCTCTATACTGAGCAGTTGTCCCATCCTGATGTAGATTACGTTGATCCTGGAAACTATTTGCAATGTAATAATTTATACAGTAAATCTCAAGATTAAACAAAAACATCTAACGTGAAATAATTCAAATCGTTACCTATATTTACTTACAAAATTACTTTTTTTTACTTATAACTGAAACTGATTTAGATCAAGTCATGATCAATATTCAAGAATCGGTCTTAACTTATCAATCAAAATTATGTTCTAGGTAAATATGAGATTTAAAGTTTTAAGAAATTTGCATAATACTCATACCTATCACCTTAATGTTAACAGATTTATCTTTGCAAAGCAAATGTTTCGAAGTTTGAAAGAAACAATATTTTATCTGAATCCTGATCCTGAATTTTTTTGGTGAACACGTGGCCAGGAGACATTTGGTTTGACCAAATATTGTTTTAATCACGCATCTCATTTTAATTCATTTGCATAATGAGGGATGTAAAATTTGTTGTTATTAATTCTACGACGACTGGCCAGTGAATGTGGAGTATACAATGAAGTAATATTTTCTGATATTCTTATAAAGGCTACACTAATTGTGACCATTTGGGCTTTAATGCTGCGACCAATATATATATCGTTCATTCAAATTCATTGGGTCAAAATATTTTTTCGAATTATACATGGTTTCGAATAGCCCATTTCAATTCCACGTGCTCAAGAAGATACACCAGGACCTGATATTTATTTAGGATGATACCGAGTATTTGGATAGAAGGTTGTCAAATAAACGGGGTCCGACTGCATACATTGGTCCCAGTTTAATGGTTTCGTTTCATGTAGAGCTACCATTGTTTCAAAAAGTGTTTTCTTTCAACTATTGTTCATGTCTTCAAAAAAATAATTTGTTTGATTAAAATTGCTCTTAAGGGAAGCCTTTTCTATCAGAAACGATTATTAAATCACGCAGGTCATTGGTTTCTTTTTTTCTAGTTACTTCGGTTGAAGAGTATTATATAAGTAGATGCTGTTTATCTACGTATTTGATTGTAGTGTTTTGATACTAACTCGTGTCACCATTTTGCTTGTATTTCAATAAATAATGTGTTTCATGACTTTGTATGTATGAATGTTTGATTGCATGTATGTCTGTATGTATGCTTGTTTGTATGTTTGTGTGTATCCTTGTATGTATGTTTGTATGTATGCTTGATTGTATATATGCTTGTTTGTATGTTTGTGTGTATCCTTGTATGTATGTATGTTTGTATGTATCCTTGTATGTATCCTTGTCTGCATGTATGTTTGTATGTATGTTTGTGTGTATCCATGTATGTATGTATGTTTGTATGTATCATTGTATGTATGAAATTCTGCATGTATGTTTGTATGTATGCTTGATTGTATGAATGCCTGTATGTATGTTTGTATGTATGCTTGTTTGTATGTATGACTGTCTGTATGTATGTTTGTATGTATGCTTGTATGTATGTATGTATGTATGCTTGTATGTATGTATGTATGTATGTATGTATGTATGTATGTATGTATGTATGTATGTATGTATGTATGTATGTATGTATGTATGTATGTATGTATGTATGTATGTATGTATGTATGTATGTATGTATGTATGTATGTATGTATGTATGTATGTATGTATGTATGTATGTATGTATGTATGTATGTATGTATGTATGTATGTATGTATGTATGTATGTATGTATGTATGTATGTATGTATGTATGTATGTATGTATGTATGTATGTATGTATGTATGTATGTATGTATGTATGTATGTATGTATGTATGTATGTATGTATGTATGTATGTATGTATGTATGTATGTATGTATGTATGTATGTATGTATGTATGTATGTATGTATGTATGTATGTATGTATGTATGTATGTATGTATGTATGTATGTATGTATGTATGTATGTATGTATGTATGTATGTATGTATGTATGTATGTATGTATGTATGTATGTATGTATGTATGTATGTATGTATGTATGTATGTATGTATGTATGTATGTATGTATGTATGTATGTATGTATGTATGTATGTATGTATGTATGTATGTATGTATGTATGTATGTATGTATGTATGTATGTATGTATGTATGTATGTATGTATGTATGTATGTATGTATGTATGTATGTATGTATGTATGTATGTATGTATGTATGTATGTATGTATGTATGTATGTATGTATGTATGTATGTATGTATGTATGTATGTATGTATGTATGTATGTATGTATGTATGTATGTATGTATGTATGTATGTATGTATGTATGTATGTATGTATGTATGTATGTATGTATGTATGTATGTATGTATGTATGTATGTATGTATGTATGTATGTATGTATGTATGTATGTATGTATGTATGTATGTATGTATGTATGTATGTATGTATGTATGTATGTATGTATGTATGTATGTATGTATGTATGTATGTATGTATGTATGTATGTATGTATGTATGTATGAAAATAAGAATGTTGTTAAAAATCTATCATTGTTTATCCATAAAGCTTATAACCTAAGAAATAAGTTGTATTAGTTATAAGTAATTCAATTGTATTTTCTTCTCACTATTCAAGTATTCCATTATTTTTCACATTGTATCAATGGAAATGTTATAAGTACTATATTAAGATCTATATAATGTTAAGCAATCATACTAGTGCATGTCAAATGACCATTGACCGTTATTTTTGTATATATATCTGCATTGTTTATGTGAAATTATGGGCAGTATGCCTAACATTTCTGAATAAACTATCTATCTATATATCATGGTGATAAGATGTATAAGCTTAAGCCAAATAAACTATTCTGTATATAAAGGTTATGTGAATGATATTAATAACATTGTGTTTATTTATCGTCGTTTATGAAACGGTGACTTTCGGTAGTCTTGTTATTGACGCTCACTATTATAACTACAAAGCAATAACATTACTATGTAATTGCAGTTTCAATACATTAACAAATCAAATATCACAAATTCATTCACCGCGTCTTGTTGTTGTTGTAATTCTTGTCGTTGTCCGTTCTACAGGTTGATCATGTTGATATGGCGTATCGCTTCGATATAATTTCTATGAATATACAATGAATCAAGGGGTCAGTATGGGTTAATAAACGTGGTGAATGAACGTTTGGTCATAAAGTCAAATGTATACAGATGGTCAGACTACCGAGGCGCGTTCTAATACTGTGACTTCCTTTTCCATTGTCGTGCTAATGTTGACCGCATGGTATTTAGTCACTTGCGTAAGTCTACGTGGAGTTTGTGATAATTATAATTGCATGTATGTACTACAATTTGATTATCACGATTTTAATTTTCGTTGAATTAGGATGGCCACTTGCTTACGCAGATATAATAATTAACGGAAATAGGTGCTAAAAGTTATGTACGTGCAGAAAAAAACGTAATACGTTCATATTTTCAGCAAATACATTGCCCTGAATGCAGGTCCATATATGATATATTAGTACTGCATAACTGGCCACAGTGAACAGAACGGTATGTCCTTAAAGTATGCCTAGATATTACCGGTAACTGACCAATACTAGTGCAACAAATCCTATTTATTCCACACATGGCGTCGATTTGACGATACCGTATAATGATACTAGCTGAGATTATTACCAACAAATCATGGATAGTTATGTAGATTTTACTATTTTCTAATCAGTTCATGACATCGGGCCATAGTCATGTGGATGTGTACAAAAGACTTGTGGTAACATTCACTAGAAATATTGAATTCGTGAAGTAATTCAATATATCTTCGGGGAGAAATAATGGCGAGTGATGTCACTACTATATCTTCGGGGAGAAATAATGGCGAGTGATGTCACTACCGGTATTTCGTACGAAAATCAACTTGATAAGACATGTATTAAGAACAATCTTCATACTTTCATATGAACACCATTGTTTTTTGTATTTGTCTATTAATGGTCACTCGACTTAGAGCAGCAGCCGCGGCGGAATGGGCTCCAGTCCCACTGAATACCATCATAAAGCTTGTCAATATCACACTAAAATGTGTTAATCTATAATGCATTTCTTACTGCCAACGGTCAACAAAATAAAGTTTTTTAATACGCTTAATTATTTTTGTCAAAAAAACCCAGCTCCCCGTCCCTACCTCAAATAAACATTCAATTTGCCGTACATATTAATACATGTACCGAGTATATTATATTGGTCCCAGTTGTTACGTTTGAATTTTACACCTTTGAATGGATAGTGCAATAGTATCAAGTAATTTAGAAGTTCGAAATCGAATATTATTAAATAATTTAAATCAGTTTTCATTTACATGAATCGAAATATCATAAAATAACACTCATACGGAAATGAGAACCTTAGCAGTTTGGGTAGTAGGCCTACTAAGTATATTATACTCATCCACATTTCAAGAGGGGCGTCCCACTAAAAGAGTTGGGTTTCGTGGCTTTAAGGCGTAGATAACACACCGGAAGTCTTTCACCAGCGAAGAGAACACCCATCAGGGTTATAGGTGATTCTGGAACATACGCTTGCTCGGCTCGTCCCGGAAGTCTGTCGGCTATACTCAGGCACAAGCGTTGTGACGTAATGCTCAGGCTTAGAAATTGAACGTGCTTTTGTTATCGCTTTCTGTAGGCTCAATTTACTTTGTTAATGAGCAATTTCCGAGAGAAGTCGTGAACAAGCGCAAGAAACTTCTACCTAAAATGAAGGACAAGCGCAAAGAAGAGAAGTTAGCTTGGATCATATGATAACCTGTACATTGAAAGGGACACTGGTCAGTGATTGCATGCATTGTATTCCTTCGTGGAATGTGCACGGCTTAACTGCTAATAAGAAGGATAGTGACCATATCGATAACTTCATGTCAGATAATGATATCATATTTCACAACGAATCACGGACCAACGCCTCGAGTGGCATTCTTCTATCTGGATATTAAGTACATAATTTATATAGAAAATTTCAAAATCGTAAAACTAGGAGGTATTATAGACTAACTAATTCCGCCAATTTCTGGGATTGTTTAAGTTCGTGATCAAACCTCGCCAACACATGCCGCGACACTGAACACATTAGAACATTGACATCAACCATTTATACAAAGGTACATGTGGCTACTCAAGATAAAGGTCAGAAGTACTATTTCTGGAAACTGTGGATTTAAACATGCTTGTTTTGCAGACAAATTGGAGATATTTTCTAGTCGTCATCCCCACCAATGTTAAAAAATAGTCATGGTTATTTTTCATTAATCGAGAGAACCGCAACTGAGTCGCGAAGAATTTCCCCTTTTTTTATTTCGACATGTTTCCATAATATTATGCAAACAAACATATAACATGCACGTGGTTATGTTTTATCATAAACGGAAAGTGGAATGGGGTTTTCTGAATTTGTATGATGCTGTATGTTTTAATTGTGAATTTGATGAAAAAATGAATACGAATGTGATGTAAAGCTGGACGTGGACCATTTGTCCATTTTAAACTCCGTAGTTTATGAAATCAATATCAAGCAATATCTCTTTTTTTTGGCAATCTAATAATTTTCATTCCTTGGTAATGCACATTTCTAAAACATGACGTTATTGGTGTGACGCAATGTACATTTATATCAGAGTATGCCATCTGTTTATTATATATGCATTTGTTTTTTTTGTATTTGCGTTTATTTATCGTCGCCACCGGTTTCCCATATGGGCGACGCCTCCGTAAGAATGTTAGTCATATTAGATTTTTGGAGGATAGTGCATGATAAAGGAGATGCCCCAGTTCCAGAAGCACCCCTGGTTCTTTTACGTGCTCGATGTAAAGCATCATACACGGGACCTCGGTTTTTAAAGTCTCGTCCGAAAGACTGATAGTACGGTCAGTGATGGAGCGGGGAATCGAACCTGCGATCCCTGGATTACAAGTCCAGCGCGTTACCACTGATCTACGGATTCGCTACGCTGCATTTGTGTCTGATGAGTTGCTTATTATATGGTCATTAATTGGTATATGATGGCGTCATATTGTTGTGCTAACAATCAAATCTTACGTTAACCACTAAACCAACTTCTCTTCAACCGAACAACGTGTGTAACCTTGACGCGGATTGGTTAACACCCTCGATAAGGGGTACGTTACCGAAAAATACCGAAATCCATTTTGAAACTGGAGTGACCAGCAATCGTAACACTTCGGCATTTTTTATGTTGTACAACAAATCTTAAACTTCAAATTGCGCCGACCATCTTTTATCAAGATATTTCTTATTTATCTATAGCTATGCATTTTAAACTGTTTACGCTACATCAGTGTAGCATGTCCGTTCGTTTGCGACTATTGCAAAAAATGCTTATTCTTTGACATACAATTATATTTCCTAATTTATATTTAAACATTTAGATGAACCTTAAATTTACTGTCCGGTAGCTCATTTGTAATTTTAATTGAATCTCTCATTTGCTTAGTTATTAACATCGTGATGACAGATGTTTGAAATGAAAACTTAGGAAATTGCTCAAGTAGAAACGCAAATATAGATGAATTTTTTCTCTTATCCATTTTCTATCTCAAATCTTATATTCAAATACACTTGTTCATTGCAAAGATGAATGAGACCCGTATACGACCCCATTTTTTCAACTCAAGTTCATTGACTAAGAATTAACTATGAACATAGCAAGAGCACAAAAGAATGGCAAGCGTTCATCAACACTGCTCAATGATCAGTTGAATGAACGGACAACGTCCGTGTTACATAGACGCATGAATACTGTTAACAGTTCATGTACACAGATGTAAACAACATCTGGAGTGGTTCAACTTTTTTCAGGCAAATCTATTTTTCCAAACCTTAGCCGATGGAGGTAATAACTACTTGTTGGGGTCAGCAAATACGCATGAATACTGCACCTAGTAGAACCATGCGCACCCATATCTAAAATTAAGCAATTCAGAATGCTTTTTATAAAATACGATCATTCATGAATCCTTAGTTATTCAAAATCACGGCAAATGATAGTCACTTGTAAATTGAGGAAAATATAGAAATGCAATTAGTTTAAGTCTGATTATTATTTCGTTTATTTCCTCCAAATTGGAGAGCAGAACAGTATATACAGTTTTAACAAAACAAAACAAACATTATTTACTAATATCAACGGAACAAATATCAATGTATATATGATGAATGTACACGTAGTATATTCCTGAGACTAGGGATTAAATTTTTTAAACATCAATACATGCATAGGTTATAAAAAAGAATGGTTAAATAGGCACATATTGTCCAAGTTTTAAAATAATGATAAGTCTAGACATCTTTTGAATTAAGAATAACCAATTAGCTTGGGAAAAAAATGACTGTAAGCACACTTTTGTCTTTCCGAAAACGAAACAAAGACAGTAGTATGACATACAACGTGATTGGATTTAAGCTTAAATTGTGTACATTGAACGCTGTTCTAATTGGTCACTCGGCGTTTTTGTTGTGATTGATCTACATGTAGTTAGAACTTTTATATGCAGACTTTTTTTGTACAAACATGTGTGAATTTTGGGTTTCAAACGAGTGAGGTATGTATGGGTAAGACTGAAGTAAAACTAAATGTTGTTCATTTCTATTTCGCTGTATTTATCTTGAAAAATACATTTATGACAATATAAGAAGTGACCACTTAGAAAAGCATTTGATTGTACTTCATATGTAGCGCAAATGTTATTTCACATAGTAATATAACACTGCGTTTAATTCAATAAACACTTTGATTTTTGTTCTAGACAATATTCAAAATATTATTTCACCTAATCTGAGCTTTTGTTCTGTGATTGTATGTCATTATTATGTACACATCAATCAAATAATATTTTGTATTATGTTCTGTTCTGCTGCGCTGCTCGGTTCTGTTCTGCTGCGCTGCTCGGTTCTGATCTGCTCTGCTATGTGCTGCTCTGCTCTGTTATGTGCTGCTCTGCTCTGCTCTGTGCTGCTCTGCTCTGTGCTGCTCTGCTCTGTTATGTGCTGCTCTGCTTTGCTCTGTGCTGCTCTGCTCTGTTATGTGCTGCTCTGCTTTGCTCTGTGCTGCTCTGCTCTGTTATGTGCTGCTCTGCTTTGCTCTGTGCTGCTCTGCTCTGTTATGTGCTGCTCTGCTCTGCTCTGTGCTGCTCTGCTCTGTGCTGCTCTGCTCTGTTATGTGCTGCTCTGCTCTGCTCTGTGCTGCTCTGCTCTGTTATGTGCTGCTCTGCTTTGCTCTGTGCTGCTCTGCTCTGTGCTGCTTTGTTCTGCGCCGCTTTGTTCTGCGCCGCTTTGTTCTGTGCTGCTCTGCTCTGTGCTGCACCGCTTTGTTCTGCGCCGCTTTGTTCTGTGCTGCTCTGCTCTGTGCTGCGCCGCTTTGTTCTGCGCCGCTTTGTTCTGTGCTGCTCTGCTCTGTGCTGCGCCGCTTTGTTCTGCGCCGCTTTGTTCTGTGCTGCTCTGCTCTGTGCTGCGCCGCTTTGTTCTGCGCCGCTTTGTTCTGTGCTGCTCTGCTCTGTGCTGCTCTGCTCTGTGCTGCGCCGCTTTGTTCTGCGCCGCTTTGTTCTGCGCCGCTTTGCTCTGTGCTGCTCTGCTCTGTGCTGCTCTGCTCTGTGCTGCGCCGCTTTGTTCTGTGCTGCTCTGCTCTGCTCTGTGCTGCTCTACTCTGTGCTGCTATGATATATGCTGCTCTGCTCTGTGCTGATCTGCTCTGTGCTGCTATGATATATGCTGCTCTGCTCTGTGCTGCTCTACTCTGTGCTGCTCTGCTATATGCTGCTCTACTCTGTGCTGCTATGCTATATGCTGCTCTACTCTGTGCTGCTATGCTATATGCTGCTCTGCTCTGCTATGTGCTGCTCTACTCTGTGCTGCTATGCTATATGCTGCTCTACTCTGTGCTGCTATGCTATATGCTGCTCTGCTCTGCTCTGTGCTGCTCTACTCTGTGCTCCCCATGAATCCGCTAGTGTGGCTTATATCATTTAATATTCAAAATATAATTTAGGATATATCTTGCAAAAATTATTTAAAATATATACACTTTTCACATGTATGTAAGTGGAATTTCTCCTAATTGTGCATTCTACTGAATTGCTTCAATGGTATTGTACCTTTACGGGGCAATTGTAACTAAAACTGTACGTGTGCACTTTCGTGTGAAAAACCATCCTCGGTACGCAGGATGGTGAAAAACATAATGCTCAAACAATATATTTGTCCATTTTCTTGACATGTACAAGTTTGTAGTGGCATGCGTGTTAACAGTATTACTATAGAGGTGTGCCGCATGATAATATGATGGATGTACTTACGACGGACATTGCATTTAATCAGCAAACTGCCGGAATTTCGCTATTCAGCAAATCTGAACATTGTTGCCATAGTAACATTTCTGTCATTTATGTTTCAAATCGGCGAGGTTGTTTCAATTACGTGGTGTTCAGCCTCTCTTGAATACGGTGGCATATGGGTGATGCAGAGCTCTATTAGTCTTGATTATATTAAGTCCGCGACGTATGACCACATAATACGTCAATGTTATATTAAAGGTACCAGCAAAGCTTATTACTGAAAAGTCTGTCTCCTCTATGCACCTATAATATTTTTCATTAAATGTAGAAAAGTACGGCACGTGGAAGGCTTCATTAATAAATCAGAAAACTGCCAGCGTTACCATATTACTTTACTGCACAGATAATACAAAACCTCTACAGACATAACGTAAATACGTACGTTGCTATCTCTCCAGAGTGACTCCATCTTGAGAAATAACCTCTCTTCAACAGCATCACTAATTTTATCCGTAGTAAACTTTGCAACCAATTTAACCTCTCTAGAGTAACAGCCTGTCAACAACGACCGACATTACACGAAGTGTGCTTTTTTCGAGAGTTTGTACTGTACAGTAAAACCTCACTGAAAGTTCACCTCAATAATAAGACCACCTCAAAATTAAGAGCACAATTTTAAAGTTCATTTTCACTGTTTTGCTCTCTGTTGAACCTCAATATTAAGATCACCTCAATAAGGAGACCAGTTTTCAATGGTTCAAAGGGTGGTCTTATTATTGATGTTTTACTGTACATGGTTACCGATGACTCGACAGTGCCTGTAAAGTTACTATGGGGAAATAAAACTGTGCTTTAAACACAAACTTAGTAACCAGTATTCTAAACCTTGATTCATGAAAACATTTCATTTTACAGCTTCTTGCCTTTGGTATTACGTTCCCATACAGCGCTTTGATTTCACGCCGATGGATTCTAAGCGCTCGATGCTAAGGGAGAATAATTTGATAGAAGTCACAATTTAATCGAAACAAAAGTAGCATTATCATCAACTTGAAGATATTACCACTAGCGAATAATGTAAGTCTTTATTATCTAGTCAGGGCTTCATCGTAAGTACAATGTGATTGCTGTAATGCTTTCCAATGATGTTTAACATTCAGGCTGACGACACAGAAATAATACCTCGAGACACGAAATATAAATATTTATTACCTCCAATAATTGAAGAGCATAACATATCTACAATTAATACAAAGCAATAAACATACATGTATATGCAAAATATGACACATACAATCTATGAAAATATTATTCTAAGTAACACACAATTCAGAAAAAAAAACAATATAATAATGTTAGAATGAACATCATCGAAGAGCTAAGCATATAAAGAGGTAAACTGGTACATGCACAAAAACCGAACATATCAAAACAAGAACAGAGCTAAAAAATTTATGAATTCGTGGTCAAGAGAGTACTGATTAGTTAAACAAGAATCAGGCCTGCTTAGTAAAACTTTGGAACAACAAATTGCACGATTTATGTCGAACGAAGAACAACTGTATTCCACCCATAAACGTTCCATTATGCACGGTTGCACATACGTTCGTGCTCAAATATAATGCTACATTGTCATGAACGTTTAGCGAATTTGGTGAAGGCAATACAATACTTGACAGATACATTCGAAAACATTATCATAGTACAGTTGAGTTTGATGACCCGCGGATTAATTTGTTTGAAAAGTACTCAAAACGTTTCTTTCATACAAAACGTACAAACAGTGGGTTCAAAGAGTCAAGTCCATAATAAATTTCAAAATAATGTCTCTATCGAAAAAAATCTGAAACTGCCTTATGATTATTCTTCTACAATATCATTAAAGGTTGACAAGAGAGTATGACCTTTACAAAGTTCAGCCAGCCATTTGACCCCGTGTTAGGGTCGCAAAATGTAATTGATATTTCTTTATTGGGAAAAAAATCGCTAAATATACCCATTGACGAATGTTTATCTTCCGCACTGACCCGTAGAGTGTCGATATACTATTTTTGATTCCGCCCTTGTGCCAAGGACAAACTTTAAGTCTTGTCCTAATTCAATGTCAAAAACATAAAGTGGTAAACAATGAAATCTTATATATTACTTATCGTGAAATCGGCTTTGTCAGGGATATTTCCAAACAAACGAAAACATTTAAACACTGGCAAGTACCGTAACAGTGCACGTTCAAGGCTATAACGGTGTCTAACATACTAACTGTGCTTCAATATACGCCGCGCGCATTTAATACCATTAACATATTTAAAGTGCAGTTTATATAAATTGAACGAACTTAAATATGCATCCCTCTGCAATTTGTCATAGAAAACGCAAACTATAGCACGTGAAGACACTGTGGACGCGAGCACAAAAAGGCGCATTTCTTGTTTCAATGCATTAGTTGATGGTGAAAATATTTCATTATTTATTCTATATGACTTAATTGATAATAGATTTAAAACTTCACAGTGGCATTTAAAAACAAAACTCTTATTTTACATATCTCAGTTCATGGAAAACATGACAACATGAGTACATAAAAGACAAAATACTAATACAATGATAACAAGAAATATCTTGAAAAAAGATGGTCGGCGTGATTTGAAGGTTAATATTTGTTGTGCAACATAAAAAATGCCGAGATATTACGATTGCTGGTCACTCCATTGCTATTTGCATATTCGGTGTTATGTACACCAATCAAATCTTACGTTAACCACCAAGGCAATTTCTCTTCACCCAGACAGCGTTTGTAACCTTGACGCGGATTGGTTAACATTTCGATAAAGAGTACGTTACAGTACCAAAATCCACTGAATTTCGGTGAATTTACCGAAATCCATTACGGATATGGAGTGACCAGCAATAGTAACAGATCGGCATGTTTTATGTTGCTCAACAATCTTCACCTTCAAATTGCGCCGACCATCTTTTCAAGTTAATTCTTGTTTTAAAAACGTTCTTCTGTGACGAGAAAAATTACATTGGCTAATATTTTCGCGAAATTCTTTAATTGAATTGAATACAGGGCCCACAAGAACAATGCTTCTCACAGCATACGGAGCTATGAGTTCATAAATCTCTGATACATGACACTAACTGATGTGGTGTTTTGTTTTCATTCAGAGCTATCGATTGACAACACATCCGCTTAGCAACTTTAGTACACATTTTTTATGGATTTCTTACTGTTAACGGACAGATAAACATGAATGATTAGTGGGAAATAAATGACATTGGCGAACTAGGCTCTATTGTTATTTTAGTTCACGTCTCGGTTGCTATGAAGTGGCAATGACCTCTGACCACAGAACGACCGCCTTAACTGTGACCCCGTGGAATAAAAAACATTAGTATTGTCTGTTCGCTAGGAAATGTTACACGAACATGAACGATAAGCCATTGGTAAAGGTTTAAAGTATTCGTTTCCATTCTGTTGTCAAGCTATATCTGAGAATTTATTTTGCTTGACACGAGGTAAAATGCGCAATGCATTTATGTAACCACGTATATTTTAAACTGCATATTTCCTCTGTAAACTTGATTAGAATGTGTTTAAGTGGTGAGATATATACGTAGTAATGAGTTAGATTCGAACATCCGAGTAAGCGTGATAATCGGCGATTGCAAACAATTCTCCTTCATAGAAAAAATGCAAATCACTACAAAGCAGAACAATGAATTCTGCAGAAAAAAGTCAATTTATGCTTAACTAGCAGAAAACATTAGCGTACGAAACACCTTGGTATCGAAAGCAATGAAATGTACTATACTATTCAACTGAAATAAACATGAGAAAATATCACAATCGACAATCCTGGAGTACACCGACTTGTGACCTGCCATTGCCCTTCTTCTCGTGTGACCCTGCCTCAAAAGTTCAACGTACGCTAGGAGCATGGTATAGGAACGATTGCCTCTCTAGATGGGTGCGAAAACACTCTATATTTTGTTTTCCTACTTAGTTAGATAAGCGATTAAAGCACAATCTCTCTCCAGAGTGAAGCGCATTATGCGAAATTATGCGAAGTTACCGAGTCATTTTATTGAGGTATCCAGTGGGGGGAAATATATAAAATATCAACAACAAGGAGATGTCATTGAGTTAGGGTTAAAAATACAAAATCCGGAATACCGCTTGAACCGATGAACTGTCTGAAGATCACAATAATTACATGGAGAGATGTTGGTGTAAAGTACGCGTACCAAGTCACGTGACTTAATTAGCTCTTCAGAAGAAAGATCATATAGGATCATCCGTATTGTCAAATATCAAGGCCATTTTTCAAACCTTCTCGAAATGTAATTGCTTTATTGACCAGCTGTTGTTGTTTTTGCTAATTTGTATAATAAGCATACGTATCATTGTATTTTTTATCAGAATGACGTTACTCACTGTATTTTTCTTAGTTTGGGCAATTAATCTTAAATATAAGAATACAATAAATAGAATGGAGAGTATGGTATCATGATAATTATGACATAGAGAACAAACTTCATCATTAAACTGGTCGAAAACCCAGACATCATGATTAGACATGTGTCCACGTGTATCTGTGTCATTATCCGTAAGTTCTTATCATTCCTTTGAGGCTCAACTCAACTTATCGGTAGATAACTGAACTACAGATGAAAAGCAACTTACTAGTCCAACATAACCAACCACGTACAGTTCATGTACCAACCACGTACAGTTCATGTATCAGATCCGTGTTTATACTTTAACATACTAGTTTCTGATCTTTGACATTCTCTGCATGTACGCAAATGGCAAGTTTCCGGGATTTTTTTGTAAATACGTGTACATAACTTGTCACCGTGTGAGGTCCGTAACCTTCACATTTCCCCTTCCTGGAAACCGTATCAAGGAAATGTATCATCAATGATGGACAAACATGTCCTATATAGTGGTCACATTACAGTTGTGTTTTAACACATTGTAATTAAACAAATGAGCCATACACCTGAATAGGATAATGTTCTGACTTAATTACCAGACCAGCCTTGCGTTCAGTTACGGCTAACAGTTGCTCACGTTACCAAGCTGTTTTTGTAAACTTGTTTTTGTAAACTTGAAACTTGTTTTGTATCCCTGACCCACCGTATCACTTTCACTGCACACAGGGAACCAATTGTCAAACGTTAGTCGCAACACGTTCACTGAACGCTGGGCTTGCTCCGATCTCCCGAAGCATCTGAAACTGGGATAAATCCCAGCTTAAATATTGTCTCAAATTGTTGACATTTATCTCATCTAAGACCGTACTCAAATCGGACGACGGACAATAGACTCAGGGCGATCTCAATAGCTCACCTTGACCACTTCGGACTTTGGCGAATCTTTATGTAGCGAATCGTTATTATGGCGAATTGGCATAATAAAACGAAAAATATTAGTTTTTTCAGAAAATTTGTCAAACTCAAGATTCCGATTTGAGCAAAAAATTTACAAGTTCTCTCCCTTTATTCCTTCCATATGTACATATATAGTACATACCATATACATGTAAATACATATAATAAGCTGGGTTAAATGGAGAGCTCTAGAAGGGATAAAGGGAGAGAACTCGTGACAAGCTACTATATCCATAATAAGTGAAAAATCTCTAGTCGCTGCTGTATGAACATAATCAAGTAGAATCATATTAAATCACAACCTACCAGCATTGTCGAATATTGTAATTAACAGCGTTACTTTAATCAAAATAATGCCGTAAAATTGGTTCTTGCTGCTACAGTTACCGTATTCAAATTAATAGGGAAAATAATTTCGACCATGTAGAAACACATTGAATAGAAATGTATCCATTCCTTGTGTGTTCAATAACTGAACTTCACTAGTATTTGTTTAATTGTTTAATACAAAGTGACTCATTATCATGAACACACAATAAATGATCCACTAAATATTAGTTATAATCAAATGACATACAGTCGGACAATGTTATTTTGAATTCATCAGGTTCAAACATTTATTTCGAATAATACATGGTTTTCGAATAGCCCATTTCAATTCACCGTGCCTAACCAGATACATGGGGACCTGATATTGATTTTGGATGATACTGAGTATTCGAATAGAAGGTTGTGGAATAAGGTCCAACTGTATATTTATGGGTACATCGACATAGTGCACAAGTAGAAAAAACTGAAACAACATCAATTTGGGATATTTTTATTCACTTATTACCAAAATTAATAATTGACTAGCACATTTTAAAAATATTTCAGTAAATATGTAAATGTTAATGTAATTTCAACTAATAGTTTATAACATTATGTTTTATTTAAGTTAAATTATGCGATATGTCATGAATTTGACATAGCACACAAGACACTTTTTTAATGTCGAATAACTTTTTTTATTGATTTAACATTTCTACACGAAAGTTTGTATATTGGCTACATGTAGATCATGATTCTTGGGTCGAACTTATCGATTTAAAAAACACAGTGCATTCAGTTCAATCTGTGGATTTGTAATAAATAGAATATTATGCCAGGTATCTACATTTGTTGAAAATTTCAGCAAGATCAGGCTAATATTGACAGAGAAACGTTCATATTTTTACCTGTACACTAGTAAGTTTCATCAAGTGTATATTGATTTCCTTGTTAATAATGAATTGGTTCTAAATATCAGAAAATTTAAAATAGAAATCAGTTCAATGGATAAATATGAAACACACAGACTAGGTCCTTCTGTAAAATTGTTTGTTGGCAGGTACCCCTATCCAAAAAGTTTAGGGTGGTGTTGCAGGTCGATTATTTTTATTCTTGATTTTTTTAGATATTTAGACGCAAAAATCCAGAACTAAAGAGTCATAAAATTTGAGCTACAGTTAATTTTAGTGGATTTGTTGAGGCACCACAAACAATATTTAAGAATGACCTTACATGAAAATATGCGATTAAGTAGATATGTAGTCAATATTAAAAATATAAAATTACATACATATAGTCAAACAATAACTGATTGTCATAGCATTAACTGAATTTGGTATTAAAGCAAGCATCAATACAAAGTATACAGAACAGTAAAAAGAAAGTCAAAATTGTAAATTTTCTGGAAATATTAAAATGTATTACGTATCAAAAAGTCAGGTGTTGCAATGGCCATGTGGAATAGTTCCCCATTTTTCAAGCAGGACATCACTGGTTTCTATCTCAAAGACTGGGTCTGTTTCAAATGAGTGTTATTTAGTGCAATATTTTCTTTATTGAATAATAGATAGTTCCCATATATTTCAATATTTACCTCCCTTGTTCTAAATAGTCGGCCATATAGATAGGCAAATTTCCTTAATTTTTATAGGGACTATATTGTAAACGACGATAAAATAAAATCAGATGTATATAAACTTATGTATATAACTCATGTAACTTATTCATAATGCTCATGTGGGCAGTTGACTCAGTTAGTTGAAGAAAAAGTGGTTGTCACATGCAAACTCACTTGGTATTTTCTCAATTATTACATATTTGGGAATTACTCCTATAAATGATTATCAGTTTTGCAAATCAAAATGGTGGACGATTAAGAACAAGGGAGGTAAATATTGTACATGTTGGTACTATCTATAAAAACCTACATTTGTTAAGAAAAATGATGGGAAATTTGGATATTTGTACATTATAGCTTACAAAAGTATAAACACTTCCAATTCATCGGGTCCAAAATAACTTTTCTAATAATACATGTACATTGTTTCAAATAGCCCATTTCAATTTGATGTGCCTAAGAAGATACATCTGGACCTGATATCTATGTTGGATTATACCAAGTATTCGGATAGAATGGTGTCGAATAAACCAGGTCTGACTGTATAGAAAATATCAAAACAAACCCAGGAGTAAAACCTGTGACTCAAACAGTAAGCACACTGTAAGATTAGGGAAGTAAACATTTATACCACTGAACCATAGACCAGTCATTTTTGATGAAATACATATTTTAATATATTTGATCAAATGCACACTGTATGAAACAATTGTTAATATGGATAGAACATTTCATCGTAATATTTTCAAAGGGAAAAAACATTTTATTGCAAGTTCTCTATAATGATTGTCAAGTCTTACAGTCTGTCAACTCACCTCTTTTCAAAAAGTAGGGATAAAGTAGGGCTATTTGTTTTTTTAAAAAGTAGGGCAAAAGTAGGGATTTTATTGCCTAAAAGTAGGGATAGTAGGGATGATTCCTTACCTTTGGAATACAAAAAATGGTAATAATTCAACACACTGTCATTCTCCATGAACAATCCTATGTGCTCCATAGTCAATGTAGGGTTAATAGGGCTCTTTCAAGAAAAAGTAGGGAAAACGTAGGGAGCAGGTAAATAAGAAGGGAAATGTAGGAAAAAAGGGCCCACTTGACAGCCTGGTCTAATAAAAATAACTTTAATTGCATCAAGTTTTTTATGAAAAGTTTGTAAGTTTACATCAAAACATAGAAGCATAACAAAGAAAGGTAAACATGCACATACATAAGAAAGATGACTAGGAACTTATTTTAAACATACCCCACGTAGAATTGGTGAGAAATATAATTATAAGCAAACTTAGAAAACATAATATGCATAGGTGAACTTGTCAAACACTGCACAATTAGCACATAAACGATGTTCATCATACTACATACGATGTACATTAAATATTATAGTTACACAACCATTACTCATATGGGAACTATGCTACAGAATACAGGACATACAAAACATTATGGCACCGATAAATTGAATATTTATTTTACAAAACAACGACCAAAATACAGCAAAACCTCAATAACAAGAGATGTTTGTAAAACATTATGCCCCTTTGACCCCGTGACCCAGAAATCAATAGGGTTCCTCTGCTTACCAAGATGAATGTGTTGACCAAGTTTAAGGATGAATGGTCAAGGGGTTCTTGAGTTATTGATCGGAAACTAAAAGGTTACGGACCAACGGACATACAGACCGACCGTCATGTGCAAACCAATATGCCCTCTCCATCGAGGGGGCATTATAAGACCACCTACGGGACGTTTGAAAACTGGTCTTCTTTTTGAGGTGGTCTTAATATTGAGGTTGAATACAGACATCTCTAATAATAAGGGATGTTACCCTAAATATTGATTGACAACCAGATGCCCCTCACAAACTCCCTTCTGAAATTTCATAAAACATGCACAACATCATGAAAATAAATAAATCTATACTAAAAAATATAGCACATTACATGCACTAAATTCAAAATATTCATAAAAAGCAACCAAAAAATATATTGCACAGAGATATAATTTGGCACAAAAAAAATGCAGCATTGAATTCAAAACAAAAACAACAGCATATTTCATTGCATAGATAAACCATTAACAAATTAAGTACAATATAACATCTACAGGGGTAATACAATTGTTTGTTGTTTGGTAAAAATGACAAAACAAATTAAGCACACCCTAATCTGTCCTCAGAGAATGTTGTAATGATCTTACTAAAAATGTTTTTAGAGACATACAGAACGGTGGACAAAGCAGGCTATGAAAATTTTGGAAGAACAGTTTGTATGATTCAATGTGAAGTAGAAATTCAAGTATAAAATACTGGAAGTCAATGTATAAAATAATCACAGGCCTCCTAGCAGACCTCCATGAAAATACACGTTTTTATAAAAGCAGCAAATAAGAAGTTCTGTAAAAATCAAAAGCAAATACAGACTTATTTTGATCATCTAACTTGATGTGCAGGCCTGATTGCACCTGCTGACATGTGAGGACACCAGGATCCTGCCTCAGGGCATTCAGATACTGCATTCACAAATACTCAAGATGATATATGCAAGCAAAAGAAAAAGACCCTAGATAAATTGGAAAAATTTGCATCGTAAAATTTGCCAATTTGGGAAAACTTTAATCGCTTCAACTCCAATTTTGGGAATTGTCATAGTTCAAAGAATAGGCTGTTCTTACATTAACAAGCATTCTGATCTACATTTCTTACATCAACAGTCAAAACGAAACAAACATTTATGACACAAGGGACAATAATGGCCAGAGTTATTCAAAGAGCTTCAAGATATACCAGGTCGCTCCAGTCGACGATTTTTCATAGGTGATTCAGATTGGGATTTTTTTCCTGATTGGGTACCCATATATTTGGTTTTGGGAATGGGTCAAATAGTCTGACCCGTTGGAACTATAGAAAAAGGCCTGGCAAGTAGCATCATAAGGCTGCAGTTTTCACAAAGAAATAAATGTAATAATAATGGTTTCCAAAACACACAGCAAACTGAGCGAAAAAAATGTAAAGGTTTGGAGGTTGAAATACAGGTTTTTATACGTTCTACAGAAAAAATAAAGATTTTAAAGGATTGTCCAAAAAATCAAAGTTATTACAGGTTTTAAGGATTTCACTAGGAGGTCTATAATCATAACATGCATAGTTGTTCATTTGGTTGGAGTTTAAGCCACCCTTAAAAAATAATTTGATAGCAGTACCCCTGCTCACAACTCCTAGGGCGAGTAGATAGGTCCCTTTTCGAAAAAAAATCAGTATACACACGCTTTGAACCGAGACGAGTACAAAACAAAATCCCTGCACATATAAGACAACAATATTTGAGCTTTTCCAATTTCAGTGGGTAAGACAGGGTATCACAAATCAAGAATTTCTTAAGTATGGCCTTATCTTCTTAGATTGAACATAATTATTATATATCATTTTTATCAACTAATACAATTATGATCTCTATAGATGACATCAGAAAAAGTGGAAAAGAAAAAGCGGAAAAGAACATCAAGTATTTCTCACTAAATATACAGTTACAACTTAAACATTCTGTCCAACACATTCGAATTGTTAAACTTCATCTTTGTCGGGAATTTGTGGAGGTTTTGATGCAACTTTCCACTTCTGACTTTCAAACATACTTTCACAAGGGGAGATCACTAGGCCAACATCTGATTTATGGCTGTCTAAACACTGGTCAGTACCCTCTCTATAAATCTGACCATTCAGATATTGCCATTTCTGTAAGTGACATGGATGAACAGTGAAAACATAATGATTATTATAACAAGAGGGCCATGATGGCCCTATATTGCTCACCTAATGTACCAATAAATTGGTCTAGCATACTTCAAAACTGTTGTCTGTGTGAATTATTTTCAGTTTAGATAAGTGACCCTGATATTCAAGGGAGGCAATTGGTCTTGTGTGACATGTTTTTCCATCTATAGAGAACAACGCCTCGACCCCTTTATACAACGTAATAATTTGAACAATTGTTTCATATTTCGTTTATCATACTCTCACACACATTTCACATAAATGAGGTTCGACTGCATTAAAAACAACTATATACTGTATGCTGCTATTTTCTTTCGGTTTTGCGGTATTTTGAAAACAACAACTATATATTGAAACAATATAATAACAAAAATACGGAAAAGAAATGATATTGTCAGCATTATTTAACTGTACATCTGAAAGTAGAAACTGAACACAAAAGAAAATTGAGAAGTACTTCTTCCCTTACGTTATTTTGTTAGTACAGCGAAATACAAACAGTGTGATATGCCAGACGCCTGTTTTAACCATAGTTACCTGCGTATCCTCCTTTGTACAGAAATGTATCATCACATATCCATGGGTTTCTACAGTGCCTGCAGTAAGACACATTCCACCATTGCTTATCTCCCCTTTTTTCTTAAATGACCAATCCTAAAACAAGAGGAAATTCAATTACTGGTTGAAATGAGTAAAGTAAATACAGTTGAACCTTATATTAATAGCCACCCGAATTAAGCAACCACCGCAATGCCTACTTGCCATTTTATATTTAATTTGCCTGGATTAAGCAGCCACCTGCTTTAAGCAGCCATATTTGATAATACTTGATTGGCTGTTTAAGACAGTTTTGACAGACTGATATTTTTGTGACTCTCCAAAGTGTAGTTAACCTTAATCCACAAGTTATATTTACACTAAAATGATGTTAGGTTGCTGTCATGTAGTGGTTAGCATAACGATCCGGCTATCCGGGCTCGTATCCCAGTAGCGCCATTGACCGAATTTTCGTGTTCCACAAAAAAAATTGTATATCTTGAATTCAGGAAAATTGCAAACATTTCCATGTCACAAAATTTACCATTTACATACATTATTACAGCGTGCTCTACAATGTCGATCAGAGTGTTTCAAGAGGGCAGATATTGATGAACTACAGTTGACTTACCTGAGTACCTCGATCCGAATTACATTTACTGAGCTTTGCTATGGCGGGAACATGACCAATCTCTATGTCGACACATAAAGCATTCTGTCGTATATTACCAAACATGATCTCATCTGTGACTGGTAACCTGTTTACAGAATTCTACATCATAAATATCCTCATTTTAAGTAAGTCTTGAAATTCTGCAAACATTTCTCGAGGCAAAATTATTTGTCTGCCATTGATTTCTAGGATATGGGTACATGGGGAGGGTAGGTATGTATCGGGGATCCTCTATGTGGGTAGCAAGGTTCACATTTAGTACCCAGTATCCATACAATACAACAATTGTAATACATAATTTTTTTCTTTGTATTCAAGCAACGAAGCAAGACATCATCCAATATCATAGTCATAAAAACTTCACACTCAGACTAAATTATGCATATAAACCATTTTCCCTATACAATATATAGTGACAGAAATCCGAACTTTTAAAATATGTCGACACAACTGGAATGTCAAAATTACTGATGACAATACGCGTGTCAACTGCATATCACAATGTTTTTAAGAAATGGAAGTAGCCATGCGCTTTGAACTTTGGCATACAATGACCAATCAGGTAACCTCTGTATTTGATAACTGGGTCCGAGCTACAAAATGTCTCTACAACCATGCCTTATCTGAGAAAAATGAGTCATTTCTGTTCGGAAAGTAAACGAAACTGATTAGGCCAATTAACTACCATAGTTTGACAGAAATGCAACTGAAAAACAAATTTTAACATCGAAAGGCGTCAATTAACATGGCGTGTTACCTTAAATCTGTATACACATTGTCCATGTACCATTTGAAGTTCTGGCATTTCAAATTCTTTCGGAGGGATTTTCTTTCCATCAAACTGAAAAAGTGCAATTAAATATATAAATAACACATACTGGTACACATGAGATTTGATATGTCAATATTAACTACTTCTTAAATCACAAACATATTTTACTTAGGAATTAGATCTAAATAACTGACATTTTTCACAGTGAAAATAAGTAGCCAATCATAGTATGCCTGGTTATGCTACAAAGCGGTGGTCAGTATAAAAAGGCAAAGTCCCCTATTCCTAATACCATAAATGACGATACTGACAACTAATGAGTTCAAGTTTATCTATTCCCCAAAATTCACAAGTGTTGGAGAATAATAGGTTAGTGACGTAGAATGAGAAAGTTTATCAGGCAAGGCGGAATAATTTATCACGTGTTCCAATGGAGTAAACAGCCGACAATTTGTTTGACTATGTTGATTACTACGTGTTTCAGTAAGCACTTACATTCAGGTCAAAATGCAGACCAAGTTTGTCTAATAACGGATATGATTTAGCACCGCTTGAATGAAAACAGAACAATTTTGGGGAGATGAAAATTTTACTGTATGCATTATACAAGAATGATGAAAAGTGTGATAGTATTCAATTGAAAAATCCATTGTTTTAGTAAGTCCGGAAAAAAGATAACATCGCGATACTTTACTAAAAATAGTCCGGCTAGTCATGTGACTTGAGATAAAATGTGACCAAGCGACCTGATAAAGCAAAAATATCAGGCATCCTGTTATCGGGTCGAAATTACAGCAAGTGACGGGATAAAAATAAATAATCCGATGTCAAAATTGCAATAATTTAATGGCTGTTGCTATTCAGTGCAAAAAAGTAAATCTCACTAATACAATTTAAGACTTAAAAGGTTTGTATTTTGGGGACTTAGTTTAGAAATTCAGTAAATTATTATCCATCACATATCATCCATTTCTCAAGGTTGGAACTAATACTGTAAATTTAGAATATTTTGCAAAGGTTTTATTTCACAGTTTTTGCAAGATTGTCATGTATGAGAAAATAAATGAATGCAAAGTATTTACCGGTTTACATAAAGTTGATTTTACGACAATACTGAAAGCATACTTTCGTGAATATATATCCGCATTAAAGAGCTTGATAATTTCAATTTGCAAAATATCGGTGGTGCAAAAATATCTCACTTTGCAGTAATAAAATTCTGCTATGGTTATCCGAAGTATAACTTACCTGCCAGCACTGATCATTCTTGCTGAAGGTCTGGTATAGTAAAAAAATCTTTTATAATCATCCATCCATACTTCGGCAATTCTCTTAATATTTCTGAAATATAATATAAAATGTTTTTGACCATACTGTACTTTTTTACCATACTATCGCCTACTTGGCGGTAGACCCTGCCGTAGATAGCTCTGTCATGGTTTGGCGGTAGACCCTGCCGTAGATAGCTCTGTCATGTTGTGCCTTCATCATTGCTAGTCTGTTAGTTAATTTGTGTTCCTTTTTCTATTTGCAGGAGAAGAATTCAAGGGCAATTCTTCAAAATGTATTCGTTCATTTTTTGAAATTCAAGTACTTTTCAAAGATTTTTTGGCTGTTACAAATTCAATTAGTTTTCAAGGACTAGACACCAAATTCAAGGACTTTTCAAAGATTTTTTGGCTGTTACAAATTCAATTAGTTTTCAAGGACTAGACACCAAATTCAAGGACTTTTCAAGACCTGTGCGAACCTTGTGTTTACTAAGTAGATTCCAAATATTACTGCAGTGCAATTTTCACAAGACACAAGTTTTCTACCAATTTACCTCTGTAGATCAACAACCTCTGAACAAAAGCAGAAATCTGTATGGTCTGGAGAGGTTGCTGGAACATCACAAAGTAAAACTTACTTAAAATAGACATTTTCCTTTCCCTGTGGTATCCCATGAAGTTCTTCATCAAGTTTAAACTGACCCACACGACTACACGTCAGTATCTCCACAACCCCACTACATAACCAGTTCTTCAATGACAACTCTGAAAAAAAGAACTATAAGTAATAACCAAAACACAGTGACTCAATATTGCGACAGCTCTAAATATTTCATCTGAAACCAAACATATGGCATGTTGATTCAGTGACCATTCTAAAACACTCATCATGACCATTTCCACAATACCAGCGTGCATTTCAAGAGGTGATAGCAAAACTAATCAATCTACATGGAAATTAGGATTTTGGATGTTGATCTTTAAATGACCCGAAAAGTTGCCACCAGGCGGTTAATGGCATCAATTCTCAGCTTCAAGTTAAGGTCATCGACATACAAACAATGGTCTCGACCATTCATATTGCTTATTTTTTTATTTCTTTATAAAGTGCTGTGATGTTTTTTTCTATTTGTCAGGAAAAGGGCAAGGTGTAGAAGTTGTTTACTACAATTTGTAATTCATAAAGTTTTAAATATGTCATTTACTCAAGTGTTTGTAGACATGTGGCTGTTATTATATGCAAGTCAGTTAAATTAATGGTATGAACATTGTAATATGATTGTTTCTTTCTTTACACATTATTTCTGGTTTTCCCCAGTTTCTAGTTCATGTATTCTCATTTTGTCTCATTTAGTTAGCATCTATTTCATTGGTCAGTGACAGATAAATTGCTCATGCATAGCAATTCTACTAACTGTGCATTTAAAGTTTATCTGACCTCTCAAGTTTTGTATTTTGCGCATCTTTTTGACAGTTGATATAAGAAATGCAGATTAGAATGCTTTTATAGATATAAAAAGTCTGCTCTTTTAACTATGAAAATTCCCAAAACTGGAGTTGAAGCGATTCAGGTTTTCCCAAATTGGCAAATTTTCCAAATTTATCTAGGGTCTTTTTCCCAAAATGGACAGAAAAGGCCGGGTATATTAAATGTAATACATGAAACCACTCTGCAATCCACACTATATATGACAGTTACAAGTAATATCTTACACATCCAGTTAATCACACTCAAACAAAACTACTGTTGAGTCTCTGACAAAGAAATTATGCATGGCGTCACGAGTATGTTTCCCCACCTTTGTTAAAATCAAACATTTCAGGTTGTTTATTTGTCCACTTGTAACATGAAATTGTTGTATTTTGATATGACCAATCCTTTTTGTAAACTAAGGGAGATAACTTTAGGGTATTCTCTTCAGACAAATATGATCATTATGCGGGATTAAGGTAGTTAAATGAGACTTTATATAAATAAATTCCACATACTGATAATAGCAACTAACCATGTTATAATGCACAATTTTACTTTTAAGTTAACTTCATGTGATATCTTCTCCAGTAGGAAACTAAATGCACTTATTTCTGATACAACCTCTTTTTGGATACATTCATTTATATGCATTTAAAAGTCCGAACAACGGTCACCTGTCAACACAGGTAACATTTGTGATTTCCCCAGGCTGGCAAATGTAAACAAGTCCAACAGTACATCAAAGAGACCATTTGCATAATTTCCAAATCAGGTATTCGTGATGAAAATGTTTACTCAGCTGTCATGACATTCACGACTTTGACACAAAACAATTAGCAAGTGTATGACAAGGAAATCATCCTTGGAAGATTATAAACATCTTTCATAACATCATCCTCAGTACCCAAGCTATTCATATCATATATGATACCCTTGGCAAATTGGCTAGCGAAACTTCGTAATGCATGAATGTTCATTTGCATTTCTCAACCAATAAAATGGACGATTACAAAAATAGAAATCTCCTTTGTGAAGAGCTGTTGGTGTCCTTCCTAACACGATTTGAAAGCCGCGATCGAACTGGAAATTCATCTGTAACTCCTCGGCAATTTCCGTATCGAATGAGGCGTGTGTCCAATCAAGCGGCTGGATTTCACCTCATTAATTATTCATGAGTACGAGAATGTTACTGTCAGTTTGCCCAGTGCATCATATGTTTTATGAATAGCCTGGGTCCCGAAGATGTCATAACATAAACTCTTACCAAAATTTTCACCACCAGCGAATGCCAAACCAGGATCAAAGCTTCCCATCTGAAGGAATCTGTCTTTTCTCATACTAAATACATGACCAGCATATACAGGTGTTCTGAAAGATAAGCTTATACATATTTATTTTACGTCAATTGTGAAGCAAGTTATTTCATCTTATACTTATATGTATCATGGTTAATACAGAACTTCCCGGGGAAAAAACAAGTACTTTTCAAGCACTTTTCAAGTAATTTTCCCCCATTTTCAAGGACAAGAAATGTTGATTTTTTCAGTATAGAGAAGAAGGGATGCAGTGTATTTTTCAAGTTTAACACCCCGAGATGACCATCACTGCAGCACAGATAACATTACATGAGAGAATTACTTTAAGAGGGTTAAGAGGGCGTAAAGCCCATCTAGTGACATACCGGACTGTTCTACCATACTATCGCTTATTCACAGGTAGGCCTTGTCAAAGATTTTCATCATTGTTAGTCTGCTTGTTACTTTTTATTTCTTTTTCTATTTGCAGCAGAAGAATTCAAGGGCAATTAACAAAAAAATATTAGTTTTTTTCAAAATTCAAGTACGTTTCAAAACGTTTTTGGCTGTTACAAATTCAAGTAGTTTTCAAGGAGTAGTCATCAAATTCAAGGACTTTCAAGACATGTACGAACCTTGTATATTAATCACTCTTGATGACTGCTTCCTCAGTCACTAACCAGTATTCATGCCAAATTCAGGGATTTTGCTGACAATGAAAGAATCAGGGATAGGGGAACAGCACTCTACCCTGTCTCCCATTCATCAGACAAATGAATGGCATTTCTGACTTGTATGATATCAGTTTAATTAATCATAATTAAAGAAAGATTATAAATATAAATATCGAATATCCGATGGCCAAATCCGTATTTGAATATTTGGACGTACAAACGAATATAATACAAACCCATGAACAGAACAAGTTGATACTCTTGGTACCACATACTTGCCCCCCCCCCCGTCAGTTCACTGTCCACACAAATCTATGTGTATTTTCTATGCAAAATAATAGTTTTTTGTATGAACAGTCGAATGTCCAGGATAAATTTTGACCAGATTTTACCCTTTTATAGCCAATTTATAGGGTTGTTTAGCGATCTTTGAAATAAAGAAAGGAAGAATTTTTTGAGTCTAGAGAATATGACTAACATGTTGGTAGAGAGCAGAAGACACATATTTACCTGATGATTTTGTTGTACATGTTGTCGGAGATGGTGTTAATATTTTCCCATTTGAAAATCAGGCTCCAGTCAAAACCTTCAGTGAAAAAAACATGCTTAAAAAATCAAATAAATTTAAATTACAGCTATCACTGCATTCAGACATCAAGTGAGAAGTACTAATATCCCTTACATAATGTGCAATTTAATCTCAACTTGCATGTAATGCTTGTCTATTTAAATATTTACTTAACAAGTATTATATTTAGCTAAGCTGTATCCGACATCTAAATGACATACATGCAGAATACTATATATTAAGGACCACAATGGAAATAATGAGTGTTTACTTTAACTCTTTTTTTGTGTTATCCTTAATATATAAATATTGACTGCCTTGAGGGTGACAGTGCATCTTGTCAACCCGAGGCAACACTGTCGACCGAGGCTTTAGCCGAGGTCGACAGTGTTTGTCGAGGGTTGACGAGATGCACTGTCACCCTCAAGGCAGTCAATATTTATTTTATTATACCGAACAAAATAAAAATAAAGAACCTGGCCATGGCGAACTGTCGTCTGATAATGTAAACAATCCTCTACAAGACACAGACTTTTAAAGCTAAATCCCGTATCATATGCATACCGGGTAACGTTGCGGTTAAACGCTTACCCGCTTACTCCCCTTGTATTAAATAATTTATTTCAAAACTAGAAATAGAAGCTAGCTGGCCTTCCGCACGCTCATCATTGCCGTCGGCCATTTTGTTTGCAGTTTTTTAAACGATGTCAACAGCGGGCGACATTGCAGGGTGACAGTTAAAAATGTCGCCCGCTGAGGTTTATATGCAATGTATAGGGAAAACAGTCACGTGAGGTATAATAACATATAATGTTGACTGATATGATTAATTCATACATATTGTTTATTCAAATCCTGGTAGCGTCATTGACTGATTTTTTGTGTTCCTCAAAACATGATTTTATATCAATATTACTACAGCTGGTGTTATGTGCTGTGTGGTGGATGCAAAAATTTGCCCCCGTACTTTGTCCAAAATGAAGTTAGTTAACCTTAATTCACTTTTTAAGATCAATCTTTACAAAAATGACGTTAGGTTACAGGACCATAGGCGCTAGGAATAGCCTGCCCGACCATAAGGGATAACTAGGATAATCAAAGAGAATCAAAGAGCACAAACAGGCGGGCAAATGAGTTTGGCAAATAATACTTAAGTTTCTTGACAATACTATCGATTCCCGGTAGCGCCATTGACCGATTTTATAATTACTAATGTATGTCTTAATTTGATATTGCCATGTAAATTGTACATTTTATGTTGAAATAAATTTATCTATCAATAAAACACTTTGAATTACCTCCCTTCATATTTCCATCAGTAGCAGCATAGGCCCCAGTGTGATCTATTTTATCCAACACAGGGGTAACCACTGCTAATGGTGTGTATGAAAGTCTATCTATCAATGGTTGAAGCCAGCCAATATTCACTTCACAATGAGGCTGGAGAAATGTAAGAACAGGCCCCTGTGCAACACTAGCCGCTACATTGAAGGACTTTATCAAACCTAGAATAAATGGAGAACAAAGAAATAAAAAAATGGTATTCAAAAGCATCACTGAAAATCACACCAGGGATTACCCTGATGCAGAAATCTCGAGTCCCTCACTACATTTTCTTTCTAGGGAATCCCATTTTCCACTTACTGTGCATCCCTGGGGCCCCTAAAATAAACCTTTGTAAAGTATAAACTGCATATCTGGGCCCCCCAATTTGTCAAACACGAGGCTCCAAGGACCCTTAGCTGAAAAATCCTAGGGACAACCCTGCAAACAAGCCAAAATTGTCATTGCAAGTAAATCTGACTTAAGAAGTCAAGAACTTGAATAGTCTTCATACATCATATTTAATGAAAGCCACCATTTAGCACTTCTTACTCATATCAAACGGAATTTACAAAACTAATTACCAGGGCCCGTATTCACAAACATTTTAAGACTGAATCTCAGACTTAGACTTTAAAATTGTAATTTTTCAATTTGTTCCTACGTTATTGTTCCACAAATTTTTTGATAAAACATGGCAAAAGTGTAGAGTGAGTAACAATAAATATTCAGGCAAAAATTTATCCGTTGCATTATTATGAAAACGAAATGCTTGTAAATTTAGTTTTTGCAATTTTAAAGTCTTAAGTCTGAGATTCAGTCTTAAAGCTTTTGTGAATACGGGCCCAGGTCTACAAGCAGAGTTGTAATCATACACAATTATGATACATTAATACAATGCATTGCATAGATTCGAGCCTTTTTGCCAAAGTGATTCCTATATAGATCGCATACTCTGACTGATGCTATTTAAAATGGCATTACATATTTTCTGTAATTTATGTACCGTCTTCACTGCCCTTGCGACCCTCTAAATAAAGTGACTACCTGTCATATATGACTAAATATTGCACCGATGAGTTTATTATATAATAAAATAATAATTAAACAACTTCCTGTCTGACGCGACAAGCGACCATGAAAAAATTGTCGCCCAAACGCACCCATAGACTGTTTTTAGCGACTTTGAAACTGTCAATTTTATTGCCAATTGTCATGTCTCAATACAATAGAATCGTGTGAAGCAATATCAGTGTCGCCAAGCGCTTAATTCCATGGTTTAGTGTGTCTATGCAACCCCGAAAATCTGGTATGTACGATTTTACAGTTAGAGACATATTGACAAAATTTCAGCCACAGAAAAAATCTCCCATTTTGAGTCTCAATCTCCCGCTTTTCGAGGTGCAATCTCCCCTTTTGCCTTCTCAAAAGGTTCACATGTATGCTTATTATTACAGATTGCCATTTGAAGTGAAAGCTAATCTACATTACTAACAAGTTGATAGAAGTTAAAATAGAGCAATAAAATAATCTTACCTTCCTGATTTTGGTTTCTAATGATCTTAACTTTTGGAATATCTGACAATTTCTCACCAGTAGCAACTGTTAAATACAAAAAATGTATATGAAACAGCACAAAATGATTTAAAACTTGTGAAAATGTGATCACTCCATTCAAACAATACTTGACATGGGTCTTGCATGCAACACGCCGTCTCATCAATGTGAACATTTGTGCCAAGTAATTTGAAAATCCCTCAATAAATGACAGTGTTATAGTCCGAAAAAGATGTTTTTAGACACATATTCTTGATGTTTGACCTCCAAGTGTGACCTTGACCCTTGAGCTACTGTCATGGTTATGCGCCCGACACGCTGTCTCATCATGGTGAACATTTGTACCAAGTAATTTGAAAATCTCCTAATAAATGACATTATTATGGTCTGGACAAGATGTTTTAGACCCATTTTATGACATTTGACCTCCAAATGTGACCTCGACCATGAGCTACGGACATGGGTCTTATGCATGACACACCGACTCATCATGGTGAATATTTGTACCAAGTAATTTCAAAATCCCTCTATAAAAGACAATGTTATGGTCCTGACAAGATGTTTTAGACCTAGTTTTGATGTTCATCCTCTAAGTGTGACCTTGACCTATGAGCTACGGACATGGGTCTTGCATGTGACACTCCGTCTCATCATGGTGAACATGTGTGCCACTTCATTTGAAAATCATTTAATAAATGACATAGTAATGGTCCAGACAAAGAAATTCTGGACGGACGCACACACACACACACACATACACCGGACCACCATTGTGGCGACTATGTAGAGCTCACCACAAGCGGACTCGACAAAAATGGGCCACAAATGATAACCAGCAATCATTTGAGATTTTCACACATCTTTTACACTCAATATGAGTCACTATGAGACTCAAAAGAGTAAATTTTGTGATTTGAGTGTAAGTATCCGTTATATTCAGACAGAGCATACATACCAGCTTGCGCCTAATGTCAATCATGTATTATCACATAGTCTTTAATTTTCACTTACATTCCCAAATCAACAAACATGCTAATTGTAATTTCCACTTTCAAAATGTACCTGAACATACAGAACACCAAAAATACCTAATTTTTGACCTCACTAACAGGAAAGATCTCCAGTCACAAGACTTCTGAACAGTATGACAAGAGTCACAATATGTTCTTATGGTAATCATGGCTCGTATTGTATAAAGAATAAACTTGACGACATGAAATTCATTAGTTTTCTGCATAAGAAATACATAGTATGAAAAGAAACATGTCTTTCTAGTATCAAACAAACAACTGATAGCATAATAGCAGGGCTCTAGAAATCCACTAGCCCGACGTACCGGACAAGTCGTAATTGCTGATTCGGGCTACCAACAGTTGAGTTGAAGTCAGTCCAGGACAAGTATGTTTTAAGCCAATTAACATTGGGCATTCTAAATATAGAACGAAAATCATGCATTACTGTTGCTTTGAAATTGGTGAAAATTCAAACTGTCCACAAATATCGGTTAAGTCAAATTAAAAATGTTCACTTGTCCAGGACAAGTGTATTTTTTTTAAATTCTAGAATGCTGAATAGGTTCCTTGAACTTGGAACTGGTTACCATAGCAACACTTACCATTATCACTGCCATCATCAACCAGTATCACTTCACCAACATAATCAGGTGGACTTCTCAAAAATACACTGCAATACAAAGATATACTCAATACAAAGCATGATTTGGGATTTCTAAATTTTCTTTAAATGACTAACATGATACAAGAAAAGAACTTGGCACGATATTATGGCATGTGAATGCAACATGTATGCTAACTGTCTTGACAATCGACAAGGTTTTTCATCAAAAATGAGTTTCAAAAGTAATATTATAAAATGAATTTTAATGAAATATGGTTTCCATCAGCAACATACACAGGGCCCGATCTCTCAAAACATCTCAAATAGAAATCTCAGCTCAATATGTTAGCTTAGTTTGAGACAATCTCATTTTGGATCGCTCAAAAATGTTCTGAAAAAACTCTACTCATCTTTTTTGTTTGTAATATTGATTATGAGCTTGGTCTAAAATGAGAAAAATCTCAACAATTTGAGATAATATTTGAGCTGAGATTTAAGCTCAGATTGAGATGCTTCGGGAGATCAGGTCCAGACTGGTCCACAATTTGGTATATTAAGATGGGCCTCAACAACAAAAAATTAAAGCAACAATACACATGTATACATATCAGAGCCTCCACTGCCGTTCACCAATCTCCACTATTATCCTATACTTTAGTCTTGATGTGCGCACTAAGTATTGAATCCATCCGTCAGTATTTTCAAGAGTTATAATTCAGAAACAAATTTTTCGCACAGAAGGATTAACAGGGGTAACACTTTATTCCCCTTCACCATTCAAACCACTCTTCCAATGGTGAGGGCATGAAAATGATAAGAGAACATAATATGAGCACTAATGTATTTAAGTGAGGTCACAGTAAGCAATATTTGCCCCATATGGCAATATGAAAACGAAGTGACCATATGGAGTAAATATTGTTTCCTGCTTGCAAATAGTCATGTTGCGTTTTCTTAAAATGTCGTCACAAACAGAGGAGGTAGTAAATCCTATTGCAGCGCTCATATAAAGAAAGCGAATCAAGCTTTTTTCATAATCTTACCTATATATAGTTTGAAGCAATGTAGCTCGATGTTCATTGTGATACACAATGATGATGCTGGTTAATGTAGGATGTATAATCTCTTTCAAAGACCTACAACTAAAACAAATAGAAGAATATTGAAATACCATACATAAGTCTCATGAAAATGTTCATTACTTGACGATGGCATTGTCTTATATATTGTGATTTACCAACACCTGTCAGGGCTTTCTTTCCCGATATCAGGGAAATCATACATTTTTGAACTAGCAGGGTAATCACCAAAAGGAGGCAGGAGTATTGGTGTACTCCCTTAATTATGAGCATTCATATAAGCAAAGTAGCCGGGTGATGATGCATAAGTTACAAGGTAAATTTACCGGCTCTTATCGACACTCCTGCAGATATATTGAGTTGAAGCTTAAGTATAATCATTATGAGATTTCTTAAAGCAGTTAGGAAAGAAACATGAAATTAAATCAAAAACGGTAAAATCAGGTAAGAAATTATCAAAGTGACCCTTGAGATTCAGCACCTAGTCAATTAATAATTCAGATGCACATTTTTTAAATGGTGACATCAGGAGAATAATGGCTTTTTTCTAACTGGGTAAAAATCCCCTTACATGACTCTATTATAATATAAAGACAGAAAATCTTCGACCTGTTTAAGTGTTACATATGTAGTAGTTCACATTCCATGCAATGCAGAAGAAAATATTTCAACTTCATGACACATGAAAACTGAATGACATTCAGCCACTGAGGAAATAACAGATTGGTCATTATAGTATATCAACATGAAATCTCTGTTACCATCTAGCTATATCAGAAGTACATATCCACGATCATATATTTTGTGTACAAACAGGGTTTTTTTCAGCCGTTTTTATAGCCGTTATTCGGTTATATTCCTAAGGCCAAAAAGTAAAAAGTTTTCCCAATTTGAATGTAAAAATATCCAATAAATCTGAAGAAAAATAATTTGGTTCAATTTAGCCAAAAATTGACAAAGTTAAAGGCTTTTCTCTCACAAGCAGTTTATATAAATAGCAATTGTCCAATAACCAAACACTACATCCTACACTTTTATTCCTAATATGTTGGTGTAATTGCTAGTCTTTTTCCCAATTTCTAAGTTCAACACGCAAAAAATCTCAATTTGAAGGGTATGGGTCATCTTCCCAAAATATACCCTGACAAAGATGCAACATTCCAAAAAACATGAGTGCTTAAATCAACAGGCAAAACTCGTAGGAACCTTATTTGAGCACTACTGTTAGCCTGAAAGGTAACAGAAATCAAGTTAACACTCTACATCACACACACATTTACAATTATAACTGATCTTTCAATGTTAAACATCTTTCGCATCAAGTGTAACTTACCCGAAAGGTCTTGTATCAGGAAGAGATCTGCCCAGTGAGTCTTTGGTGAAGTTACCCACATGCTCAACTTGTATGGGATTAGGTTGATGAACAAGTAAAAAGTCTTCCACATTGAAATTACCAAGATCCACAACATACTCCTATAACAAGAGAAATGTACACAATATAAAACTAGAAATGTGTCCTCAAATGTAGAGACAAGATGTATATCTAAATTAAAGAATAGCTTCAACTTTAAAGGATCACAAAGGATACTGTTGACAAAAAGAATCAAAGTGAATGGCTGAAGAGCAACTTTTACTTTAAATCAAGGTCTAACCGGCTTATGTGATTATCTTTGTTTCAACAAAATGTGACAATAAACTAATCAAACCCATTAAAAAAAATTAATGGTTCATACAATAATTGTGTGCAAAGTATTTTTCGAACCATACAGAAAGAAATAACAAGTTTACATGTTTATTTTAGTTAAGCTCAGTTCATGAAAGCTGGTGTATGAAAATATTACAGGATGGAGTAATGAATAAAACACCGCATATACTGTATAAAATCAAGTCAATATAAATAATCACAACTTTATATCACAAAGTTGTGTTTATGATACAATAAGTTATAAAATAAGAAGATTCACTTTCAAAAGACAGGATAAATGTTTTATAATAGACAATGAAAAAATATAGGAACAACTTTTAGACGAGTTTTTCTAAATTCGAAGGAACATATAATTTCTTTGATGTTTTTTTAGATGAAGCTGTTTGTATTTAAAATTGTTTTAATAAGTCTGTAGTTTTAAAAATTTCTAGAATTATGAATAGTTGCGTACCTATCACATAGAAATGAGTCATCAAGTCTTTGCTGAATGGTGGCTGTTTAGAAAATCTTGAGTGGCCAAGATACTATTTATTCCAAATTCTATATTATATTCATTTTACATTGTTGATCCACTGGATTTTTTTGTTCTGTCTACATCATTTATTTTTTTGGAAATATTCAGTTGAGTTTGCTAATTTTTGTATGGGTAATTTTGTCAAATTTTGACCAAAATGAAATTATTCATTTTTCGAAGATGGTCTCAACACTTTTCTCCATATATCATGTATTTGGGTTACTGGGTTTCAGACCTTTAAAATCTTGAAGTTGTACTTTCTCAAGAAGGCCGTTATTGGAATATCCTAAGATTTCGCATACGTAAAGTAATATTGGTTAAACCATTTTGTCAAATAGTTCTATTTGTTGATCAATCGGTAATTTCTTATATACAAGGGGTGTTCAAATAGTTTGCGGAAAAGTGCAGTCATGTTTTTAATACTGGTTGAAATTTTATGAAATTTTATGAAATTATACATACTGATGTGTTAATATATCACACGCATGAAAATCTTAACAAATTTCAAATCACTTCGGATAAATTATAAATATGAAGGTTTACTAAAGGGTATATCCCGTATCACGGCCCAACGTCATCCCAACATCTTGACGTTGTTACTAAAATCATGCATGATTACCAATGGGCATAGTCGGCCCTTTTAAAAAAACTCCCCACAGAGCATAATACACTTTCTACACCTATCAACCCACAAAATATAACTGATCTGGTAACATTCTGATGAAATTGCCAACTGAACTGCGTGCGACAACTCGCTGATATCATTGATATGTTGTTGTCTAAGGAAACTCTTCAGCATGAGAATCGAGAAAAAGTCGCACAAGTTAAATCCGGGGAAGAAATTGAATTGCTTCAACTCCAATTTTGGAAATTTTCATAGTTAAAAGAACAGGATTTTCGTAACTAAATTTTAGCATTCTAATCTATATTTCTTTTATCAACTGTCAAAAAGACTAAAAAATGACCACAAACATTTATGACAAAAGGGACAATAATGGCCAGAGTTATTCAAAGAGCTTCAAGATATACCATCGCTCCAATAGACGACTTTTTGTAGGTGCTTCTGTTTGGGATTTTATTGGGTCAGATAGTCTGACCCATGGGAACTAAAGAAAAAGGCCTGGCCTGGGTTGCAGTTGCCCAATTGGCGTTGACCTGATGTAGGATGTAAGCTCCAATGATCGCTCTGATATCGACCTATTAAATCGCTAACATCATGGGATTCTCTGTTGTTTTTGACAGTCTGTTAGCATCTTGGGGATCCATCTGGCACATAATAAGCCTGCTCATATTTTAGTTCATCCTCTATGCCTATTAGGCTGTGCACAGTTTCAATGCTGCAATCGCCCGTCTTGAATTTCCCGAATTGTGACACGGCGGTCCTTCTACCAGTAGATCTCTGACATGAGCGGCATTACATGACGCGATTGATTGACTTCGGACGTCCTCTCCGGGCTTCATCTCTTAAGCTTTTATGTCCACCTTGGAATCTTGAATACCACTCATAAATGGCTGTTTTCTTTATTATCTGATATCCATATGCTTTCTCTAACATGTGTATTGTTTCTTATTTAGATTTTCCCTTTCAAAACACACATTTTTATATCGAAACTGATGTTCGATGCTCATTTTGTATGACGCACCTCAACAAAATAGCTGCTAAACGGTTGTTTGACGTCAAATTTTAAATTCACGTCATGAACATCACGCCAAGTTTTGCCGCGTTTTTCAACGTAAATTTGATGAGAATATCTTGTTTAATAAACGCACAAGACGCAATTTTTTGTCAATGAAATGTGATTTTTCTTTAAATTTGGGCTGGGTAATGTTGAATAACGTTGCCATCGAGACTGTCTTTGCTGTATTTTTCTTACTAGGACTATCATTTTTTGTACACTTAAACACAATATCCTGACCAATATGAATTTAACTTTTCATTACATTTGCAATTTATATAAAAATATGACAGCGTGTTTCCGCAAACTTTTTGAACACCCCTCGTATCTTTTGCATTTTTTTATTAATGAGTACATAATTATATAGCTTTCGTTGCTTGTCATGGCGATATCAGATTTAGCAGCTTATATGATCCGTTTTTACTTCAGAGAATTCCTAGATAGTTGTAATCATCAAAGACATCTATATTTTCTTTTTGTATGTAAAATTGAAATGTAGATTTCTTGCATTAGAGAAAATTATTTTTTTTGCTTTAAAGTGTTAACTTTACAATTACCATTCGTCACAATATTGTTCGTAAACGTTTAATGCACTTTGTGACTCATCTGCTGATTCAGCGAGGACAAAACAACAAAACAGTTGATAATGATTTTCACAGGCGTGTTAATTGTTACATTGATATTTTGTCACATTGTTTATTTGTGAGGCCTTCAAGGTCATTTAACCCCAATTATCACATATACATGATTTTCACACTTTTTGAGCTATAGACGCTTCATTGTCATATTATTATTATTACAAGTTTATTACATTTTCTCAGTTCATGTAAAACATGACAACATGAGTACATAATATACAAAATACAAATACAATGGTAAAGAGGCAGTTACAATAAGAAAATGAATGCATCATGCACAAGAGATACAATTATAAACAGATATTCAGGGAGAAGGTATTGTTATTCTAATTTTGTTAAAATATGTATATATTCAAGAAAAATATGTTGTTTTCGGATGTTTTAAGTCTGGCATTTATTTAAATTTACAAATAATTTCTTTAATCAGCACACAGAGTTTCCTAGTTTTTATTATATTGTTAAAGTCTTGGTCCATGAGTAGTTGTAATTTTAATATGTTAGGGTGACGATAAAAGGTTTTGGGGATGTGTTTTGTTCTTGACTCGTTAAAGTGATCACATTCAAGTAGATAGTGAAATTCGTCACCAATACAATTTTTTTCACATAAACGACATTTTCTCAAATCAAATTCGACTCCTTCCCAGCTTAATTTTTCTACCGGAAGTCGATTATTTCTTGTTCTAAACTTGATCATATATCTTAAATACTTGGGTGGAATTTTTACTAAATAATTCTCAAACTTAAACTTAGATTTAATTAATCTATAAAATTTACATTTACTTGAAGAGTTAAGAATAGAAAACCAGTCGTTAATAAAAAGGTCGCTTAAGTGATGTTTGATAGAACATTTGAGCCATTTATGGTTTGGAAAATTATGACTTTCCCATATATTAATCAGTCCACATTTCAAAAATATTGCTTTAACATTTCTTAGCCATTTAAATCTGTTGACGTTGTTTGAGTGAGTGAAATTACTTAATGCAATATTGTAAAGTGATACACAGAGTTTTGGAGTTTCTGGAATAACTAATTTTGACCAGTATGAGATAATTCTAGTTTCGATTTCGATTTGAAGTGGTTGTACACCGGTTTCGCCATAGACTATGCAATTTGGAGTGCTTGCTTTTAAACCCAGTACATATTTAAGAAACTTTAATTGAACCTTTTCTAGAACATTGTTATTTCCATAGCCCCAACATTCACATCCGTATAAAAGTATCGGTTTAACAATTTTGTTAAAAAGTTCAATCTGTAAATCCACTGATAAAAATAATTCCTTTGCTCGTTTTAATAAACTGAACATTGCTTTCGTAGCTTGTTTTGCGATACTGGTTTTAGCTTTTGTAAAACCACCGTTTCTAGTAAAGAGTATGCCGAGATATTTATATTCATTTACGACTTCAAAATTTTCGTTTCCAAACCTGAAATCATACTGAGTTTGGCGCCCTTCCGAAAAAACTAAAACTTTTGATTTGGCAGTATTCACAGTTAGTTTCCAGATTCGACAGTAATTTTCATAAGTATTTAAGGCCTTTTGCAAGTCTAAGGCAGAATCAGAGAATATAACCGTATCATCTGCATATAATAATATAAAAAGTTTAACAAATTCTATCAATCGGTCATCTAAATCATGTTTTGAGCATTGAATCCCGTCCATTTCATTATTCTCAAAAAAGTTATGTAGATCATTTAAATAAAGCGAAAAAAGAAGAGGGGATAAATTTTCACCCTGCCTTACACCTATTGAACAAGGGAAGTAATCAGACTTGTATGAATTAACAGATACACACGTTTTTGCATTTTTATATAGACTTTTAATAATATTTAGAAATGGTCCATTGTCATCAATATTATACTGATTTAATTTTGACCATAGATGCGTTCTGCTTATTGTGTCAAATGCACTTTTTAAATCAATAAAGGCGCAAAATAACTTTTTTCTATTGCTGCGGATAAGATCAATGATTATATTTAAAGCAAACATATTATCAACTGTGGAATAACCTTTTCTGAAGCCGGCTTGGCATTCATTTATTATATTATTAATTTCTGTATATTTTTGAAGACGGTTATTTAAAATGGCGGTAAATAATTTCCCGAAGCAGCTTAAAAGAGTAATCGGTCTATAATTTGACGGATCCGATGCGTCGCCTTTATTTTTATAAATTGGATTTATCACTCCCGTGGTCCAGCTTTCTGGGACTATACCAGATTTAAACACTATGTTAAATAGTTTATGATAAACGTTTTTAAAAATACGATACGTGTATTTCAAATGTTCATTTAATATCTTGTCAGTACCACAAGCTTTATTGTTTTTTAAACATTTTATTGCGGATTCTATTTCTTTCAAAGTGATGTCAGCGTTTAAAATTGAATTATCGAAATCATTATTGATTTCTACGTTTGTTTGGTTGTCGATTTCTTCTGATTGGCTATTAACATTTTTAAAATAATCAAACAATTCAGTCAGATTTGCGGTTATTTTTTTTCTTTTATTACCTTTTAATATTTTCCAAAATGATTTGGAATTAGCTTTGCTCATGTTTTTCAATTTGTCAGCAGTAGTACGTTTAAAAGATTTGAAATTTTCCCTCATCACTCTCTTATATTCTTTGGATTTTTGTTTCATTTCTGATTTGTTTTCGTAATTTTTTCTTAATTTATAATTATATTTTGCCCTATGATATTTGCGTCTAGCTGATTTACATTTAGCATTAAACCAATTAGGCGTACTATGATTTTTGGTGTTCGCATTAAAATTGTAATTACATGTAGATACAAAACTCTTTTCTATACTTCCTTGGTATATGTCACAAATGTTTGTTACTAATCTGTTTATAGAGTCAGAGGTTACATTTGGCGAGTTTTCCATATTGCATAATTCATCATAGATTTTGTTGACCAGATCTAAGTCAATATTTGAAATAAATTGTTCGCTTCTGTTTTCATCCCATAATTTACAGTTTTGTATTCCTTTCGTTTCATCATTTTGAGTAACAATTACATTATTAAATACAAAATCAATTGTCACTGGATTGTGAACATCTGAATACAATGCACAATAATCTAGTACAGACATATTTGAAATAAATTGGAATACATTTTTGGTACATACATAATAATCAACAGTGCTAACATTTTTACAAGTGGTTTTACCAGAGTTATCACCCTTGGTTCTACCGTTCAATATATACATGTTATTATACATCAAGAAGTCAATAAATTTCCGTCCAAAGTTATTTACCGATTTATCACAATTATTTCTTATTTGTGAAACGTTTGTACTATGAAAACAGTTATACTCTTCTTCTATTTCAAGATACAAGTCACCTAACATAGTTTCGTGGAAAATATCATAATCTACATAAACATAATCGCTTAAGTCTTTCGTTCTCGAATTCCAATCACCAAATAAACACATTTGTGGATACTTGACAGAAAAGGTATTTATATCAATTTGTAAATCTAAAAATGGATCGTCGCCCGAAAAGTTTGAGTTTTCAGGCGGAATATATACTATACCATACAATATATCACCTTTATGTGTCAATTTATCAGATAAAATAAACCATAAAACAAAACTACATTCTGTCTCTAGTACTGAAATAAATGGTTCTAATTCATTTTTCACTGCTAAGCAAATTCCACCAGATTTCCGTATAGAGCAATTTTTCCTGTGTTTGGGAAAAACTGTAAAATTATTCAAGCGGTCCGAAATATTACATTGAGTAGAATATCCTGGTTGCTGACAATTAAAATGTATAGTCTTTAAGTAGGAATTAAGGTGAAAAAAGGTTGTTCAGCTGTATTATTGAATGAATTTCGTCTTTCATAGTCCCGTGCAAGGCTTTACCATAAAGTAACCAAAAAATCATTCTAAAGCACAAAGCGATGTCATATTTATAGAACTATATAGATTTCAATTTTCGCCTACGTGCAGAAATTGTATGAATAAAATAATATATGTTATACTGTATAAATTCTAATGAATGCATGTAACGTTTACACTTTTGAAAGAGTCTTAATAAATCATCTTAAATACACAACGCAACAAAAACATACCCCGGGGCTCAACTTCGCTTTCAATCGTTGAGTGACAACATACGTGTATCCACTGGATGCAGCATACAAGATCAGCATCAAAACAACAAAACACCAAATCCATGTCAGCACTTTCCGTCTACGTCGTGAATTCATCTTTCGTTCTCATCTTGTGCTAAATGTGTATGCATCTAAGTTGCGTCTCGTTTTACAATGTATATTACTTCATTAAGATAACTTAATCACCGAGTTAATTGCATCCAATTAAGTTTATGAGACTTTGTTTACATCTGCAACGTGGACGTTTGGCGGGAGAAGGGAGATAACCACGTTTACAACGCGAATGTATTATTGATAGCGTTATCGTCTCTTAGAACGAGTGAACACAATTTGTCCAGTCTCTGGTCTGAACTGGCTCGTATTAACAAGGCACAAGCGATCCTAAAAAGTATATTCTCGTCCAAACGATGTTGTTCAGAGGAAACCAGATTACATCAGATTTCATATAAATCCGTTCAAATTTCAAATGTTGAAGAATTCTCTAGAGATGTAGTAAATGCAGTTTCAGCAAAGATTTAGGTCTTTGGTTTCAGTAACAATGATTTTTATGCTCATGAATGGCAGATTGACTGCTTTAAAAAAAATTGCGATGGCTTAATTTCAAATGTGATTTCCAAATTTATGCTGATTCCAAATAACACGGACCTATGTATACATATAGGTCCATGCAAATAATCAGGATCGACAAAGAGAAAGTCAGGGACTGTTGGAGTTTCATTGTGGAAAATGTAGCTTATCCATTTCAAGAATAACCAAAAATATATCAACATCAAAGACCTAAATACCAGTATTTAGGTCTTTGTTAGCATTAAAAACCAATTCAAAATGCCTGACTAACTCCAAAATGAAAGTTAATTGGTTAGTTATCAACAGCGTTTTTATTATACATGATAGATGACCTTATCAAAGATTTTGGTTTCAAGCCAAAAACACTTGTTCTTTAACAATCAATTACCAAACTTCTCAATTGTTCATCAGTCAGTCAAATGGAGAGAAGGTGATCAAGTGCATAGGAGATTGCCACGGGTTCTCTCCCTTTATCCATTCTAAAGTATACTATGGAATAGATACAGTGACAGAACTCATGAAGGGAAAAAGGGAGAGAACTTGTGACAATCTCCTGTGGTCTAGGGGTAGAACATTAGACTCCTAATCTGGAGGGTCAAGGGTTCAAACCCAGAATGGGTTAGATTCTTCCATGTTCTGCACATTCACCGAATTAAGCGAGATTCAGTGATGGACATGTACAGTTTGTTCGCCAGGATAAATATTCCAACAAGGATTGTCTTGACAAAAGAACAAATTATACAACACAGCATAACACAAGACAATGTACATTTCACTGTTTATTCATTCCATACAATAGAGCAATATCAAGAATTCTTCCAAAGCAACTTGTACTGTTTTGTATAACTAATAACAATCAATTTATGAATGTGAATGAAGGCTTAACGAAGTGTAACCTCAATGTTACCAATATCAACCAAACCAACTTTTTTACCATGCCTTGTATTTGTACCCTTTTTTGTTGTCAGAAATTTCCTTTCAAGTGTGTTACCAATGTTGGATCTCTGATATTATCATACAAAATATGTAGGTAAAGTAAACAATAATTGTCAGATGATATAAACAAGAGCAATACCAGATTACAATGACATGGACAATGACTCATATCATAACTATCAAGATTGTAATTCATAAGGGTGTCCTGAATAAAACAACATTTCAGGAAAAAGTTTTATCAACCTACCTAACCTAACGTTTTGAGATGTTTGCAGAAATATATTTATTTTTATGCAAGGCATTCAATGACAGTGTTCATGCAACTAAGCTTCTGTAACAGTCTTAACGAATGGCATCAACAGAGCTTTCTTTCTCCATTAAAAAGCTACAAAAATGTAAACATGAAATAAACAGGTACATAATACTAAAAAAAGTGAAAACTTTTAAGCAATCCCACAATTCAAAATCTCATATATCAGAAATGAATGCCTCACATACATGCATCAGCTACAAAATTTAATATTGAGATCATTTCTGAATTCAAACCTGTACTAAATCAACTCCCTGTTTAACTCCCACATGTCCTATTTGTCAGGCAATCCCAAATTTATTGTAAAAAATTCATAGAGGCCCTCAATTGGTGTGAATTTAGTGGTACTACCATTTTCTATCATTAAGACATAAGGATTTTGTTAATTTATTGTATATAGTATCTGATACATTTATCTATATATACTGAAGAGATGAGAAAGAAGATAATAAAACCTATTCAAGATAAAACTGGATAATCGCCTTGCAATTACTTTACAATGGCCTGACACATTTTACATGAGTCTTAGAAGCTCACTCACTCACTGCCATGATAAACTTCAAGTACAATGTACAAGTATTTTCTAGCATAATGTGTAATGTTGGTAAATGACTTCATATACATGTAGTATTATGGTATCAAGTGTACCAATCAACAACAGGCATTAAATGCAAGCAATGAATACTGTAGCACAGTTTCATCTTGGTGTCCATCATTACACGCTTTACATAAGGAGGTTCGATCATGGACAACAACTAAATACATGACCAAGATGGTAACACCAAGATGTATTGTCCATCAACAACATATTTACAGATATCATCTTGCAAGTTTTGTTTTTTTCTCGGGTGGAGGTTTCAAACTATTGTCTGTTTGTTTATCAGATCCTGTTTTTTCTTGTTTTATGTCAGTTTTTAGTTCCAATTTCACAGCTTCATCAACTGTCGGAGAAAAGAAATACAGGCAGATATGAGTTCATTGGGGTCTATTTCTAGTCTAGTATTTTGACCAACATTCTGCAAAATTCTGTTTGAAATCTTTTAAAAACATAGATTTTATTTAATTCTAATATGTGTATATTTCATATACTTTTTTTTGAGAGTGAAATAAAATTACAACTTATATTAACCTCCTTCCATGACTACTTCCTGGGTTATTAACCAGTACATTCAGAGAATGTGTAGTTTGTGATTCAGTCTCGCACAAGGCGGGATTCAAACTCTGCCCTCGACCATCTATTCTTCTTAATACAATGTTGCCATTAGTTAAGAAACTCTAAAATACATCTGCAGGTTTTTGATAGACAGACAAGCTAACTAAAAGGACAGTATAATACCTTTTGCTATCAAACTGTATATACAACAATACCATGGCTACACAGACATCTCTGTGCATACATCTCTAGCAGAAGTATTCATCACATTGAGTCTTACCCGCTTGAGACCATTTTGTAATACCAATCGGCGGTCTCGTTATATCAGATATTCTAAACAAAAAATAATGCTAACCTCTGGCTTCAGGTTGTGTAGGAGCAACAAATTTTGGAGGAAATTTCTTTGCTAGCTCTCCTAAAAGTAAATCTACTCTCTGCCTCTGGAACATTGACCCAGCTTCTTCTTTCTTTTTCTTCTTTTTATCTTCTTTGTCTGTCAAAAATACAATACCATCAATTAATCTACACAATGCTATAAAGAAAATAAGACACTCACCTAAAAGGTGCAATAAAATTTACTGATTAATATAATATAAAGATATGATCAGGAAATCCACAATAAATTGTTTATTTAAGGTACTTAATCAGAACAAACAATCTAACGACCGCTGACCCATCCCAAATATTGTTGGACAGGGAATCACAAACAATGTCTTCAAGGATAGACTACTAGCAGCAGGCCTTGTCTGAACTTTTACAGAGCACTAGCCCATTTGGGCAAGTTGTTCAGCCAAACCACTCACCAGAAATAATTCTTACCAGCACAAACTTATATAACAATAATTCATTAAAAGCAGAAAGACACAATAATCTATCTGTACAATTTGTTAAAATCATGGATGGATTTTATAGTCGTCTATTCCCGAGAAAAGTATATTCACTGAAATTAAGCACTCAGCTGTTTCGGCTACCACTCAGTAATTTCTGCAAGCCTGAAAAACGTTACAAGCTTCGGTCTAGTGGGTTACAGTGAAACTATAATGGTGATTATTTAGGGTATCCATGATATTATCATCATTTCTATTATTGTCATTGTACTGATAACATCTACAGACTAAACGTTAACATCATCTTAGAAATAACCTATAAAGAGGAAGGCAATAGGCAATGATCACACAAGCACCCCATACAACTGCTATACTACTGCTCTAAGACCCAACTTTCAGCACAGATGTAATAATCCTACAAACCAGCATTGTCTTGTTGATTGAAGTCCCACCAGTAACCTTTAGATGGATGATATCTAGAGAATGACTGGGCTAAAATGAAAGAAAATGTTATTTTATCCCTAACATTAAAAGAAGAACTACTTTGAAATGTAGGAACCCAAGATTCAGAGAAATAGAATTACCAGGGGTTCCACTTGGTACTAAATCTCAAGGGCTGTTTTGATTTTTTTTTTAATTTGCATTTTATTATCTTATAACACTAGCAAATGATACAATCTGCGATTGTACGACATCGCATCACTAATACTTGATGAAACGCCTCCCAGAATGATAACATGTGTCAAGCCATGAGATTTAGTCGACTTGATCAAATGACTTTTGGTGTTTTGCTGGTACTATGTTCTGTCCTATTCATGAAATGTTTAGTCATTTTTTTGCCTGTCATTGTCTTGTCATACACTCTCATTGCTATATTATACAATAAATTTAATAAACCAACCTTCATCAAATGAGGACTGCAAGTTATGAACACAATTGATCAATCTAGTGTTAATGACAGAACAAAGATCAGGTGCCTGATATACTGTGCCACTGATGATATAATAGTCTGTCTGAGGAGTCACTGAAATAGAAACAAGCAGTGCTAACATAAGTTAAGTTGTTAAAGGGCTGGACAATGTTTGCTCAAAGTTGTTCATTTATTCTTACAAACAAAAGTGACTGTTCCTTATTACAGGGATAACTTTCAAACCTTAAATATTGACTAAGGGCTATCATTTGTACAAATTGGTTGAATTTCATCCAGATGTTCCAGAGATTAGGAAGAACAATTAGCAGAAAGACGTAATATGTTCCATGATCCCAATACCTCACCCAAGTCATGTATATCCCAGCAAGATAAAATGCTTATATTTCTACTTTCTAAACCATAGTTCTATTGTTGTACCATGATTGAATGAAGAGCACCAAAAGAACTTTTCATGTTGTTAGTACTGGATACTTCGAAGCTTGGATGCCATAAATCAAACATAAAAAGGGGTGAAAGGCAAACTAGTCTATCAACGTTTGTAATACCTTGTTGTGGAGAGTGTCTGAACTGCTTCCTTACAATATATAATATAGGATCTTGTACATGCAATAAAATATACTCTATCCCAGTCATATTTCTGAAACATACAAACAAAGTCAGTTTAAACAAATAAGCAACAGATAAATACCTTTCTATACAGTTTGGTTATTATACAAAAATGTAGTAACAGTATATGGGAAATACATATGAACTGAGATAATTGCCTATAATTTTCATATTCTTTTACAAGGCAAAATACACAAATAACACAAAGAATGTAATTATGGATACTCACACTTCATTTAAACAATTTTCAAAAGTGATTAATTTGTCATGGGACATGTAATATTACTTTAAATAAATTTAACACTGTTTGCCCATTTTTAAGTAATTTTGCCAAAATAAATAGCCTTTAACAATTGAAGAGAAAATATTCAATATACGCAAGCCGTCAGAATATGAAAACAACTACTTGCAACACATCAATTGTTTAACTTAAAGTCGATCAATGTCAGGCGTAAAAGTAAATAAATAATCGAATCTCTAATTGTCATAGATCACACCCTGATGTAAATATAGCACGAGTGTCTTTGAAGTCTGCTGCCTGAACTTTGACACATCCTGTTTGTATCCTGGGACTATAAACTCAACCAGACTGTTGAAACGATTATACATGTTTGTACATCATTGCACATAGGCCTATGATATAGCAAATTGATATACGTATCACTAATTATCAACACGGCCAGTCTGACTAGTCAGACAAGGAAATAACTAGACCCAACCAGCTTTATACTAGGTAATGTCATTATGATGGCCATAGTGTCCAACCCTACTAAGTCCAGTCAAAGGACTTCACGGGTTCAACCAATCAAACTCTACACTAGCTAGTATTTACTGCCAGTCAGCTAAGCTTATATGGTGAGCTTGAAATCATGAACGTAACAAAGAACCACACATACGGTAATTGATCCTGGCTCAACCTTTGCATCTTGATGACTTCATTATTACATTGACGATCATAGAATGGGTTACTTCGTTCACTAAAATAATCCATCACATTGCTGGAGTTGAGTACTGGTATCCAGGCACTGTCTGACCAGCTAATGCTAAGAATATGATCTGAAAGAAAGACAAGACCATAAATTTCATTTGAAAGGTCAAAAGATGAGCAAAATCATAAAATGAACGCCGCTGTACGATTTCCAACCTCTTCTGTAAGTGACCTCATTTCCAGAAAATGTCACCATGTACTAACAGTCAGCAATATATGCCTGATATGGCAATATGAAAACGAGGTGACCATATGGAGTAAATATCGTTTCTTGGTTGATATTGGTGATATCACATGTTGCGTTTTCTTGAAATGACGTCACTTGCAGAAGAGGTTGTAAATCCCATAGCAGCGCTCAAATAGTTTTTGCTTGTTACCTTGAACTTCAAAGGACCTGAGAAAGAACTTAATCAAAATAATCAATAAGGACATCGAAACTTTACTTGACAATTACAAGAACTGATTTGTTGAGACTGGTTGTAACTTTATATTTTCAAGTACAGGAAACAAGAAACAATGATAGTTCTTCAAATGCATCTGACTGCCAGGCACATCTGAAAAATATCTGGAACTTTTAAAATAATCAAAGACAGAAATATTGTTCTCAGACTGGTGAAGACTTACTCTGTAATAATAATTTTGTAAACTTTAAACAGTGAGAAGGTATCTGGCATATTGCGTCTAGTCTTGACTTTCGTTATAACTTAATTGGCAGCACATCTTTGTTTAAGGTTGTGACCCTTTTATTATGGACTTGTTCCTTGCTGTTTTGGTCACCAGACCCAGATTCAAAATGAGCATGCTGCCATGAAAGTCAACACAGAATTGTAACCTGATGTACTGAATAAATCTTATTTGAAATGGATGTGTTATTTCACCCAATTATTATTTATAGGGTCTTTCTTTATCTTAACTCCATGGCAACCAAACTATTGATACTACCAGACATTCATTGATGGCAATACAATAATATAATCAGTTGTTGCATATTTAAAGAGGCTGCAGGGCTACAGAAACCTATCATATTTTTGGTTAGTTTTTATTATATCTTGACTAAAATATTCTGCAACAGTAACACACATAGTGACATACAAACATCGTCCTCTATAGTTCTACTTCTAGCTCCCACAACTAAATTTAGCAGCATATTCTTTAGACGGTTTCAGTCTAAGTTATGGACATCTATTCTAGAAATTTATTGACTAGGTATATATACATACCAGGTCAATAGATGACTATGTGTTGAATTTACCCCATGATTAACATGTTTGTTTACCAAAACTCACAAGGGAGACAACCCAGAAACATAGAAAAGACAATCCAACATGTTGCATCTGCTATAAGAGTCCCCTCTATAGACAGACCATAACATTACGCAGATGCTTTTTAAAACAATTTACTTTTCTATGTATTTTAAAACTCTGCTGTGTTTCAGTTCATCTGGTCTTTGTAGCTTTTCAGAAAAATTCTTGCTCTAAAATTTATGGGAAGTTGTGATTGTAAACAACACACTGCGCATACGCAGTTTGGCTCCAAAATGTGGTACAGTCAAGGTACCGTTGCGTGCCGTTTATCATTGTCAAGAGTTGTTGTTCCGAGGAGGAAATTTACGTTAAATTGCATGAGAAGAATTTTAAAAATCGCCCAAAGAAGGGAGTGCCTCATGAAAGGTGTCGTTCTGGGAGGGAATGCAGAAGTCATAGTCATAGACATCGCGACCATTTCCTTCCGTGTCACAGAACGTCATATGTATCGGGACAACGAGAGCGAACAATATCCTCTTAAAAAAATATTTTCCAAGTTTATACGAAATCAGGTAAGGTTGTCCTGTTTCTATTCGATATCTCCATTCATCGCGATTTAATAGTGAGAATTGCGTCACAGCACACATGGTTACTTCTAACGCCCTAGTCTAATAATGGCATTGATATAAAACTTACAAATAAATAAGGCACACCAGAAACAACGCATCGTATTTCTCATGCAAAATTAAAAATATTTACTTTGAACATGACTTTTTTCGTAAGGACAATTGATGTAAGAATATAAGATTTTTTTTTTCGCAGAAAGTTTAGAAAGTATGGTGTAACAAAAACCTCTCACGGCTTGGGTTGATTTATTCTACCTGATGAATCAGGCTAAGATGTTCATAAACCTATAATAATAAATACATAATTTAAGATCTTCAGCAAAAGCTGACTGGGTTATTCAAGCAAGGACTGCTGGTTTATTCAAGCAAGTACTGGGAATAATCTAACTATCTATCTCTTTTGTCAAACCTCTGGCAAGGACTTACTTCAAAAATGTTCCGCACCAGGCAAATGAGAGTAGTAAAAAGAAGTACAGGAATAGCAAAAAGCAGGTGTGAATGAGTGTATGGTTAGATAGTATGTTCAATGTTGCCAGAGACAATGCGTCTGAAATCTAACCTGGGCCCAGGGGTGTCAAGAGGAGCCAAGAGCCAGTAGAAATACCCAGTAACTTTAGCGTTATCACCCAGCTATTTTTCTTGCATGAATGATTATCCGACCAGAACCAGACCACCGCCTACTTTTGGTGAATTGCCTTCTACTTCAAGAACTAGTGACAACCATGCTGCCCCATGTCAGCCTATCCAGCATTTTCCTAACAATAGATTTCCGTCCAAAGTTAGACATAGCCCAGTAGTCTGCCCTTCTTTGGACCAAATCTAGCTGATTAACAGTGGATTGGAAATAGGGAGACAGACTTATGAACCATATTCCAGCTGGGGTAGCTATGGAGTTAAGTGGGGTAGATTTGGTCTTTAAATTCATACCACGAAACCCTAGGGTTTTGGTTCGTTTTTGATGTTGACCGATTAATGTGTGTGTCTCAAGGAAGATCATTTGAGAGGAAATATCTAGGTATATTGCTGATACTATTACTAATATAGGAATAAGAATCACTTTTAAACATCAAGATGTGCTTGTATAGTGAAAACTATTTCATGTATATGCCAATTCCTATCATGTACGCTTACAAACTGACAATTGTGATGTAACTGCTCACAAACACAGGGGAAAGCTTCCCTGTGCTTACAACAAGATGATCAACTGTCGTAGTATTCGGATATACACAATACCCATAATTGTGGCATTACCAATCGGTTGAACTTTTTCTACACACTCACGCCTTTAAATTTGTTGAAAAATAACTAAACATGTCGTTGCACAAAACATACCTTTCTCACTTGTCATAGTTTTAAGGTTTTAGCAATCAAAAATTAAAAAGCATAAACATTAGTTCATGGAGAGTCGACACCGGTAAATTGGCCGCAATGTCGCATTCGATATTGTTTATAACTTAATACCAACCAATTACTTCTTATATCATAAAAATAATTCTTAAAATCATTTTAATCTATTTCATTCCGTATTTAGTTTTTTTGCGGTTTTAGATAATTCGTAAATAGGGAATCATACGCGATTCGTTCAAACTATTTTCGACCTAGTTCCGTTCCGACGCAATCCGTAATCACGCGTCACCTGTTTACTAGTAGCCCTGCCAACGAGCGCGTGAATATTTCGGTCACTCGATGGAAAATTTATTAGATACTTCAGATAAATAACGAACATATATGAATGAACGGTGCTTTTCTTTCCTAATTAACATGTTGTAATAATCTATAAATATACGGAATGAAATTGGCGGGAAATACCCTTACTTGTCCTTAAGCACATTATCTATCGCGTGCATGTCCTGGGTTATTGATTGGTAGGACATATTTCAATCGAAAAGAACCGTCACCCTCATGTATAGTAAACTTTAAAAGCCATATTTTAAGAAATAGATCTAGGCCTATAGCTCTACTTAAATCCATGAATGGCTGGTAGGCCTAAATCCTTAAAACTCTCGAGCTACAAGCGCGTATGAAGGAGTAGGCTATAAGTTTGGCAACATATCAGATTGTTTTATCTGAGACGTGTATGCCGAGGCATAGGCCTACATAGCATCACTTAGAATAGAATCTAGATTCTTGTTTCAAAAAACTTATTTATTTTAGATCCAACAACGATTGTGAAAAAAAAATCGATTCATTTTAATCAATCTTCATGATTGCTTCATGGGTTAGCCTACTAACCACTACGAGTGCGTGCCTATGATAATCAGGCCGGATTATGGTGTTCATGATTCAACCTTGTAAATGCAAGATTTGAACTCACGCGTACGACATTCGCTCATTAAGGCGCACTACTACTCGATCACTACACCCCCCATCGACCATGGTATTCGATTTAATAGGCTATAAATTGAACAACATGCGAACTTACGTGACATCTTTTATTTTCCCGTCTGACCACTTTCTTCACTGCTTTCATCTCCTGCAGTGGGTTAGCCTATCTCAGGAAGGAGCATGTTTTGGTATACTGAATGAATAAGATATAAATTGGAAATTACAAGTGTAGATGACTGCTAGCTAACAAGTCTAGAGTGTAATTACTAGGGAAACCAACGTGTATCTTGATGCATATAGTTAAAGCTAATAAAGTTTAGTTCAATATCAAAACCATAGAGAAAATTTCTCCAAACCGAGTAAGAATCATCATTTGATTAATTGTCTTTCCTGAGTTTCCTCCATTATTTCCTGCAGTCACTGATCGATTAAAACGTGCACTCCACAGTAAGACAGCAATGTTTCGGACGCCCAAATAATCTCGCACTGTCAGGCGAAAACTACAGAGTAAGACTGTGTGCATCACAGTCACCCGTATACATACTTATCTATACTTTCCCCATAGCTAACGAAATATTTTGTAAAATATTTAAGTGCAGAAGGTCTGTTTATGAACTGTTCGTCATGTTTCTCGCGTGACTCAAATGCTTTCTAATGGTTCACTGTTACATCGCCACATTATCGTTAAAATGTGTCATGTGTGATAAAGCTCAACCATTTGTGTTGCAACAGGTACAACTCAATATTGCAATATTTAAAAAGCATTAATGTTAAATTCAGTAGAAAAGTGGTTCAATACATAGGCTGAACAACTGTCATCGTGCGCTTATCATCCCGTATCGTTTAGGATGATTTGGAGACTCACCAAGAACATTCCTCGCTGGCTTTACTTTTTGAAACTGTATTTTCGAGACGTGTTTAACTTCAAATTTCAGTTCACTAGGTGCATAGAGATCAAATGTCATCATGACTTAACGATTAGAAAAAAGGCCATCAGTGTCAACTACATTTATATCTTAAATGCGTCGGCAGCAAATATTTGCTTCTTAATATCCATGGAAGAAGATAGTGAAGGAATGTATGCATCATATGTCCGTGGTAGTTTAACATCTACATGTATATCAAAGTGTTATTGATATTCAAAGTCAAAACATTTCGAGATAAATCACACAGGGAGTGAGCAGTAGTCCGCACATGTCGTCACACGTGTATCGAGTTGCAAACTTTAATTTAAATGGGATTGCATTATAATGAGTAATTTATACTACTTAAGTAAACTATCCTGTTACCTTAGGATAGATAATATTGAGTATGCAACACTATTCCCATCAAATAAAAGGATTTTACAGTCAAACATGACGATGGAGAACACCCGTGTAGAGACCGGTCTTAATATTGAAGTTTTACTGAATATATTATTAATTTTTTATATATAGGCGTCATTGTTGGGGAAATTGCATTTCGTGCGCTGTAGACACGAGACGTGATATCACATCCGGACACCCTAGACGCTTGGCTAAATTGTCATAGACGGTACCCATATAACGCGAATCATAAACTTTGTGACAAGAGACCAGTTTAACGATCTAAACATTATGGTATGTCGCGACCGGGACTCGAGCCCGTAACCCTCCCCATCCGAGGTAAATGCTTTACCAATTAACCACCGAGACGTTGTGTATAAATCATTTTTTTCATTTACAAGCATAATTATCTTGATGCAAATGCTCTAGATTTGTTTTCAAGTACATTTATCCAGGACTAGATCGCATGCTTGTAAAATTCGGCGTTACACGAGTTGAAACCAACTGGATACCGTTGAATAGAAACTGCTGTGAGTGTGTCATACTGTCCCTACAAAAATACCCAAAGAGTTCCCAAGTATGATTTGATGTACATTATCGTACAAATTTATGACCGTAAAAATGCAATCCAGTAAAACTTCAATAATAAGACCAAACTTGGAACCCTTGAAAACTGGTCTTATCATTGAAAGGGTCCGGATATTGAGGTTAAATAAGAGCAAAACTGTGAAAAAGGGCTTGAAAATTGTGTTCTTAATTTCGAGATGGTCTCATTATTGAGGTTTTATTATACTGTTATAAATATGAAACGTGTCCAAACATTTTTGTTTCACAATGTCTTACTGTACTTATTGAAAATGCAGATAACATAACTATATTGTTCATGCTTGTATCATGAAACACTTCCTACGCATATAATTACGATAAAAACACTTACAATACTGAAACAAACAGAAAAAACTACGGAGTTTCCATTCATTAATTGTTTAAAAAAAAATCCCCACCGAACGAAATATCAATGTGCATGTATGCATACTGATTATGAAACACTTCCCACGTATTTTGCTTGAGTGCAATTTAATACAATAACAAAAAAATAGACCGAAACTACACATTTCCCAATAAGCACATTATTAATGCGCGGATACACAAGAACGGGTCGCGTTTTTTTCCTAATTTCAGATGTGAAAGAAATGAATCATTAAGTATAATTATACGTAATTGTATCATATTTAAAGATAAAAAGTCGAGTACGTTGTCATTCTATACAACAAAAAAACGTTCTAGAAACGAATTGTAGAATGAATTGACATTCCGCACTGTATTGTATGTGTCAAATATATTTATCTTGTATTAATATATACTTAATTTAACTACAATTATTTAGGACATAATTTGTATCATAAAGCATGTAACTTTTTGTAGTTTGGAATGTACGTTGCTAAATATTTTTCAGTGTGTGTAAGGCCGTTTTTTTAAACATTTTTTTCAGTTATACATACAGCGGTCAGTATTCCTAACCAGTTTTCCTGTAAACTTGCCCTTCTGCAAACAGCTGATATGTTTCCAACATGAATAAGAAGTGGGGGACAAATGAACGTAGCCAAATGTCATGGAAAGATAATATGTCCAGCCCAGTCTCAGATGGCAACCTAGCGCTTTAACCACTAAGTTACCCAGGCTTCTCGATCTGATTAAAAAATAATTTCCATAACAACGCTACGCTTACTGTTCATTAGTCAGATTGCCAGACTTCTTAGAACTTAATACGGGTAGTAGGCGATCGTTTGTATCATAATTGTTTGTTTTCAATATTGTTAATCTTACATCATGATACGGTTTTTACCCGTTACCACAAAAACGCGGAAATTTCCGCACAAAATAAGGTATCTCCCTTTTACATAACCTACGCAAATATGATACGGCGGTAAATATGACATATGACTGGTTGGTAATTTTGACGTCATTTAGAAGCCTCATACAAATGAAAGATATACACTGAAACTATTTATAGAAGTTCCGGTAATACATGAACAGCCCAACCTCTACAGAGCGGTCATCTCTTGAGCCTCTCTTGAACAACATCCTCTCTTCAACAACAACCTCTCTTCAACAACATTAAATTTTATCCATTTTTCCATTACGATTAATTTAACCTCTCTAGAGCTGCAACCTCTCAACAAGAGCCGTAATGCGCGTCTCCCAGAGTGTGTGGCTATGGAGAGGTTGTACTGTAATATAATCAACCGATTCTTCATCGGAATGTTAGGACAAATGACATATTATACACCGTAATGTTTAAGGTGTGCAAGTTCAACCTGCAAACAACTGTGCTGGATATGATTACTCGGTTTCGTTTATTAGCGTACCGGCAAGCAGATGTCTTTTGACATATATTATATAGTTAAATGTCTATCCCAATATGAACCGTTGCTTATAAACATAGAAACAAATAAGTATTCAGTATATCGCTATAAATGCTCACATAAATGACTAAATACAGTAACTGTTTTAGTTGTTCGGTAGTTGTGGATATCGTAGTCAGGTAAAGGCATTAAACATTTAACTAGATCCATCCTTAACGAAATCTAGAGTTTCCTACTTTCGTTTCGTTTCGTCATGCGCTAAAAATAAATCGACTGGGAAATTTTTGAACCTAAAAATAGCCCATCACCGGTAAAGAGTTTGGCATATTAAACCTAGCTGCTTGACAGGACAGATGTATTAAAATTAAAGCTAGAGTTTATTAAATTATATTACCTCGGACCGTTAATCAAATTATTTAAAATGGCAATGTTTAATTATGTTGCTGTCTTTCTAGTTACATGGACAGTAGTGTCTGGTGAGTTGTTTTATACATGATTAAGTTATTTTTATACATTTCTTTATAAAATGAATGAGAGATGTTGGAACTGTTCATCAGGAGTTATACATTTTTTATTTGATTCCAAATTGTTGTTATTGAATGCTATTTATTTTAGAAGTTGATAATTTCATTGCAATGTGTTATGCCATAATAATGAATAATAAAAAAAATGAATAAAAATCATAATATAATAGATCTCAAAGTCTATATTTTTATTATAAATTATTATCTTACTTAAATAAAAAAATCTTTATTCATCCACATAAGTTTATTACTTGCTCACAGTCTAAGTCCAGGAATTGACAAATGCACATGTGTCTCATTTGGAAGAGTGAGACAATTAATATGGCGACTCTTCAGACTTAGTCTAAATCTTGTTGAGTATGCTTGCAATGAACATTTATAGAAAAAACATGCTGTTTCATTTGCTTACGGATTTGTATGAATATTCACGAGTGCCAGGAAAATATTGTACAGTACAATCATGTACTTGCAAACTTTATACAGTAAATCCTCAATAATAAGTCTTAATATGGAGGTTGAATAAAAAGTGGAACAGTCAAAATGGACTTGAAAAGTGTGGTCTTAATTTTTAGGTGGTCTTGTTATATTGAGGTGGTCTTTAAGTGAGGTTTTACTGTATGCTTTAAATTATATGATATAATGAAGGAGAAGATGTAAGACCAGGACTCAGCGGTATAAATTATTATCTCTTCTATGCTTTATGTTTGTTTACAGTTTTAATCGCCAAGTTGCAACCCTCTTTTTTGTTCTGTTACTGACTGCAATTGTTAAATGAGCTTGATTATAACTCATAGACTACATACTGGTACTTGTAGTATAATTGAAATGCTGCCCCCTGCAGGGAAGCTTCCAAAATGAGTACAGCTGTGATTCACTCATACAAAGCCTGGTGTTGACATTTCAGCTTCAAGAATTCTCAAATTCAACTTCATGAATTCATGATCATGAATTTGTAAAGTTGAAATTGTTAATTCGTGAAGTTGAAATCGTTAATTTGTGAAGTTGAAATCCTTGATTCGTGAAGTTGAAATCGTTAATTTATGAGGTTGAAATCGTTAATTTGTGAAGTTGAAATCCTTGATTCGTGAAGTTGAAATCGTTAATTTATGAGGTTGAAATCGTTAATTTGTGAAGTTGAAATTGTTAATTGGTGAAGTTGAAATCATTAAAGCGTGAAGTTGAAATCGTTAATTGTTGAAGTTGAAATCATTAATTCATGAATGAATTGTTGAAGTTTGAAATCATGAATTCGTGAAATTGAAATCTTGAATTTGTTAAGTTGAAATGGTAAATATGTGAAGTTGAAATTGTGAATTCATGAGTTAGTTAAATTGAATTCATGAATTTGTGCAATTGAAATTGTGAATTTATGAAGATGAATTCTTGAAGCTAAAATGTCACCACCAGGCTTTCCTACATTCCTAAATTTACCATATAATAATTTGTATTTGCTGTTTCATTTATTACTATTCATGATCACTTTTTATTTCTTAATAGGTTCCACCACTTGTGGCATCATAGATATAGATGATTCTAGTAGGATTTGTTGTAATGGAAAGAGTCATCCCAAAAATGTAAATTCGAGAGAACAAGCGTGTTGTACACCAGACTTTGGAGATGGTGAGTTCTTCTTGTTATTTTATACAGGGGCTGATGCATGATTTTCAGTTTGGGGGCATAAATTATGGATGGGGATAGAAGGAGCAGTGTTCCCTTGTTCAGCAGGTCTAGAGGGGAGGGGGCCGGTCGTCTTAAACCTCCCCCAGAAGCCCAGAGGGGCTTTTTCGCTGATTCTTAAGAAAAATATACGAAATGTTGCTCTGAATGCATCCACCATACTTAATGGGTATACATGTATTATATGTAGATATGGTAGGAAAATGTTTTTTCCCCTTCAGCTACATTATGCGAAACAAGCTTGCCAGATTTGAGGGGCCATGCCGGCTCCGTTTCCCTAAAGCTTCCTATTCTACCCATCCTTTGTTTTATTCATGTTAAGGCCAACACATTTTGAGTAAGCATTAAAACAAATCAGGCACTCTGATATGATCACATGACATTCACGTATTGATGTCATGGCATATTTCGGTTTAAAGGTAAATATTTTTTTCTATCAAAATACAAATGTATGTCATTTTTTAGAAAATGGCATGTTAATGCCTTCAAGCAGACGTACTCTGAGACATTAAAAGTTTCGTGAAACTGCAAAACACAAGTCAGATACAGGTAGTTCTTTTGTTAGAGCTATCTCGGCACGTAGGTCAGGATAGAAAACACTCGTATCAGACTCGTGTAGTGTCGGGGAAACTTGACAAAAATGACAATGCAGTATTGTAGAGTACATCTGCATGAAGGCAGTGGCCCCCAATTTTCTAATATTTATGACTAAGAATATTTGAAATACAACTATGTACCATTAAGTTATTTAACATCAGTTTGAAACAAGTTATTTCCACTAAGGTTCAAACGTCACTTTAGAAACTTGTCTGGAAGAAAACTTTCTTCTTTGACATTGGTTATAAATTACACTTGAAATGTATATCTAAATTTTCACTGTTAAAATTTATTTAAATTGTCTAATTTTTTTTAGGTCAAACAAAATATAGTAACTTTGTACTAATGTACCAGGTAGTAACTATAGTAACACACTTTCTGGTCAGGAAGCAGGAAAGGGGAATCCCCTGATTTTCTGTACGGGAAGTCTCTTCCGCAGAATGTAGTGTATTATTCACTGTATTTAATCCTGATTTCAGGTGTATTGTATGACACAACCAAAAGCCATTGCTGTAGTGGAACTATACGGGAGACAAACATTCACATGGAGATTGATGAACCATTCTGTTGTGGGAATGCGTTGATTAGTAACCAAAGAGTAGAGATATGTTGCAATGGTAAAATATATCAGAGAAAAGATTACTGTAAGTACTGTTACAGTTATGACATTAACTTTAAGAGTTTCTCTTTCTATGTTGTATCCAAAAAATAAAGATGGACAACAACAGAGAGTACAGTAAAACCTGACTTTATGACCACCACAATAATAAGACCACCTTGAAATTAAGAACACAATTTTCAAGTCCATTTTCACTGATTTGCTATTTATTCAACTGCAATATTAAGACCAGCTCACTATTATGACCAGTTTTCAAGGGTCCCAAATGGTGGTCGTATTATTGAGGTATTACTGTATTGACATAACGCAATTTGGTGCTATAGGGGAAGGTGTGGAGGCTGCAGTCCCTCCTCTAAGAAAATTTAAGATATTTTTCAGATTTAGGCATTTTTACCAAACCTAAAATTTATTAATGTCAGACTGTCTTAATTTTATGACACAACTTCGTAAGTTCTGTGTACAGCTGCCACACACCTGATGAGGGTATTGTGTTAACTAGCTTCATTGAACACTGTGCTACATTTTCCACAAGTCAGCTGTACATATCTTCTGTCAAGCCCAACTTTATGAACACATATCATCAGGTGTATATATGCAGTGATGTGTATCAGTATGTTATTGTACATACATTACATTGAACCCCTTTTTGGGCTATTTCAACAAGAAGATGTTATTGTACTATTTCAGACTGTGATACAAAAGCAAGGATAGCATTGCTGCTTAGTGAGATTGCTTGTTATAAGAAAGACAGCCCGGAAGATTATACAGTTTACCGTCTCAAAAATGTTCGTTGCTGCGGGAAAGGGAAACTTAATGTGAATAATCAAACGCATAAGTGTGAAGATGAAGAAGTTGTTCCAATCAGAGGACCTAAAGAGTGTGGTAAAGAAGAGTATTTTTTAGATGAAGCAGTGTGCTGTAAGTCAGGTAAGGAACTGTTGAATCAGATATGTTTGTGAAGCCAATATTTCAGGAATTGGAGTTTTCAGGGTTTTTCATGAGATTCAATGTGCACAAGTTTCTACTTTCAGTTTTGCAGTAATATATGAATCTGCAATATACTAGAACAGAAACAATTCTTGTGAGCTATGACAATGTTTCTTTACAGTATAACCCTGAACCTTAATAATTCATTGACTGATGTATGACCACAGTGCTCTTAAAATATCTTATTTTCATTCACATTTCAAATGCTTGATTTGCTGATTTATTATACTTGCCATTTTGGCTAAAAAAAATTAAGAAATAAAGAAAAAAATACATGTACATTAATAACATGTGAATACATCTAGGGGTTAAAGTGAAGTTAGTATATTAGCCCATTAATGAAGAAACAGACGGACATGTTTTGCTTTCACCCCTCGGCATGTTTTTTTCTTGAAATGATTTCTTCTATGATAGATAAGTGTAATATTAATCCAAATGTACTAGTATATACACTGCAACTCCATTATAATGCGGTCGGTTATTACACGATCTCCATTATAACGCGATGTCGTCTAGGCTTCTGATTTTTTTCATGAAAAATCCTACAATTTGTTAAAAAAGAGAGAAAATTTCTTCGAAATTGTTTGTTTTCCGTGATGTGCCATTTGTTGTTTCGCATAATCATGTGCTGTTAAAGAACCTTGATCGCAAATCGATAAGATTTTAATTGAGCGAATGGCCATAGGGTAGTCAGTACCATGTATTGTGGTAGAAATTTATAGCCAAATGTTCTGTGTGCTTGTAGGAGAGGGGAAACCTGACTACGTGAAACCTATTCCCAAAGACATTAAATTCCATGGAGTTGATCCCTTAGTTCAATGTATAAATGGTGAGATCATCGACGAGTACAAAGAGGAAGTGCGTGAGATAAATGGACGTACCATCATTATACCAAAAGGAAAACTTCATTGTGGTAACAGTAAGTACATGTATTTAACATTTTTTTAATGAGACACTCGTGAGGCCTTACTTACAAAAATGTTTATTTGCACTGTTACATGACTGTCTCATGAATAATGTCGAGACTCAATTTATTTTTTCGGGTTCATTGATGAAACATTTTTTAGCTATTACAGTACTTAACTAAACTAATAAAAAGAAACTACCTACCTACTCACTGTTAAAATCTCAGGTCTCGTTACAACAAACAAACACTCTTTTACGGATGGCCTGGTATAATTTTTGAACATCTTGATCTAAGAGAGGCAATATATGTGCCTGTGTTCAGACGAAATATGCTAGAAAAGAAACAGTACTTGTTTGACCTAGAACATTGTTTCTCAACCGTTGAATCTGCTTGTGCTGTTGGGTAGCGTTGAGCTTTAAGCGTTTACTTCTCTTCTTTATTTATTGTAATTAAACACCAGTACAGTCAACCCTCGTCACACTGACATTCATTATAACGGAACAGTCAACCCTCGTCACACTGACATTCATTATAACGGAACAGTCAACCCTCGTCACACTGACATTCATTATAATGGAACAGTCAACCCTCGTCACACTGACATTCATTATAACGGAACAGTCAACCCTCGTCACACTGACATTCATTATAACGGAACAGTCAACCCTCGTCACACTGACATTCATTATAACGGAACATTCAACCCTCGTCACACTGACATTCATTATAACGGAACAGTCAACCCTCGTCACACTGACATTCATTATAACGGAACAGTCAACCCTCGTCACACTGACATTCATTATAATGGAACAGTCAACCCTCGTCACACTGACATTCATTATAACGGAACATTCAACCCTCGTCACACTGACATTCATTATAACGGAACATTCAACCCTCGTCACACTGACATTCATTATAACGGAACAGTCAACCCTCGTCACACTGACATTCATTATAACGGAACAGTCAACCCTTGTCACACTGACATTCATTATAACGGAACAGTCAACCCTTGTCACACTGACATTCATTATAACGGAACATTCAACCCTCATCACACTGACATTCATTATAACGGAACAGTCAACCCTCGTCACACTGACATTCATTATAACGGAACAGTCAACCCTCGTCACACTGACATTCATTATAACGGAACAGTCAACCCTCGTCACACTGACATTCATTATAACGGAACAGTCAACCCTCGTCACTCTGACATTCATTATAACGGAACATTCGTTTAACAGAAACATATTGTGTGGGAACAAATCAGCACATTCAGTCATTGAATAAATTAAGTATAACTACATGCTCATTATAACCACATAAATCCAGGAACAAACATGGTCATTTTAATGAGAGTTGACTGTTAATTAATGCTATGGACCAGAGGGCTATATCAATAGGTGTTATTTCTACATTTTAGAGATAATAAAATTCTGAGCTAGTATTTTTGAGCATAATTTAATGCCTATATTTGTATTCAAGACTTTTTTATAGCTGTATATTATTACTTAACAGCCTACTTCGATAAAGACTCGATTGATCCGATGGTCCATTGTTGCGATGGTGTTCTAAACTACAATAGGCCAGGAAGCAATGTTCAGTGTTGTGGTGATGTGACCGTTGACCCTACAAAGGTCACATGTTGCAACAACACGATTTATCCACTCAAGAAATTGTGCTGTGGAGATATTGTGTATGATCGAGAACAAAATGATGTTACCTGTTGTCAACAACAGCTTGCCAGCATTCACTCACATATTTGTTGTCCGGCCTATGGTGGAAGGTTGCGGGTAAAAAATGATACCCTAGATGATAGATGTTGCGGACTGACTCCATACAACACTGTGAAAAAGGCTTGTTGTGGACAAAAGACTTATGACAAATGGAATACAACTACGGTAAATCTACATTGTACTTATAATATAAATAAAAAGATTGCTTTGTAATCATCCCAAAATTATGGGTTCACTGAAAACTATGGCAACTTTTATATAAATACATGGGAGTTACGATAGTCTTGCGTTGAACATTTGAAATGAAAATGGATGAGGGAGAAATGTGAACGTCAACAATCCCTGAAATGTACATAATTTATTCAATCCTGTAATTTTATACACTGCACTTATAATTGTCTTTTTTATCTCATGTACAAACCAAAGAAAACGTATATTTACCAAGCCTGTAATGCACATTAAGACTGAGGATTTCTTCTTAGAAAAGTTTTTTGTTTCACACTGCTGGAGTACATCCACAGGAGATTTTCACGAATTCTCTCCCTTTATCCCATCTAGAGTTCTCTCTCTTTATCCCGTATGTACGAGTATATATAAACATACGGTATAGTATAAAGGGGATAAAGGGAGAGAACTCTGGAAGGGATAAAGGGAGAGAACTCATGACAATCTCCTGTAGGTACATCCAGGGGTACCATGTGTTTAAGGTCATTTATTTGACCTTTCATACAAATGGCAGCTTGTATATTTATTGTAAGACTCGTATCGTACACCGATATAAAACACGCAGGCATAGCTCCGATGTGGTAGGAACATGTGCCCCACCCACCTGTTCCGTATTTAATCTTTGCTCTAGTTACAGATCAGATCAATAACATTAAATTGAGGGTTTTATTATAATTTTGTTTGAACTCAATTGTATTACAGCATGAATGTAAGAATGACGAAGTACAGGAAAAACCTAAAAATTTGACGGTAATAATCATAAACAAGATAAATAGAACCCTGAGTAAAAATGCAACCCAAAGAGAAGTCGTGAACAACTGTGTATGTCCCACCTATTTAACACCAGGCATGGATTGTACCAAGCGCAATGGTGAGTATTATTAGATGTATATGGTTAAATTCAATGTTGTAGGGAACTGTGATTATAGTTTCACACCAGTTCAAGTTTCCATGGTCACCTCAGAAGGTAGAACCAAATGATAATGTTCAATAGGTTAAATATTGGCTGAAATATATGCTAGAAGTGTTAGATTAACTGATCCACATAATATCTAGAATTCCGACTAAATTAGCTAACTTGCATATAAAATACATTGTAATTAACCCTTGCTTGGTATATGACTGATCCACATGTTGTACTTGGTATATATACTGTATAGACTGATCAACATGTTGTACAACTTTGGTAAATATACTGTATAGACTGATGCACATGTTGTACTTGGTATATATACTGTATAGACTGATGCACATGTTGTACTTGGTATATATACTGTATAGACTGATCCATATGTTGTACTTGGTATATACACTGTATAGACTGATGCACATGTTGTACTTGGTATATATACTGTATAGACTGATCCATATGTTGTACTTGGTATATACACTGTATAGACTGATGCACATGTTGTACTTGGTATATATACTGTATAGACTGATGCACATGTTGTACTTGGTATATATACTGTATAGACTGATGCATATGTTGTACTTGGTATATATACTGTATAGACTGATGCACATGTTGTACTTGGTATATATACTGTATAGACTGATGCACATGTTGTACTTGGTATATATACTGTATAGACTGATGCACATGTTGTACTTGGTATATACACTGTATAGACTGATGCACATGTTGTACTTGGTATATATACAGTATAGACTGATCAACATATTTTTCTTCCAGAATACCGCTTCTTCGTATTAAAGAAACACCAGTATAAACCAACTATGGAAGTAGTTCTCTTGACTCCAAAATCTTTGGAAGGGATTAGATTGACCCTTCGTTCAAAGGACATGTGTAGGTGTATTGAAGAACTAAGTTCTTACAGCATGTTTACCAACAGGGACTACGGACAAAAAATCCTGGATCAAGCATTCAGTCTCGTATTTTCCAGACGTGACATCATCTCAAAGCTTAGCATGGTAGGGTCTCGTATGAGGCCTGCGGTTCAGTGCAAATTATACAGGTTTCATAAGGAACCACGTAGTTAATGAAAACCTTTATTTAGATTCCGAGTTTAATCAGGAAAACAACTTTCAAGTTCAGAAGGTTTTAAAGTAATTGCTAAATTATCAGTTTTATTCCTATTTAAAATGTGGCCGAATTGAGGAATTTATTTATACTATTGTTTCGTCATTTCTGTTGATAAATTCTTATATCGCTCGCTACACACAACAAATAATGAATGACAATTTTGTGTTTGAGCCACTGAAAATCACAAAATGTATCTATTTAGTGATAAAAATCTCAAAGTCCTATATGATGGAAATACTATTGAAAAACAAATTGTTTTCGAAAAATGCTTACTTGCATTCCATTTATCATTTTTAGAAAAATAAAAAATGTTCTCATTGTTCCATAAGAACAAGGTATGATAAGCTAACAGTTACTTTAATACTTTAAATTTAATGTTCGTTGAATATTTTGTAACTATTCTGATAAAATTTATCAGCTTATTTTTAATTTAATGTTAGTTGAACATTTTGTAACTACATTGTATTCTGATCAAATTTTACTGGTTACATTTTTGAATTGCCATTAGGGCATCACATTAACAAATATTTGCCAATACAATTCATTCACTATGAGTACATTACGTATCCATAGATACTGAATAATGTACAAAATACTAAAAAGGCCTAAAACTGTGTAACCATAGCAATGACTAAACAAGAAAAAAAGAAATTTGGGGGGAAATCTCTATGTTTTGCCATTAATAAATAGCATATTATACTACCAGATTTTTCTTAGTCTTAAAGGTACATATAGTCTTATTTATTTGACAAAATATCCTTAGTCATAAATATGAGAAAATCGGTAGTTATTGCCTTCAATACAGATGAACTCTACAACACGTTTCTTATATGTTTTCCAAACCCCACAACTTATGCGTACTCTTCAAATACCACACGGTGTTTAACACTTTTTGAAACTCAATACCATGAGATTTTTAAATATTATTCAAATGATTGCTAAAATACATAGTATTATAAAAATGGAATTGGAATGGAATTGTAATTTATAAACACTGACAAAAAATTTGCTCAAATTTTATATCAGTATGCTCAGAATCAATCTGGTCAGAATTTAAATATTATTGTTTCAGAAGCAACAGTTGCTTTTATTTTTAATATTACGCTTATTTTAAAAGCACAGCTATTAGTTTTTGCTTGTAGGCTCTTCTACAATGTATCCTATTTAAGAAATATTTATTTTATACTTTTACATTGAAAAGACTTCAGGATAAATATGATGGTAGCCACAATGTTATACTGTTTGCTTGTATTTTTGCGGTACAAATAACGTAACTGAAGAAAAACTTACTTCAATTTTCTTTTGTGTTCAGTTTCTTCTTTCAAATCATTCACAGTTAATTGATGCTGACAATTTCAAGTCTTTTCCCCGTATTTTTCGTATTATGCTGTATTGTTTCAACGTAGGTGTGAGGTGTTGTTGTCAAAAAACAAATTACTGCGAAACAGGAAGTAACGCGAAAATAGCAGCGAACAGTATACTATATACATGCAATCATAATATTTTAATATGTAATGTGAATGAGATTTACTTGTAATATACATGTAGTAAGTTTTATGATATGGTTTGTACTAATTCATGTTTTTATGTAGGTTCTTTGTACTATCTGACTTTTAATTTTTTATTTCTTTTTTTTTATCGCTCATATTTTTTGTTATGCCTGTACCAATTTCATGTGTCATCATTTTTGTGTGCTGCCTATCTTTACTAGATGCAATGGCGTTTCTATATATCCTACTATAAGTCAATTATCCATTTTCCACGTGAACTTTTAAAAAACCAAGTCAGTTTTTTTTTAGTTTTGTATTTCATAAGTCCATTTATCTAATGTACATGTAGGCGATAAACATCAAAGATTAAGCGCAAAACTGTTGTTTACTAAGAGTTACGATAATTTTGCCCCATAGACGCGATGTATTTAAATATTGGATCACATTTAAGACACTATTCATCAAAATTCATTTTTATACTCTGTCCAGTAATAATTATGCAATACTCATTATTTCATTTGATATTTACTTAGATTGGCAGCTTTTGTATATGGTAGACTGCTGATTTTCATGTCAAAAGATTAATTGTTTATAGGGCAAATATATATTCATTTAGGATCACAGCTAGAGTTATGATTTATCCGAGCCTAAGGGGGTTCGAAGGCATCCTTGTCGGAAAAAGTACATGATGTCACACATTTCAGTTTAATGCCTCATTATAGCTGCGAGCCTTTTTTAATAATTTTTTGCTTATGTCATAATTTATGTCAACATACAAAATCTAGTCCCCAATTTGATTGGCTTCTATAAAATAGACCACCAAACATTTTGATACTTCATTTAATAGCTTTATTGTACTTGTCTCCCTTCATTTCTAGGATCACAGAATTTCTTTGCATCATGATACAGTTTAAGGTATCACTCGTTAACCATTGGATATCATGAGAAATTAATGCAATGCTGTTCATTAAAGGTTTTAGTGGTACATGTATCTATATTGATAGGCCAATACAAACTTTTCCTATATGTAAGTCTAGCCCTAATCTAACTTCTGTTTCTAATTTTGTGACAATTACCTGTCTACTTCAATGGACAAATAATTTGTACTTACAGTTACAATTCTTTTTCTGAAGCATCTTTAGTTCAATGGCATTTCTGGTGTTTTTTTCATGGTTATTTTAGAAAGTGCTGGAATTTAACAAGCATAGTGTCTTCTGGTTGATATGACAATTTAAGCAGTTCTGTAAGGGCATTTGATTGGTTAATTTTTAGTCCAGTCCTAAAATTGACCAATGACAAGGCTGCATTCTAAGACTGGGCTCCAAACTTAGTTTTATAACCTTGGGCTCAGATTTGCTATTTTACAAGATTACTTTAATGATTTTCATCTTTTTTTTTTAATTTCGTGGTTTTGTGCCGTATTAGCATTTACTGTTGTTTTTATCTCCATTCTTCATTGCAAATGTTTGTACATATTAATTATTATTTGTTTCATTATTTTCATTTTGATGTAAAATATGAGTTGTCTCCTATTTTTTTATAAAATGAATGTTTGTTTGGATATTGAGCAGTTGCAACTACATCTGTATCAAAACATAAATACTTAAAGTTTCCAGGTTTTCCTGGTAAAGAAATTCCATTCAATAATCGTGTGACTCTAATGTGTATATACATGGTATTTCATAGTACATTTCATAAATATTTTATTTATTTGTGATATCTTGTCTGTTAAACATGTAAATGGCACACATGTGTGTATTTTGGTTTGTATAAAATTGGTACCTGTATGTATATGATGATGAATTTTGTTTGATATCGTAGCATTTTTCTTTATTATTTTGTGAAAGACAATTTATTGTGTTATAAATGCATTTATCAACCCTGTTGATCATGTTAGACTGTTCAAAACATCAATGGGGATTAGTCCATTATAGAAATATAGGAGGTTTATAGTTAAATTTACAGTGTGATGGATAATAGGGCATGTTTAAGAATAACTTTTGTTATAACTTACATAATTCACATCATTTCTGAAAACTTTATTCATGACATTAACAGCATTATTGCTATGGTAACTGTATAGGGCACTGCATTTTTAAGTAAATGTTTGCATTATTCTTTTTTTTTTATAATATGCAAATTTCACAATACAGAATTTTATTTTCATTGGCATTCATGTCTCATTTCAGATATAAAAGCCTATTATTATATATTAGGGGTCCAAAAGGGGCCCATTGCAATTGGGAAGAGATAGAAACCCATGACACCATTAAACTTTGTTTTCTATCACTCATATCATTTTTTAATTTTTATCACATACATTTTTATACTACATGTATTAGTTAATGACTGGATTCATTTTTGGTGAAAAATAATATTTTAGATGTTCTAATATTAGTATTTTGTATGTTTTCTTATTTTTTTTATTTTTTTGATCAATTTATTGAAATGAAAGATTTAGTGTTCAAATGGATATGATTTGTACAAAATTTGTTTCCATTTAGTGTAAACTTCAAGAGGTTTTGCCATGATGTGTCGTAAAGTTTTTGTTCATTTTACCTTCATTGTTATAAAATAGCAACAGTTATCAGTATATGAACCGGACTGTAGTATTTCAACTATCCTGATAAGGTAATACCTATATTTAGCTCATTTGTAATGTGCAAAGTCAATACAAATTTATCTTACCTGTTCTATGCTCAATTTGACAAACAGGATGTTGCCACTACATAAACACAAGTACGTTTAAAAGTTTATGTCTGATAGAAGGAAGTGCACGGTAGTAAAAATACCCTCTTCCTTCCGAAATTTCACGACAACAAATATTTTACCAGGATATGATCAGTAAAAATTTAATTAACGCAGTCATACTTCCTGATTATTATAAACATAACTGTACAACCAGTTAGCGAATGACTCAATTAAAAGTAAGCTTAATGTATGGATTGACAGGTGTGAGCAAAATGACAGTCATGATTTAAATGAGTTATATGTTGTTAATTGTATACATGTAGTCTTGTACAGTACATGCATTGAACCTGACATTGGTATGGTTATGAATTTTGGTAAATCACAGTCTAGAGTTAAAACTGGTGTAGACTTACCGATTTGTATGAGGTATAAAACTGACCTGGTATTAACACTGTACAGCATACATACATATATAAAGGAAGTATAAAACCGGAAAGAAGGAAGTTTCAACTGAAATTCAACAAGTCAAAATTTTATGAAGTTTTCCTTTCGTATACTTGTTCCAACTATTTGAAAATAGATTAATATCAAAAGCTGTATAGATTAGGTATTTGATATCATTTGTATTGAATTTTGAAGTAAACTAGTATGGGAAATTCCATTGATATTTGATTGGTTGAAATATATGAAGGCTTGTGATTTGATTAGTTAAAATATATGAAGGCTTAGGATTTGATTGGTTAAAATATATGAAGGCTTGTGATTTGATTGGTTAAAATATAATGGAGCCGATATTTTCATTGAAATACAAGCATGTTCAATCACTTCGTTCTTATTGAATTTTGACTTAAACTAATATGGAAATTCCACTGAAATTTGATTGGTTAAAATATAATGGAGACTACATTTTCATTGAATTACAAACATTTACAATCAAACTGAAAGTCAGGTATTCAGGTCATTTTGCCATAACGGGTTAATCAGTATATTAGGTGATAAAAATTGATAAGGGTATTTTTATAACATTCTTTGTTGTACATAGTAATTTATCAAACCTTTTAAAGTTTAAAAGTCTACAAATTTTATACTTTCTGTTTATGACAAAACAGCTTAAAGAATTACCACTATGCACTTAATAAGGTCTCTTGTAATTATAGTAACTATGATGCCCGTTCAGTTAGGTCAATCAGTAATCCACTTGACTACATGTATTAATCTAGAGATACAGCATAAAGCCCAAAGCAATTAACTAATTAATTAATTAGTGACAATGATCAGCATTTTTTTGGGAAAAAAACCTAATTGCTGTACATACCAATTAAATGTTCATAGATATAAACTTTTTCTTCCAGTTATGCCAACTCTTGCTACTATGTCGGACATCTATGTCCGTGTTTTATATGTCCGTCTACAACCAAGTCTTCCAGACAAAAAAACATATCAGGAAGTTATATAGTTTATTAACTTAAATTATAAGAAATATTGGATTTTTTTACTTTTTTTCCATTCATGGAATGGTTCAGTTTCGTTGAAAGATGTTTTGTTTTGTTTTGTTTAACCAGATTGTTTGACAATAAGGCTGTAAGACAATCTATATACACTTATTATTTTTGTAAATACATACTGCATTTATGTAAATATTCATAATATTTATAATTTGTATATTTTATCTGTGCATGTTTAATTGCAATATTATGGTATTTTACTGGTAAATTAAACCAGTTTAAATGTTCTGTACATGTATGTTAGTTTTGGTGTGTGTATAGTCAAAATTAGTTGAGAATGCCATTAGTTGTATACACTATGTTGATTGGTCAGTACTTTCCAAAACATGTTTTCATTGGCTGACCATATCACGGTTTGTTTACAACTGTTCTAATAGGAATAAAAATAGAATATAGAACAGTAAAATGTAATGTATTAGTCGAAGATACGTAAATAATACTTGTTTATTATTTTCAATATTACTGGTATGATTTACTTGTGTATCTGATCAAGAATACTTTTCCCTGTCCATTACTGGTTAGTTGGTTATTGTACTGGTAAAAAGCAATCTTGTGATCCAAAACTATTCTTCTGTGATTGTAAAGATTTTTAGTTATTCCAGTAATGAGAGTTTTGTATTCTTGTTGAATTAATTTTCACACAAATTATATTGTGACTTTTTTTCAAAAAAGATATATTTGTTGGGCACTCTAATATAAACTGTTACACGGCTGTGGAGTAGTCAATGTTTTTTCCTTTGTTAGAATTTTATGTTTACATTGAAATCTCAATTCTAAGACCACCTTTGATTCTGATGAAAGTTGTGAGGTGGCCTGATTATTAAGACATGAATATGAAATAAAAAAAATAAAGAATCCATAATATGTGATCATATCGTTGAGATGTCCTTAATGTTCAGGTGGTCTTTCATTGAGATTTTGCTGTATTTAAATGAGAAAGATACCTTGTTCAGTGTGCAATATGCATCAAGAAATTGTCTTTTATTAATACATGTATTTAGGTATCTATTTATCTGCAGTTAAATCTCAATAATAAGACCATCCTTGGAACCCTTGAAAACAGGTCTTCTTATTGAGGTGGTGTTAATGTTGAGGTTGAATAAAGCGCAAAACAGTGAAAATGGATATGAAAACTGTGTTCTTAATTTTGAGGTGGTCTTATTATTGAGGTGGTCTTTAAGTAAGGTTTTACTGTATATACAATGTATACTGTTAGGACTTTCCTTACGGGTATTAATGACAGGTGCACGTCAGTGTAAAAGAAAAAGATAAAAGAGGTGTTAGAAGCCGACTGTAAAGTGAGATAGTAGAGAGGATAAAAATATGAGAAGTGGTAACAAGAGTGTAAATTTAGTGTAGTTACTGTCGTGAAAAGAAGGTTGTTCCATAATACCACTGTACTTGGGGGGTAAAGAATAATTGTTTAAATTAATTTGATGACATATACAAAGTACATATAACAGTAGAGATAACATTGGTACCTCGTGTGTGAATTATGATTGTTAAATGTTATTAATGTGTGTTTATGTTATTTTTGTAAGTTTTGTTAAATAAACAATGAAATTTAAAGTTTTGTATCTTGTTTGATTTCTGACCTCAACAATCCCCAAGTTTTGTATCTTGTTTGATTTCTGACCTCAACAATCCCCAAGTTTTGTATCTTGTATGTTTCTGGGTAGGACTTTTATTCTATGTAATGTTTTGACTGAATATTATTTGACACAAGATGATTCCTGACGGTTGGGAATTTGACACGCCAAATGATTCTGGTTCGCTGGAAATAGACTTTGGCCGGTTTTTAAATTAATACCGAAAATGGGAAATCAGCATATCACACAGTGGAGATTTATACAAAATGCTTACCTAGACCCAAACATGAAAATTTGACTATTTCGCCTGTGTCAGCCCGCCACCCGTACCTCCTTGGGCGAAATACTGTAGGTGAATACACAGATACGAACATACACACCCAAACTAAAATATATAAACATAAACTATGCACTACAATAAATAAACATGAATGAAGATTATGCATAAAAACTACCATAGTCTTAAAGACATAATGAGCTTGAGTTGAGAACTAGCCTTTAAGAAAAAATCGTAAAATATAGAAAACGCCGGAAACACGGAAATTTAGTTCTTGGTGATGATAGTTTTATCGGTGTGAGGGAACAGAGTAAAATATTTAGAGTGATACATTTGTATATGTAAAGTCATATGTGAAGTTCATAATATAATATACAAACACGTATTGACATATTAAGATATATCTAGATTGTTGCTTCTGCCAATACACTCAGCAAAATGTGTACGATATATTACTGATTCATGACTTTTAATTTGATGTATGTTGTTGCTGATCGGTCGTAAACTTGATTTCAACTGAGGGTCAAAATGGATTAATTATTTCAAGTCGAACGAAGACATTACTTGTACGATGGTATCTGCATTGTTGAATATTCATTTACTGTTTCAAAAATATCAATAAACAAGAAATATCTTGAAAAAAGATGGTCGGCGCAATTTGAATGTTAAGACTTGTTGTGCAACATAAAAAAATGCCGTGATGTTACGATTGCTGATCACTCCAGATCCAAAATGGATTTGGGTAAATTCACCGAAATTTCAGTGGATTTCGGTAAGGTAACGTACCCTTTATCGAAAGGTTAACAAATCCGCGTTAAGGTTACAAACGTTGTTCGGTTGAAGAGAAATTGCCTTGGTGGTTAACGTAAGATTTGATTGGTGTACACAACACTGATATGCAAAAAGCAAAACCATGTTAGTACGGCTGCGCCGAATAACATAGTGATTAATTAGAAAGATTGTTCATGGTATAGACTACCATGTCTCCCCAAAAAACTACATACGTGTTGTACTGTATGAACTTGAGCCGACATTGTAGGAACTTGTTATGGTAAACGTTTATGCCAAGAAAATATCCTGGAATACAAGGGCAAAAATAAATGATACAGACACGATTTTGTGAAAGACGGACGGACAATCGGGACAAAAACGTATTTTTTGCGTCGACATAATTACGTTAAGTTTCAAAGACTCGTTGTTAGTGTTTATATTCCTTCTTTTTGGCGAGAATGTGACAAATACGACATCGCCACTTGATTCGAGCTGTCACCACTGAAGTAATATCTCGACTTTAACAGAACTCGAGTATAAAACGTTTGCTCCATCCAGTCCTACGAATTAGGGGGCAATAATCGACGAACTTTGGCGGCTTGTGTCAACAAACATGTCAGATTGAATTGCTGATAAGATTCCTAAGCCAAAGTCTGCTCTACAAGAATATAAATGCAGTGTTAGTTAACATTCAGTCCTACGACTAACTACCACTTTCTCTCTCTGAGACCAGCTGAAACAAGTAACTGTTCATGCTCAACGGGAGTTTATTATTGTTCCCTGATATTGACCCCAGCTCCCTTCAGCATGTGTTATCTGATATTTGAGGCTTAATGTAATACATGTAGTTTAATGCAGGCAAGTTTTTATGAACAACCTAGCACATTTGTTCTGAAAATTTATATTTGATATAGATAAATAATAGCGAAATGTTTGATTAGGCAATTACCAAATCATGTGATCAATATTAAATGTTGAACCCTATTGGAATGAAAAATGAAATGTCTTGTTCCTTTTTGCAAAGGGATTTTCTTTATTTGTCCAATTATGAACTATACCGTATAGTTCATGATTGGACAAAATAAAAAATGATTTATTTTACTCATGTACACCTCATGTCATCAAAACGCATGTTATCATTGGCTGCATGTGTTTGTAATTTCTAAAACAATTAGTTGAACTTTATTTTTAGTAACCGGGAAAAGTTCAATGATATAATACATAAACAATGAATATATGCAGGTTATTCCTGTTAAAATATAAATTCTTATACAATGTATATGTATAAAAGTAGTTTCGCGAAAAGTATGTAGCGATATTAGACTGAAATGACAACAATTTACTAAACACATATGGATTTTTTTTAACAATAATGCAATCTCGAACTTCTATCTGATTACAAATATTTACTAACGCTGTATTTATATTCTTCTGGAACAGGTTTTAGTTTAGGTATCGTGTCAGCAATTCAATCTGACATGTTTGTTGACACAGGCCCCTGAAGTTCTTAGTGTATTGCCCTCCACTGACCACTGACCTCTTAGCCCATGTCTTATAAGGGATCTGTTACTCAATCTAAAACGGTAGTAAGACGTAGGACTGCATCGTGGGCTTGAAGCAAAATAAATTTAATTTCTTCTTCGCCAAAATCGAGTTGCCACACTTTTTTTCGCCGTTCCCTCCATACTCGTCTTCTGCATGTACAAATCATTATTTGAAAAAAAGGAACGGCATTTTCTTAGAAAAATGAGCAAACATCAGTAATATAGTATCGAAATCATGTGAGGGGGTGTGCATTTTTGCCCCATTTACATACTTATTCATAAACATACATTTCACGAACCCGATACGCGTAATTATACAGTTGTAATTGTACCTAACTTCCTCCTATAATCACGAGTTTATTTACTATTGAATGTAATTGACGTACTTTAAAACCACCCTTACAATGATAGTGTGTGCATGTTGGTGTTTACGTGCTTATTTACGCCTTAGATTAACTTAACTATTGCCCCAGCTAAAAAGAAATTGTTTGGGGGGATTTTTAGACGTTTTACTGAGTCGGCATTTATTAACATGGTTAAACATAACATTTTTCGGCGTAGCCATATAACATTGATTTTGACCTACATTTTTGTCCAACCAAAGGGTGTCCTCGAAGCGGGCATTTTAAAATCTGACCAATTACATTTTCACCCAAGATGCACCAAACTGGGTTTCGTAAAGAAGTAAAGATAGCTTAACATAACATCTTAACTTCTTTACATGATTATAGATCCGAGTTAATTTTTTGGAAGGATTTATTTTACAACAATTTGCAAAAAACATTTTCATTTAACATCATTCTATCGACCAGCGAATCACCATCGAAGTTTAACGGTATGACTAGACATGTACCCACGCACACATACGGACACCAATGGGTACAAATCATCAGCAAATGAAAAAAGAGAGAAATTTATAGCATAAACACATCAGTTGGGTGCTTATTCAGTTTAGCATATTCGTGTGGTGACCCAAGGCTCCATGTTCACAAAGAATCAACTGCTCTTGATGAAGTTGATCCATAAAAATATTTGCCATTTTCATGAAACAATTCGGAACACTTTCCGGTACTTCTTATAAACTTACAAAAAAATACCTTAAATATTTTCATCAACATTGAGAAACATACAAAACTCCACTGTTAGTTGAGAAATTGATTTAAGTTATACTTTATCAAATATCAAATTTGATCAAATCAGGATAAATTTTCCAAAATCGTTCATAACTTATTAATTTCTATCTTTTTCTTAATAAGCGTTACATTTGAATTTTATGTCTCAAAAGTTTTGCAGAATGTTTGTATTAGTCACATTGTGTTAACAGATATAGCTTTGCCTAACAATTTTTTACAAAGTTTGAAATATCTTATATTTGATCTTGATCCTGAAATGTTATTCTTTGTGAACAAGGGTCCGGAACTTCCACCAGCACGAGGAGGAGAGACCCCTTCCCATACCCTAACTACTTCGCGCAGACGGGTTCTACTTCCCATACCCTAACTACTTCGCGCAGACGGGTTCTACTTACCATACCCTAAATACTTCGCGCAGACGGGTTCTACTTCCCATACCCTAACTACTTCGCGCAGACGGGTTCTACTTCCCATACCCTAACTACTACGCACAGACGGGTTCTACTTCCCATACTCTGACTACTACGCGCAGACTGGTTCTACTTCCCATACCCTAACTACTTCGCGCAGACGGGTTCTACTTCCCATACCCTAACTACTTCGCGCAGACGGGTTCTACTTCCCATACCCTAACTACTTCGCACAGACGGGTTCTACTTCCAATACCCTAACTACTTCGCGCAGACGGGTTCTACTTCCCATACCCTAACTACTTCGCGCAGACGGGTTCTACTTCCCATACCCTAACTACTACGCGCATACGGGTTCTACTGGGTTTGTGGCAACGGTTCCCACTGTAAACATATACCTCTGCATTTTACGGCCCTGAATTAGCGATTATTTTGTCATATTTACACATAAGTATTTGATTCTGTTAATCACGGGAAATATGTAAAATGTAGGGAAATTACCTTATTTGATTAGTGTGTGAACTAATCGAGTTACGGACACATCTAATGTCGCGTATGTTGTTGCAATAAAACAATGTCACGGACGTACCTACTGTCAATAACAAAATTTCCCATATGTCAGGGTAATATTCAAGGCAAGTGAAAACAATCGAATCACGTTCGCACCTGATGATCCCACATAGGGCGCAATTAATAACAATTCAATAGAACGCTGTCAATTGATTGTCGTATTTCTATTTGAGTTGATAGTAACGCTCACTAAATGACACTCAAAGTACTTGATAAAACATAGTACATTTGTTTAGTTGAATAGTCATTTTTTAATATTTTTTAAGTGGTAAAATTACTTGAAATTATTTCAAAATAGTGGTTGGTATTGCATACTACATGTACTTATGCTGTAAAAAAGATTTAAATATGGCCTTATAAGTAAATAAAGAATTGGAAAGTACATTCAGTCATCTATGCGCACTGATTCAACATTTGGCAATCTCGTGTCTTATCGAAAGTTTCGGGGGGCGGTTTTAATTTGCGGACTTTCCGACGTTTAGTTTCGTAACACACACTGTGTACCGAAACCGGTTAACGAAATTCTGTTTTATACATTTAACACAGTTTCTGTCAAATTATCACGGAAAAAATCTGTTTTGAATTTTTATGCATATTTCATTTGTGAATCATTAAAATCTGGCCTACGCGTTAGGGAAAACAAGTCATAGTGACTACAATTAAAAAGTAGGGAAATTTTACATAAATTTTATGTACATGTCAACAATAAGATCAAAACAGATAAATGGTGTTGTTTATGCAAAATGTATGACATCATTTCTGTTGCAACCAATTGTAAGTGCACATATCAAAATAATCCATTGTAAATATATTACAGTATTTGAACAATGAATACAGACGGAACTACTCGTGCTATTGACAGTTTTAGGAAGATAATTATTTTTCCCGAGTAATAATATTCCGCAATATACGTGCGCATTCTATTTTTTTTAAGTTAACTACCGCTAGATACAAACAAACTTCCCCTAAGTAAATTTCGTCTGCCAATTAGTTAATTAAGTAAACATTTTGTAGGGCGGTCTGTCATTGGTATGAATACATAAATCAAATCGTGTGAGAATTTGAAACGTAGTTGGCTCCTACTCTGGGGAGTGTCGGGCGTTTCTCGACCTTGGTGAGTGACCTTGTCCGTTTTAATTGAATGTACTTGTGTCAGGTAATTTACAAAAAATCACCGTCATATCTATAAATACATACTGTGCACTTTAATTCTATCACTAATTACAGGAGTTTGGGACAATGCATATACATGTACAGTAAACCTCTATAATAAGAGCACCGTTTTGGACCATTGAAAATGGTCTTCTTATTGAGGTGGTCTTAATATTGAGGTTGAATAAAGAGCAAAGCAGTGAAAATGGACTTGAAAATTGTGTTCCTAATTTTGAGGTGGTCTTATTATTGATGAGGTCTTATTATTGAGGTGGTCTTCTTATTGAGGTTCAATAAAGAGCTAAACAGTGAAAATGGACTTGAAATATGTATTCTTAATGTTAAGGTGGTCTTATTATTGAGGTGGTCTTTAAGTGAAGTTTTACTGTACTTCAGACAGATCTTACCATTTGTTATCATACATGTCGCTAGTGTGACGAAGTATATACATGTATAAGTAAATAAAATACATAAATAAAAAGTTAAAACGCTTCATTCTGGTGTACAGTGTCTGTTGTTACATATGTAACAACAACTAAGATAAAGTATTTTATGTCAATACATGTATATTGTCCTGTACAATATATTGTGAACATCAAAGTCAGATGATAAAGTACATAGATTACGAGAATCAATTTAAACCTGGATATTCATTTAGCGATCGTGTTAAATTTAATCTCTGAAGTATTTGTTCTTTTATTAATTATTTATTTATTTTAAGAATCTAATTTATAAATCTCATTATTGATGAAAATTATGATGTGCGTTTCATTTTTGTTTGTTTTGATAGCATACGACCTTGACCTGTATATAAGAGTAGGCTTGTGGTTTTAGTAGGATGGTTCACCGCTCTAAAGTTATTTAGTAGTCAGCAAAAAATCTCGTATCGACTCACTTTGGGAGTGTCTATTTATCAGTTTATAAACGAATACATTTGCATATATTATCCTCATTTTTCTTTCTAAAAATAGAAATTATTCCTTCGATGTTTGTGAACAAATGTTACATAAAAAAGGGATGGTAACATGAATCAAGAAATGCACAGTAAAACCTCAATAATAAAGACCACCATTAGGACCCTTGAATACTGGTCTTAATATTGAGGTGGTCTTGATACTGAGGTTGGATATAGAGCAAAACAGTGAAAATGGAGTTGAAAACTGTGTTCTTAATTTGAGGTATTATTATCGAGGTGGTAATTAAGTGAGGTTTTACTGTACGTGCATTAAACCTGCGATAGTATTGAGTTGTATCGCGATATATACCACCCTAGCATTTGCTGATAAAACATTCGTCAACAATAGACAACTTTTGTATCACATGCTTTATTAACATAATTATTTTCTTAATAGGCTAAAGATTATTTGGTCCGCATTTTACTACCACTTAAAGTGTCAACCTTAGCGTGAAACTTTCCTTTCCCGTACAGTTAACATATGTTTACAAACGTATATTCCGGACTTGCCTCTTTACATTCGGCATATCTCGGTTATCATCCTCAAGCTTATAGATTGCTTGCCGAGATCTTCCGAATAGCTATGTTGATGTCAGCATGCCTTGTAAATAAGAGATATGTTTCAGGCCTAACATTGTGTGTGTCTGAAATACCGAAAACATTTCGGTTACAAAAGAAATGCTAAAATGTTCAGTGTTTCCCACCTAACATAGTAGCCTAATGGTATGAAACCAGGAATGTACCATCTTTGGGTACACAATTGTCTGTTTGGCCGATACATTCTCCCGGCGGCTACAAAAAGCCCTTCATGGTGTGCGGAGACATACCGGACCGACCAAACTACCCTAGGGTAGTTAAGGAAAAATGTACGTGGCGAGTGTCGACTTCATAAATAACTGTGTTTTACCTTTTTAGCCTAACACTACCATTCATGTCGCAGTTGTGTGAGAGAGTCAACAGCGCCACCCAAATATTCCTGGCACAGCTGTTCTCAAAATGTATTTCGATTTTTTTCACATGTTCATATTATGTTTTAGGATGTTTCCAAGCTATTTAAAAAAAAAAAAAAAAAAATGAGATCGCATATGGGCCAGATTCACTATTTACAATGCTCTCCGATAGAATCTGTTAACAAACTTTACTACATGTACGTACAAGTAAACCGATGAGTCTGTTGTTAATAAACTTATACTCGTAATATTGTGTAACATAGAGTGAGTGATTCCACATTATTTGAAGAAATGCAATATGTTCCATGTTTAAAACCACGAACTTTATTTTAAGAAGTTTTTTTCTCTGAAGTTTTGTGCAAAATCGGACAATCACAGAGCCTTGGCTGTTTAGTGAAATCACATTTGACATACCCTACCTAGCTTTGTCCCTAAGGACCTGGCTATTTCGCTATTCTGTTTTTTCGTGAAAATTCCGATCGTGAGATAAAAAAAGAGATACGAGATGAAAACCTGCACAGATGATGCAATAACTCGGACTTTAAACGGATACAATAAGTAGACCATCGTTAACTTGGAGGAAGAAAATGTGAAGCACAAGTTGTGTTTAATGAGTGGAACGTCAATTGACACTTCAACGTTTAAGTAAATCGTGATTTTGAAATGTGAAATAATACTTTACGAGCATAACTGATGCTATAAGAGTGTAACCGTTGATGATAACTAGATGAAGTTAGTTTAATTAAGCATCAAGCCCTAATTCGGATAAGTATATAAGGGATAATGACGTAAATCATTATCGCATTGACGTCATGATAAATTGTTTACAGTTAAACTGCTGAATTAAAGCAAGGATTTTACTTAAATGGTTGGCTATCAAGGACGGTTTTCCATTCAACATGCGCACGCATGTTTTGGGACATAAATACCATATGTTTTTGTCTAGTCCTGAAACGGATCGGCAGGTCAAATACATTGTGTCATCATCCGTCATGTGTACAAAATAGACAGGGTAACAGAAACTTTTGGAGAGGGTCTGCACGTTTCGAAATACCGGTATCATAAAGTTTTCGGAATTTTACTACCGAGCACAATCAAAGTAATAACTGACACGCCTAGTAACTTACTGTCCCTGAACGATTGTTAACACTCTGTAGAAATCGTACGTCAATAATACTGTCATTATGGTCATTTCGGTGATGCTAATCTGCTGGATGGTTTTGCTGTGGTTTCTTACTGCATGTATAACAAATCATTCCTACGAAAGCCTGGTGGTGACATTTCTGCTTCAATAAATAACATAATGATAATTATTTATTCTTTTCAAAGTTATAACCACTGCAGTCAAGTCAATGGAAATGTACGTTATATATGTGCATGTAATGTCAAACAAACACCATATCTATTATGCTTCTTTTCCAAATAAAGTGAAATACATGTATATTGAATGTTTAAATATACATTCTGATAAAAAATATAGTATATAGGCCACATAGAACATTCAAATAGTTTGTGTCAAGTACCTGTGTGTGGTACTTTCAGAAAAGGTATGTCATGCTGATTGGAATCATGGTCAACAAGAGCATGGCAAAAGGAGACAAACTTGAGAATAAGAAACTAAGTAATAAGGAGAATATGTCCCGTTTTCGGCGCTGCCGTACTAACATGGCTTTGCTATTTGCATATCAGTGTTGTGTAATCCAATCAAATCTTACGTGAACCATCATTTCCGTTTTATAAGAGTTGAGCAATACCAAATAAATGACCAAAAAGCCTTTTTTTACGGTTATCGAAATCCATTTTGGATCTGGAATGACCAGCAATCGTTACATCACGACATTGTTTTATGTTGCACAACAAAGCTTAACCTTCAAATTGTTTCTTGTTTCATTCTCAAATCAGGTATAAATACATGTGCAATGTACATACATATACACTTAATATATTAATCAACTTTTAGAATCATTAGTGTAAATTCTAATGTTGAATTCTGTCCAAGTCTGTTAAAGGTTTACACTAATTCTTTTAGTGATTACCAATAATATCTTTATGCATAATGAGGTCACGTCCCGGTCTGGATTGAACTCGACCCATGTACTTAAGTATTATAAGTGATTCAAATTGACAATTGAAGTGTCAGACGACATGGTAAGATTAAGTACATGGGAACTCGAGATGTTTTGATTCAATTTTTGTTGACTGATATTGTAAATCTACGTCACATATCGTAGTACAACAGTATTGGATTTCCCGTGGAACGGACGACATTCGATTGACACAACACGAGTGAAAAAAGTAATTGGCATAAAACCACAAACCACTTCAAAATAGTATTATTCGCTTGGGTTCATTCCGGTGTAAACACCATAACAACTTAATAACGTAAATATTTTGTGAACCGAGTTTATCATAAATTCAAAAACGTCATAATCTAATTATAGTCATTATGAATAAAGTAATAATATTAGGCAAAAGCAAAAACCCAGGTTGAACCGGTCGCAAACACGTATACATGTACTAGATTAGGGACGATACAGATATATTATAACAGTGCAAGCAGGCGCGTAGCTGAGCCCAAATTGACTTTACGCACTCTGCTAGGGGGGTCCGGGGGCATGCTCCCCCGTGATTTTTTTTGTAATTGGAACGGTCTATGGTGTCTTTTCGAGTATATTTTACAAAATAGAATGTGAATTTCCCGTAGTCTGCACCTCACCCCCCTTAACTCCCAGTGTACATTTTAATTGCGTTTTTCGCATTTATTTCATTTTGATTTTTTCGACCTGTCTAAAATTATTTTACGCACGTGCGTACGTGCGTAAGCCTAGCTACGCGCCTGGCAAGTGTTTGTTTAATCAATTCATTAGATTAAATGTGCTTTGATCACGCCATTTGGAATATCCGCATTCTTTACCCATTTTGCATTATTTGAAATATTTGTAAACATGTTTTCAAATAAGTACATTGTATACGGTAAAGAAGGTCAGACTGGACTAGTTATAATGATAATGAATTACCATGCGGTAGATGTTCATTGCAATGATATTGATAGTAATAATACTGTCAATTAAAACCAGTCTGGAGCAAAACCTCTCATTAGCCGTCAACATAGGTGTCTCTAGAAGAGTATATACAGTAAACCCTCCCTTAACGACCACCTCAATGATATGACCACCAAAAGGGTCCCAATGTTGGTCTTATTATTGAGATTTTACTGTATTTAACATATATATATAACATAATTTATAGGACCGCTATGGCTTAATTTATTGATCCTTCAAAGTTCAGGTAATTATAATGGGTCAGAATAGTGCCCCGTTTAAACTGATCATGGCTTCATGAATACGATATTAAACTTTGGGGGTATCTTAAGCACCCAAGCATTGAAGTACACGCTTTGCATTGGGATACTTAGTATCGTAAAAGTGTCGACAGTTTTTGAAAAGCAATGCTTCAGAGGTAAAATACTATCGTATGAAAGACATCTTCACTGTACCCCTGGAGGTTAGTCACACAATGCGTATGCATTTATGTATTTGACTGATATGACCGGGGGGTTTGATAAAATAAATACTTATTGTTAACTTCAGCGCACAGGGGGGTAATAACGTCGCGCGTATTTCCACAGGGTTTCAGTTTCATAAGTAAGTTTCATTCAACTACATGAACATACAGTCGCACCTCATTTATTCGACAACCTCCTATCCGAATACTTGGTATCATCCGAAGTAAATATCACGCCCGTTGTATCTTCTTATGCACGACGAATTATTAAAATGGGCTATTCGAAACCATGTATTATTCGAAACATAATTTCGGATCCAATAAATTCGAATGAACGAGGTCCGACTGTACTAATGAAATACCATTTGTCAATTCTGACCTTAGAATGACTTTGTTAATAATTTAATATGACGCATATTGAGTCACTGAATAGATGATAGAATTTTGAAATGTTTTGAGAATTTGTTTACTGTTTATGAATTCGGGGGAAATATGGCGATCGTCCAGGAATTTCGAACGTACACGTGTTTGAACTCCTCTTGAATACACGATGACTTGCATAAATGAGTTTGACCCGAGAAGTGCAGTAGGTATTATCTTGTCATTTTATCGAAGTTTCGATGTTTTACATCCTATCCAGTCCTCTTGTTTAAGTTTCAATTTTAAACGTGTTGAAAGTTATCATGACTGTTGATGGACATTGCTGTACAGTAAAACACAATGGGGACCCTTGAAACTGTTCTTTAAACATGTATTGAGGTGTTCTTAATATTGAGGTTGAATAAATAGCAAAATAGTGAAAATAGACTTGTTGACCGATTGTTCGTGTTCCTCAAAACATGACCTTATTTGTAAATTATATCGGAATATTTTGGACGTATGTGTGGGTGGTCGGTGGCGTATCTCTTGAAACACGATCAACTATATCTTGATTTTCTTTATCTGAATTTTACAACTTCACTTAACGTATTTAATTTTAAAGATAAGACAATGATCAAGTACTTATTAGCGACGATAGTGTTGTTGCTATGACGACGATGATGAAATATGAGCAGACGAGGAAGAAATCGACGACGGCATTTTCTCGTCGTATTTCAGTGGTATTTTAATATACATGTATACCATTCATGAGCTGTTCGCTTGTTAGTCATGACTTAACTGTATGATGCAAGCGAAGAATGTAGAGTTTTTCCACAAAACACCATTAAAATATCCTGATGAAACAGTATGCATGACAGTGTTAGCTTTAATGTATAATAATATCATGGTATTTCACACTTAATGTTTAATGCTTTAAATTTACTAATAAATGCACGTCTAAATATTAAATTTTAGCTTTAATTTAATCGTGATAGTCTGTTGAGATAATTTAATTTGCCACGACAGCAGACAATTACCAAACTGTCGTGTGCTCTTAAAGTATTTAATGAAATTAATGTTCGGCAATTAACAGATGTGGCTCGTTGGTCTAGGGGTATGATTCTCGCTTTGGGTGCGAGAGGTCCCGGGTTCAAATCCCGGACGAGCCCTTATTTTTTTGTCAAGTTTTTTCTTTATTTGTTAAAGAGATTTGATCGAAAGGAACCTTCATTCCCAGTTCTAACAAAAATTCTTCGGCTGAAATCGCCATGTATGCGAGAAGCAAGTAATATTTTAACATTACATTAAACGACATGGCACACTACGTGCGGTACGTAGGTCTAGGGGTATGATTTTTAATTCAAGTGCGAGAGGTCTCGGGACATATTTGGACGAGTCCACATTTTTATAGTCGGACTGAGAACGTCGAACACTTAGGATAATTGTATCAAAACTTTACTGATAATTCAGAACTCCTGGTCTAGGTTAATTTAATCATATTTTATTGCAATTATCTTGACAAAGAGACTGGTTATCACTTATCGTCTGCAGCTGATGACCTGTAGCTATCTTTAAAACGGCGCTTTCGAAAGTACATATACTACTATTTATTATTGCATGATTAATCAAAATATGACATTTCAGTTTAAATAACCATTATGTAATCATACTACTATGTTTTGACTCAGATCCGTCCGGTTGCCTATACGAGCGTTGAAATTTTACTGTATTTTTATTTCTTTTTCGTAATCAAACGTTCACGTTCACGCACACTAGAACAATAAAAATGGAGAAACATTATAAGATTTATTGAGTCTGCTGATTAGTGAGAACTTAGATGGATAATCGAGACATCTGGGAGCGAGACAGTGTAAAGACCAAGATTATCCGGACGTGCTCCCATTAGTCACCGATATTATTAGTACTATCCAATAAATCAATCAAACCACGGAATTGATTTAAATTCTGTGATCGGATTGATTTCAATAAAGAAAATATTGCTGAATCATGCTTGTTTTGACATTTTCAGTATAATTTATTCGTTTTTGCGACCTGAACAGGGCTTTTGATTGCATACATATGAAACATAATGCAATCTAAAGCGGAAGTTTAAGTGAGGCAATCAATCGTTTTATGATGTTCTCATAATGAACTATATTCGCTTAGTCAGCATTGTAAAGTGTACTTTAAAATCTGACTCGCGCGCGCGTATTTTGTTAATAATACAACCACCCATAAATTAGTCAATTAGCTGATACCAAACGGCTCAAAACGTATACATGTATTGCATAAATGTTGGTTACGAGTCTGACGATGTCAATATGCTTAAGAAAATAAAATAAGTACTGTTTCCCTTCTTTTATGAGAAAATTGTAAATCTGTGTAGTATTATGTATATTTTAATTATCGCTCACATACATACGGCTCGTTGGTCTAGGGGTATGATTCTCGCTTCGGGTGCGAGAGGTCCCGGGTTCAATTCCCGGACGAGCCCAACTTTTATGTCGTAAACATCTTACAAATTCACAATAAACATGACTACTCATCCAAAAATTGCTGCATATTGCATTTAATAAAATAATTATATATCAATAATTTTCGAAGTATATTAATCATACTTTTATAAATTATGAGGAACTTGAGTTTTATAGTCAAGTATGTAGTGATCGTAAACACAGCATGTTTCTTTATAATTGATGAGCAAATTTATGAAAAAAATATAAATTTAATTTTCGTACATACTCTGAATAGTACTCATATTTAGTAATTCATGTCTTAATTAAGAAATTCATGTAATAAAAATTAAGGGCTCGTCCGGGATTTGAACCCGGGACCTCTCGCACCCAAAGCGAGAATCATACCCCTAGACCAACGAGCCACATTTCGTAATACAAAGTTATTTAAGGTACATATTATATGTCTGCCATTTAATCTATGTTCATTATCTACGTCGGAAACATGCAACGTGGCAATGTGTTTTTCTATTTAATTATTTATGATTTTCCAAAAATGCCTAAATGAAAAGGAAGTACATTTAAATCAGCGTAATTGCTTAACACCCAAGTTGTTGAGAATAATGTTAGAGATAAACATCTCAATAGCTAACGTTTACACTGGAAATTGAATTAAGAAGCCTAAGACGAACGGATAAAGCATTTATATTTAGCTCACTTAACATCGGCGGCTCGTTGGTCTAGGGGTATGATTTTCGCTTAGGGTGCGAGAGGTCCCGGGTTCAAATCCCGGACGAGCCCAACTTTTTACCTGAAATTATATTTTTACTTAATGGGAGGACTCAGAGCTAGATATTAAGTTTTCTGAAAATCATTCAGAAGTCACATAATGTTTGGGTTCTTCAATGAAAAAAAAACAGATTCTACAAAACATGACAATTGATCATAAAAAATAATTTTTGTCACACATTGATGGCAAGTTGCCAACAATTTGTCAATAACAATAGTCAATACTGGTTGTTACGTTGTTTTGAAAGTCGCCCGCGGCCGGATACATATTTATATTACCTGTTTACACGTGTTAAATCAATAACAACAACAACTAGTTCAAAACAATGTATAAATGTTTTATCACATTTAACAATCCAGGGTCAAGTTTCATTGTTTAATTCAAGATTATTCAAAAAATGTTTTTATAAGATACAGTAAAACCTCAATAATGGGACTCTTGAAAACTGGTCTCATTATTGTGGTGGTCTTAATATTGAGTATGAAATAAAGAGTAAAAGATTGAAAATGGACTTGAAAATTGTGTTCTTAATTTTTAATGGTCTTATTATTGAGGTGGTCTTTAGATGAGATTTTACTGTATATAAGTCAGGTTTGAAAATCGCAACTTTAAAATTAACAGTCGATCATTTGAAGATGGTGAAACTGCAATGGTCGGACTCTGGAATGACACTCAAGGTTTTTGACACAATACGACTACAGGGAATACTACAAGTCGAGAAGTCTAAATGATATACATAGTGGTTTGTATGCGAAAACAGTACTCTCTCTAATAACAGTCAGTTTTAACTGATTTTCATCAAAATTCGGGTGCATTATGGAATTTAAAGTAGGTATATTATAGTGTGCATATCCTGTGCCAATGAGTGGTTCAATAAAAGTTATCATGACTATAATACGCCAGGAAAGATGTGTTAATTAATACAAGAATAAAATAATATTTTCAAAATTATACTGAGCTGTCATTACTAAGTAGAGGGCGAGTATCTAATTATAATATTGGAACAATCATAGTGATAAATGATAAAAAATTAGGGCTCGTCCGGGATTTGAACCCGGGACCTCTCGCACCCAAAGCGAGAATCATACCCCTAGACCAACGAGCCACATATACTAGATTTTCGAGATAACATCTTAATGAAATAGTACAAATTGCATCACAGCTTTAAGTAAACGTTCATTTATTGTACGTCATTAAAAAGAGTCACAGCTAACATATTTTTACCATGGTCTTATATTCCAACGTAGGGCATATCTCTTGGGGTTTATGAGTTATGACGAAAAACAACTAGTACAGTAAAACCTCAATAATAAGACCACCTGTTGGACCCGAGAAAAGTGATCTTCTTATTGAGGTGTTCTAAATATTGAGGTTGAATTAAAGAGCAGTACGATGCAAATGGATTTGAACATCGTGTTCTTAATTTTGAGTGGATCTTGTTATTGAAGTGGTCATTAAGTGAGGTTTTACTGTATTTGATTTTCGAGAACGCTAGTCTGGCAAATGCCATTAATTTCTGTTAGTTCATTTAAGAGTCCCGTGTTATAACTTGAAGAGATTACAACAATTGAAAGTTCATGTGCCCGTCCAGTATTTGAACCAGTGAATCATAAGCCGCTGGGCCACATGCTGTATTACTACGATATCGTATTCTCTCTCTTTTATTACTACGATATCGGTCAAATTGTAAAATAACTTGGTCATATGAACATTCGTTTATATTTATACAACAACACCAAATCCGTGGTATTAATTATGTGTTCGTCAGTGTGAACCACACAATCGATAAAATCTCTGTATAAAACCAAGCTTTTTTGTTCATCAGACTACGCAAACAAAAAATGTCATTTATTCACATACTAGTTTGACTCATTACCTGGGAACTTTGGAGTCGATTTTCTGTTTGTGTCTGTTTTTGGTCTGTATGCGACGCATTGTCTTGTATGGGGAGGCATCGTCTTGTATGGGGAGGCATTGTCTTGTATGGGGAGGCATTGTCTTGTTAATGGCGTTTTCTGTAGCAACTTATTCCCTTCTTTTTGAATATGTACGAAGGTTTCACAACCCACGTTTTCATCAACGCTAAAAACATTTTGAAAACATCACGGCCCAAGCAAATGCTTGCTGATATTTATACATGTACCATTGTTGTAGTTACTCATATATCTTTGGCAATTTCATCAAACAGCAAAGGCGTTTCTTTAATATCCTAAATACTGTCCAAAGGTCCGAGTAAGGAAAAAACAAAGAACGCCTTTTTCAACCTATGCTGTTGTCTTGAATACGGGACATATAGCTACCAGAGATTGGAAATAGTTCACTTCATTTATCGGTTGTCGGATTGTACAAGGTGTATTTTTATTTATTATTTTCTCATTACTTTACTTTACGAATTTGGTATTTTGTTTGTACTTTGACACAATGTTGTACATAATTTATTATGTTGTATGGATGAGCAGCTTTGCTCAAATCCAAAATAAAATTTCTGTTCTGAATCATTAAAATATATTTAGTGATCGTGGTAGCAGATTAGATATATCCACAGCCAGATTTGTAACACTCTATGTATGTTTGTACTTTTATACAAAATAAAACATCTCCTTTAGTCATGTACAGTCATCCTCATGGACTGTCGGCTTCCCAGACGTCTGACAATAAATTCCATACACACATACGTACATGTGATTATTGATTTTACATTGTGGCGCTATCATTGTGTATGTTTAATTGTTACTAAATTGACCGATATTCTCGGACAACTAGCTTCCTATGTCGGACAAGTCAAATTTTACATTTCCATCAGTCCGGGACACGTGTCTTTGAAAGCCTTGACAACGCCACGAACTGAGGAGTCTCGATGTTCGTCAGTATTTGTCACTAATAAGTAATACGTGAAACAGTTGTCTAGCCAATTTCTAAACTAGTGATTTAACATTCATGTAACCAGTTGAATTTCAATTTTTAACAACATAGTCAAGAATAGAAGGGATGTTCCTGATTTATTTTTAGTAACTATACGGAAAGCCCGCAATATATTTCTGGCCCAAGACGTCATCAATTAATCCCAACTGTTTACTGAACCTTACCATTAAAACACAAACTTTCTTGCTTATAACATCCAATATCTTTTGTCCATACTTACGATGCTTGACCTGGCTTATTTATAAATAACTTATAATGTCTCGTGATCTCAGCGGTAATGGTCGATCATTTCAAACTGGGAAAATAAATTTAAATAAATCTGCTTCAACCTCCAACGTTTTATTTCAAACTAATTTGTGTACTACACGACTTATTCCTATGTATAATTTAGTGTTGTACCACTTACTTACACGTTGACAAAATGAATATATACATATATACACGTGTGTTGTAGACAATGCACATTGTACAAGTCTTAATAAAATGTTTGTTCTGTTAAAATTAACGCTGTTGTAAGTTTGTAACCGACGTATATCTAAACTTTCATTAAAATCGTTCAGTCCGAGATATGGTTGTTGGCATATTTGGAAAGTGAAGAATAAAAAATATTTAACAGAAAGCAAGGATGTTGAAGTTAATAGAAACGGAAATTTTCAAAAATCCACCATGAGAAACTTACTTCGACCACAATGTAAGGTAGATTTACTTCAGCACAAATTCTCTTGCCCCTGGAAATTCCACGTCCTCTCTTTTTGACGAGTTACCTTATTGAGTGGAGATATAGAGGTTACTTATTTTTTGTGGAAAATTACTCAATAAACCTTTTAACCAACTTGCTGTCTGTCGTGTTTTGGTAATCGATACCACTGCGCATGACATGCAAAAGTTTCCATTAATTTGCATCCTTTCCTCACCAAATACACTCATGGAAAGCTGGAAAAAAAATTAAAATCGGAGACATCTGATTGGCTAAAATGTTGGACAATCGGAATGCGTTCACTGGAAAGGAGTGTCGCCAAGAAGTCTGGCCTTCCATTGTACGTCATGAAATGTGGAAACCCTACTTCAGAGTGATTCCCCTAAAATTAAAACATTCAATAGAAGTACATTTATTTCTAAAATTCTAAAAATAATAATTCATGTGACGCTGACAAATTCTACAGGAACCACTGTAGTGAAGATACGACTATTTATAGTAACACTGAGTGAAAACCCGGAATATATTTTTACCCAAAAGCAACACTCTTACTTGTCGTAGTTATGCACAAATATTCTAAGAAATTCCACCATAAACATAATGGACAGTAATGCATATGTGCACAGTGTATGTAGCCAACACATCAGCGAGAAATGTGCATATTTAACAATCAAATCGCAGCCGTACAATGGGTGTCAGAAAGTGCACGTATTTGTATGAAGGTAAACCAGAAACACAACTAATATTCCAAGATCCTGTTAGTATATACATTCCCCATAAAAGAATAAAAAACATTTTTGTTTCCTGTATTTATTTGATTACGTAATCAAGCATATACATGTATGTCTGAATGACAACAAGCTATTCAATGAGCGTCGCATCTTAAAATGCTTCGCATACTGCATGTAACAATTTGATTTACTGTAAAGTATGATACTAATACAATCACGCAACATTCGAAATACTTTTGTATTTTTTTCCCAATTTTAATAACAGATTTTTTGTTGATTCAAATAACAACAGAGGAAGAAGTTATTTTCTGAAGGGAGATAACTAGTACAAACACTGACGATTTTATACCATTTGGTTATCTCCCTTGTCTCAAATCACTTTTTAATAAGTACAAAGAGATTTAAAGCACCATTACAAGTGTTTAAGCACAGTTAAATGAAAACTACAAGTATATAGCAGTTAGCACTACGGAGAGAACAAGGAACAGTATGGTGTATTGGCATGGTAAGATCATTGATTCAACCATGCCTTTCTGGTAGCACCATCAGCACTGTAGCATGGTCAATGGCATTGTGCTGCTTTAATACATAAACCAGATTAATTTGTATCATTAGAAGAAATTATCAGGCCAATAAGGTATTTTGTCTGTTAGAATGCTTTTATCAACGCTTGTCAACTGTTAGCACTTTACTACAGGCAGACTGGCAGTTATGCCATGGCATTCGAGAAAATGTTAGAAGTAATCAATCCGTCTAGAATTCATCAAACTATTCAACTGCATTCACCAAGTTTTCAAATGATTCTATAGTTTACACTTCCACTGGTGCAGCACAAAATCTCCAAAACAGGGAAAGAAGTAAATTTTGTATTCATTTATAATTTCATAGGTTTTTTACTTCACATTACAAGTAAAATATATCATATTGTACATGTTAAATATATCCTATTGAACTAGTGATATGTGAATTTTGCACACAAAATCAGACACATATGCCCCTGTAATGTATGTTATGCCTTTTTTTTGCTGACATCTGTTTACAATGTGTCCATGAACAAACAGGACAATCCATAGGTTTTGGGTTTTTGGGTTTATCTGTTTTGGTTTGATGCGAGTGTGACAAATACATTTATCCTCTTGATTGAAAGACAATGAGTAGCAGTGGGACTTGACTGTCAGAACGACCAGGTATTAAAGACATCTACACAAACTTGGCTGAACAGTAGATCAGGGGATAAAGGACCATTTCCAGCACAGACCTTAAGCCACTTCAGACCTTGTGTCACTTGATTCCAAGTACAATCACCACCTCCCACGCAAGATAAGGAAAGGACGACAACAATATTGAATCTGCTGAATATTGCATTTCAACGGAAATGCTTATTCACTGTCAACAATAAAATCGTTGTCGAAGGACATACAGGACAGCTCATAGGTTTGAGGTTTCATTTGACACAAATGTGACAAAAAACATTCATCCTTATGAATGAGACACTGTTTGACTGACATACAGGACAGGAATGCCAGAACCTTGAAAGACATCAAATAAACAGTGGCTGAACAGTAGATCAGGGAATAAAGGACAATTTCCAGCACAGACCTTAAGCCACTTCAGACCTTGTGTCACTTGATTTCAAGTACAATCACCACCTCCCACGCAAGATAAGGAAAGGACGACAACAATATTGAATCTGCAAAAATATTGCATTTCAACGGAAATGCTTATTCACTGTCAACAATAAAATCATTGTCGAAGGACATACAGGACAGCTCATAGGTTCGAGGTTTCATTTGACACAAATGTGACAAAAAACATTCATCCTTATGAATGAGACAATGTTTGACAGACAGAACAGGAATGCCAGAACCTTGAAAGACATCAAATAAACAGTTGCTGAACAGTAGATCAGGGGATAAAGGACAATTTCCAGCACAGACCTTAAGCCACTTCAGACATGATTCCAAGAACAATCATCACCTCCCATGCAAAGTAAGAAAAGGACGACAACAATATTGGATTTGCAAATATTGCATTTCAACGGAAATGCTTATTCACTGTTAACAATAAAAAAAACATTGTCCAAGGACAAACAGGACAGCTCATAGGGTTTTGGGTTTACCTGTTCGGGAAGGGTGACAAATGCATTCCTCCTTATGAATGAGACAATGATCAACAGGCAGGACATGTACGCCAGAACCTTGAAAGACATTCGAATAAACTCGACTGAACAGTAGATCAGGGGACAAAAGGACCATTTCAAGGACTGACCTTGTGCCACTTGATTCCAAGTACAATCACCACCTCTCACGCAAGGTAAGGAAGGAACGACAACAATCTTGAATCTGCAAAATATAGCATTTCAACGGAAATGCTTATTTACTGTCAACAATAAAAACATTGTCGAAGGACATCCAGTAACATGTATGTTTTTGTCTCTTTCAGAAAGAAATCGAGTACATTGCAAGGTTATGAATTAATATGATTACAGTTCTTCAATTTGCTGCTTGGTAAGATGTTTTTAAATGCTTACTATAATATATTGCAAAGTTGTTATTATGATTAATGAACACCAGAACCTTGAAAGACATCCCAAATGATTGCATCTTCTGTATCTTCTGTTAAAAGTCTTTTGTATTAAACTTGTAGTCGTATAGCACACTTGTGTTTGATATTCCTCATTTGAGTTATATCTTTTGTGTGCATTTAATTGATACTGATTAATTTATTTCGAATTCGTAAAAGTTAACATTAACAACAATTCAACATGGATTTAAGAGGCATTCCACCGCCAGTTATGAACTGGGACTCGTCAAATCTTCCAGAACAATGGGAATGTTTTGTAATGCATGTCAACCTCATCTTTTCTGGACCACTTAAAGCAAAAAATGAAGAAGAAAAAGCTTCTTATCTACTGCTCTGGATTGGAGAGGAAGGACGACAGATTTATTGCACATGGACATTATCTGCGGAAGAAGCAAAGAAATTAGTAACATTCTACAACAAATTCAAGGATCACGCCCAGTCAAAATTACCCCAATATTAGCACAATATCAATTCAATAATCAAGTGCAAGGAAGTAAATCTCTTGACATGATCATGACAAGATTAAGAAACAAAGCAAGAGACTGCAACTACAGAGACACAGACGAAATGGTCCAGGATAGAATTGTGTTCAAGTCCAAAGGTGAGAGAGAAATTCATTAACAAAGGCGAAAAGCTGACATTGGATATAGTCATCCAAATCATTCAAAACTATGAGAACTGATAAGAGCAAATGAGCAGAATGGGTATTCTGGAAACCCTGCATTAAGCGTATATAATAGATGTCAATGAAGTACCATTCTTTGGTCACGTGATCACTGGAAACCCCGCATTAAGCGTATATAATAGATGTCAATGAAGTACCATTCTTTGGTCACGTGATCACTGGAAACCCTGCATTAAGCGTATATAATAGGTGTCAATGAAGTACCATTCTTTGGTCACGTGATCAGCAAAGAAGGCCTTAAGCCAGACAAGGCAAAGATCAGGTCCATCACGGACCTCGAGCCCCCTGACACACAGTTGAAACTTGAAATTTTCCTAGGGCTAGTTAATTACCAAGCTAAATTCACGCCAAATCTAGCCAAGGTCACTTCACCCTTATTGAACCTCAGACCTTAGGCCACGTGATTCCAAGAACAATCATCACCTCCCATGCAAAGTAAGAAAAGGACGACAAAAATATTGGATTTGCAAATATTGCATTTCAACGGAAATGCTTATTCACTGTAGACAATGAAAACATTGTCCAAGGACATACAGGACAGCTCATAGGGTTTGTGTTTACCTGTTCTGGTTTGCATTCGATGCGAGTGTGACAAATACATTATTCCTCAGACATTTTCTTTCCCATATTTACCATGAAAAGCTAGTCCTGTTTAAAACAATGCTTGCATACATAGTTGGATAAATTGAAAGACTAAGAGTATAATGCTGCTCAAAGAATAATTGTTTTCAGGGGCAGTATCTCTCATATCTTTTAGAATTATTTCGGTCTTAAATAGCCCATTTTAGTCTGTAATATCCGTTTTCATCTAAGATTTTTCTCAATAAATAAAATACGTCTATAGATATCTTATCTACTTGAGAAAATTCTTAAAAATGGCGACGGTACTTTCTTCGATTTTAAACACTGTTATTCCCAGTTCTCTCAATGTATGCAAGGTAAGTTTATCATATTATACAAATGTATCTATGCAAAGATTCCGTTTAGATCAAATCTGTATATATTAATTTGTTAGATGCTTGGAAATCAGCTGTCAAAAAATCAAATCGAGAGGGCGAAAAACACGTCTAGTTTTGTGGCTTGTAACAGTGTATTATTGAATACATGTACTAGAAACATCATCTTAGGACTTACATTAATTGAAGTTAGTCGTTTTACCATATGCTTCGACTACATGCATACATATTAGTATATGTTTGTTGAATTGATTACTTTGAATGGATGTTGTCGCAATAATTATGATCATTCTTACCTGATGTTGGTACAGGAATAAAATCATCTGATGTGTTAGAAAACATTAATTTATTTAGAGTTGTGATAAGAATTGTTTTATGAACTACTTTCAATTGTTTTAGTTAATAGTATACATTAAGTATGTATATTGTCCACGTTTTATAATTCTGTCAAATCTTTTACAACCTTACAAATCTATTTGTTTAAATATCTTTTCAGGAAATACTTCATCTTATTACTTGAATCATTTTGATGTTATGGTATGAGATGTATAGAACTATCCATGGTACAACAGTTGACTGTAACAGAAGATTCACTGTACAGTGCCGCAAGGTACAACTGTAACAGGAGATACATATACAGGACTTAAAGATTAGAGTGTGGAGGAAAAATTAATTCACCAACAGACATCAAGTTACAAGGATCATGAGGACTCAGATGAACATTGACTTATGATTAAGATATAATGTTAAGATAGGGATCATAACAAGACTACAAGTGTTTCATAACACTGTACAGTGCCACAATGAAGATATGAAGGTGCAAAATAAAACCAGTTATTTACTTAGAAATAATTGCTAATTATTTGGGGAACTGGTTGTTTATATACACAGTCGGAAGTGTTACTATGGCCTCGCTACCGGATGTCTCGTCCCCCCTATATAAACGGAAGGCACGCGGCAACTTAGCCTTTTCAATTCGGACAGCCAACGTGCTAACATCAAATTAAAGTAAAAAATGCCAGGATGAGGAAGAGGAGCGAAGCGTAGGGCAATACAGGAGGCGGAAAATGCACCTATGCAGACGAGAAGGAGATGCGCGGATGCTAACAGAGGCGAAGAACCGGATAGAGGTGAGGTTCTGCATAATGTTGATAACGTAATAGACTTTGAAGAAATTTTACGTGAGTCGCAATGCATAACATTACCTCCTAAGGAAATTGAAACAACGAGGGAACCATGTCACGCTTTAAATGAAACGCAGAACCCAAGTACCTCATTTAACAGCGCAGACATGACGCCAACAAATTTCACATCCGGGCCACCGGATACACAGTTCATGCTAATTGCCCGAATGTTCCATTCTCCAACGGACGATTTAGCAATTCATGTACCGGCAACATTAAAACGCCAAATTTGTAAGGGGGATTATGTAAACCTGTCATTATTGTTGAAAGGGCCCATCGAATTGAAGAAAATATATAACGCCCAGTCAATTGGCATGCTGGATGGCCAGCTAATATTAAGGCCTAAGGAAACTAAAGAGACCATTAATTCCATAGAAAAGTGGACAGATGCATTTCTTATTTATGCTTCTATATATTTAACAGCTCATGTTGACAGAATCTATGAAATTTTGCACTACATGAACACTATAAGAGAATGTGCCAAAAGGGTTCGCTTGGGTCACATATGACCGCCAATTCCGCCTTAGGCAGGCCCAATCATCAGGCCTATGGTCCATAATTAACAACGACCTTTGGTGTAGATGTATGGCGTATAACATTTGAGAAACACAATCGGAACCATATAAAAACACATTAACAGACAAGCGCACAACATGCAATGACTTTAACAATGGATTGTGTAAATGGCGGAATTGCAGATTTTTACATGCCTGTTCAATCTGCAGAAAACCCCATAACGCAACCAATTGCTTCTCTAACAACTCACAGACATACAACTACCAAAGGGGAAATAAAGGATCAGATTGGCAGATGGGTCAGATACAACCAACTGTATAGGTATTTCTGATATGCAAATAGGACTTAAAACAGAAAACATAACAGTCATTCTACGCCACACAAAAAACAATCAAAAAGGAACTCCCATTTGTATGAAATTACCAAAAGAAAAGGATATAACTATTTGTCCAGTCAGATCTATGAAAAACTACCTTAATGTTAAGACCGAAACTGAAGGGAGCAGTTTTCTATCATGCCAATGGCTCAGTGGTAACGAGATATCAATTTGCTGCGGTATTAAAGAAAACCTTGAGCACCCTTAAATTAACAGATAAAAAATTTAGAACACACAGCTTTAGAATTGGCAGGGCGACCGAATTAGCACAAATGGGAATTATTAATGATCACATTATGAAACTTGACAGATGGCACTCTGAGGCATACAAGTCATATATCCGTTAAGGGGCTCCATTAGTAAAATGCCCAGAAAAGAAGTAACACATAATAACCTAACCTATCTCCTATAAGGATAACCTCAAGCATTTGTCATAGGGGTTTTAAAAAAAACGTGGGGCAAAGCAAGCTAAGACAAAAACATAGGGCAAACTATTAATAATTAAAAAGCTTAAGAATGCTTTTGCATTTCACATGTCATACATATCATTTGGGTGCGACCTAATGATGTATTTCTCTCTCGTAGATATTTGGTTTCTGGGGGACTCAATCCCATACTACATAATGCAAAGGCAATTATATGTAGGTCCCAAAGTGAAACCGACCAATTTGTCTGTTATTCAAATGCACAAAAGTGTTTGAGTTTTTACTGAAATCATATAGTGGTTAGCTGGATGGACAAATGAAACAATTGACAGATTCTATCGGTGAAAGTGATCTAGAGTTTGTTGAAAAAGTGCTAGATGAAGATTGTGAATTAATATTTGAAGTCGATAATTGCACAATAGCGATTGAGCAATATATCGAATCCTTTAATTCTAACAAGGAAGATTCGATAGGCATAAATCCTGAAACTGTGCAAGAACAGATGCAACACATGATGATGAGCACATGATGATGACCCAGATGCAACACATGATGATGAGCACATGACGATGACCCAGATGCAACACATGATGATGAGCACATGATGATGACCCAGATGCAACACATGATGATGAGCACATGCTGATGACCCAGATGCAACACATGATGATGAGCACATGCTGATGACCCAGATGCAACACATGATGATGAGCACATGCTGATGACCCAGATGCAACACATGATGATGAGCACATGATGATGACCCAGATGCAACACATGATGATGAGAACATGATGATGACCCAGATGCAACACATGATGATGAGCACATGATGATGATCCAGATGCAACACATGATGATGACCCAGATGCAACACATGATGACGAGCACAGGATGATGACCCAAATGCAACAACAAAGAGATTTGTTTGAACAAACTATCAAAAAAGAAAGTACCGAGTCAAATGCAGTCAAGCTACCGAAGTTAGAACTATGTTCATTCCATGGAAATAAACTCAAATGGATAGAACTCTGGGATTCTTTTGAGTGTGCTGTGGACAGGAACAGTAAAATATCTAATGGTGAAAAATTCACGTACCTTTTGAGCAAACTGAATGAAGCAGCTAAAAAAGCAGTATCTGGGTTAGCACTATGAAAATACTATGTGATTGCAAATAACATCTTGAAGGAAAGATTTGGAAATAAACAAGAAGTTGTGGATCTACATTATAAAGAATTAATGAGTATCAAACCAGCAACACAGAAAGTAGAAAGTTTTTAGTAGTGATAGACGGAGGAACATAAGGATTTATTTGGATTAATATTCTTGGACTTACCATCATTTGGATTTATAACAGCTAAATTAAATTGAGAAATTGTAGTTTATAAAATTGGAAACAAATTAAATAGTGAAACGTTTATGGTGTGTTGTTTGTGTTTTATCGGTGATATATAAATAAAGAAAAAGCTCACCGATAATAAAATAAATTATCATTGTGGCCAACGAGACAACGAGTTTCAGTCTAATAAATATAACAAGTCCACCGCATTGCATGAAAACGAAATCAAAACATGTTTATTAAAATTGAGCGCTGCTTTGGGATTTTTCCAACCATTTCTGTAAGTGACGTCATTCCAAGAAAACGCCACTTATGATGTCACTATATAGGGCAAATTTTGCTAGCTGTCAGTACATGGTGATGTCATGTGACATTTTCTTGAAATCACGTCACTGAAAGAAGAATTAGGAAATATCTATCAGTGCCGCTCAATTTGATTTAACCAAGCATAAACCTGCACTATCAGGTGGGTTAGTTCCAATGATTTTATGACACTTATTGGTCTTTTGACAACTCCACAGCATTATCAATACACTGATAATCATCTAGGTTTTTGCCGCATTAAGTCAACCGGTTTTCCCTCAAGCAATGTTTGTAACACAGAATCCCCATACTCTGGAAGGCTTTTTATCATCTGAAATAAATAAATAGAATGACACATACTTAATTTAGCGCAGTTAGGGCATACACATATTTTTATGAAATGTGACATATGAGTGTGTACATGTATCAGCGATCTAACATGAGCACAAAATTAAATTATGAAACAAGAAATACAGCAATGCCATGAAACCAGGTTATCAATATTTTACCAGGAAGAGTCATTTCAAAGTAAGTGTATAAGACTTATATCAAGCAGCACATGGAATATTGCGCAATAAATTTAATCAGGTGTTTACCAATTTTCTACTTTTTGGCCATAGTGACCTTGACCTGATCACACTCAAATACAATCCCAATGTAGGTCTTGTAACATACCAAGAAAGGCGACAATAGGTTAATTTGAACTAAAGTTATTGATTGGAAACCATTTTTCTACTTTCTTTTTTTCTAACAGAAGATTTCAAGTATTTGGTTGCAAAAGATGAGGGCTCACACATAGGTACACTTTCTTGTACTTATTAATGCACCTACACAAATTAAATAAGCACATGCACATTAGTGCTAAAAGCCCTGTAATTAATACACCTACACAATTGTCACTCCCATGTACCATAGACAATATAAGTCAACAATTAACAGTTCATACAATGTATAATAAGAAGTGTACAGCTTGTATAAAACCAGACAAGGGGAGGGAACTCTGTATCATGTGCTTTCTTTTGTTGGGCATAAAAAGCAACAAAACCAAACCGATTCATCAGAATTTTTCAAACTTCAACTCACTCATTCACATGCAGGCAAATACAGGTATAGTGCTGTTAGATTGACAGCGAACAGGAGTATGAACTTTCGGGACCGATCCATGTCAATTTAGGTAAAGAAATGCTCTTGTACGTAAAGCTATAACTGCTGTTTGGATTACTTTCTATCAAAACACAACCGGGGCCTTTTCTGTGTCAAGCTTACGGACAAACACGAACATTTTAAGACACCTATTTTTGAAATGTAATGGTCCAGGTAATATGTTCATGCGTTCGAAGTTAATAAAACCGCACTATACAAAACTACCAAGATTTCTCAAGTAAAACAGAAGTTGAATCATGTCACTGTAAGTCCATCATGAAAATACAACCGTGTTTATTATTACAATAGGTTCAAGCATTCACTAGTTGTTGACAGCAAATCGACAGTCTCCAGGTCTCAGTGCTCTAAATGTTTCACATATTGACATCCACCTTAACAGGAGATGTGTAGCGACGACAGGCAATAGCCTAATCAGAATTTAGAATGGTCAGATTCACCCATTATTAACTGAAACAAAGTGGTCATCTAACATACCTACTGACCCAACAACATTAGAAAAGAAATACAAGCCACTATTCCTCTGAGCAGTAGTGTACATAAAAGGTCTCTACAAGGACTTGTTGAAATTTGCAAAAGGTTATGGTCAAGTCTCATGACTGTAGAAAACTGAACATGACATAATGGGGTTTACCTTGAAAACATGAAAATGTTTCTCTACAGACAACGCCCCAATTTCATCTGCCATACTGTATCCTTGATGAATTAAATGTCTCCCTGAGCCAGGAACCCATTTTCTAGAAGAGATAACAAAGCAATAATCAATGAACACTAGTTAGTAATTTAGTTCTATCAACTAATTGGACTTCTTGAGATTTTTGGGCAGTTGCATGCCATTTTGAAATAGTATCCAAGATGTATAGTAAGGCATTCAATTTACCTATCCATGTTTCCTGGGTCAGAAACAAGTCAAAACCTGTTTTCTTTCATAATCTCAACTTTCCTAGCAAAACATGAAAATCATAGCGAAATAGAAATAAGGTAAAGTTTAGGTGATAGAACGATAGCATATACTGGATGTTTATGCCTAATATATCTTCTGTAGTCTTTGTTGACTATCAGTAATGTGTATATTATCTGCCTATAGAAACAATGGAACCTCCCCTTCTTTTTGGAAGAGCTCCAGAAAGACAACACTAGAAAATTATATTATATACTTACTCTAAGAAAGGAATGAGTCGTTCCAATGAATGCTGGTGTCTTAAGTACACTTTAAACATTTGTCTCTCTTCTAGTGTCGTCTGCTCTATAACATCGAATTTTGGAACAATGTGAACCAGATAAACATCAGATGATTCAATTTTGTTTTGTCGAGTTTCCCTTCTAAGTTGGTCATTAGAACTCTTCTGATGACCTTTTGCAAGAGCAGTTTTGGTATCCTGAAAGAAAATTTGGCCGGTAGTTTTTGATATGAAGATTTTAGATGATTCAACTATACACACATATTTTTGACAAAACAGAAGAATTTGAACAATCTTGTTAGAAGTTCAACTAAGGAACATTTAGATGAAATTATATCAAAATTGGGCCAGCAGTTTTTTGTAGTGTCCACTATATACATATAGGAAAGTGGCTCCATCCCTGCTAGCCATGTTTGTTGATAAATCCAAATACTTTGAACAGCCTTGGCAGAGGGTCACCCAAGGTACATTTGTGTGAAATTAAGCTGATTTTCGAAAATTTCAATTATACATTTATACATATAAGAAAAGGGGCATGCCCCCTGGCAGCCATTTTTTGGCGATTCCAAATAATTTGAATAAATGAGAACAATCTTGGTAGAGGGTCACCTAAGCAACATTTATGTGAAGTTACATCAAATTTGGGCCAGCAGTTTTGGACAAGAAGATGTTTGAATTTTTTACTCTCCATTGCCATGGCAACCCTAATTCTGAATGGAATGGAATTCTCTGGACAATTTTGAAAGACAACCACAGTGAACTTTGCTCAAAGTTGGCCAACTGGTTTAGGAGAAGAAGAAGTTTAAGAGGAGTTCAGACAGACGGATGGACAGACAAGATGGCCGACAAACGGCGAGTGATCACAATAGCTCACCCTGAGCAAGAAGTATTAATTCTGTCAATAAAGTACCAGGAACATTTCATATAGTTAATAGATGAGTAAAACACCAAAGTTTTATAGAAATTCACTTACTATTTGCTTAAACAGAGACATCGCTTCTTTGAATTTCATCTGCAAATGAAGAAAATAATTCACATATAAGTCAGACAACACCAAAAGTGATATGAAAATTTTAAATTTTACTTCACTTAAACAAATTAAGATCAAGTTTTACTAAGTTCACAAATTCTAATCCTACAACTCAATTGTTTATATGTATATTGAGACAGTATTTGCTGAAACAAGAGGGCCATGATGGCCCTAGATGGCTCACCTGAGTACAATGCCATTCTGACTGAAATAGACTAATGTGCCAATAAATCGGTATAGGTTCAATAAAAAATCCATTCAGCAGTTTAGGAGGAAATGTCATTAATAGTTTCCACTATATACAATATGCAACAAGGCAATGTCCTCTGGCAGCAATGATTTTTGACAGAACTTTATTATGTATCCAAACTTGGAAGAGGACCACACAGCAAAAATAAGAACTTTACACCTTATGGTTTTGGACAAGAAGATTTTCGAAGTTTTCACTTTTAAGATAAATTTTTAGCTCCTGTGACATACTTATGCAACAGACTGGAATGGTTTGACCTAGACTGGAATGATGCCAACAAATCCTCAAAGTTTGATTGAAATTCCCCTCAAGAAGGGTTGTGACCCCCTTCCCCTAAGTAGAGTTAGGCCCCTGAAAGCAATACGAATGTGGTAGTCAAACTGCAGGATGACCGTCAAGACACTGATAAAACCTAAACCTTTCATGTTGGATAAAGATGGAGAATAATCAAACATGTATTTTATCATGGCCTTAAAATCAAACACTGGACACAAGCATCCTACACTGTCCTTAAATATGAATGTAAGTCACTTAAGTTGTCTAAGAGCTTCAATACTGATATTGCTTATTTAATGTTTTGTATATTTTGTAGATAAAAGACATTATGTAATACATAGAGTTTATACTTACAGTATAACAAATATTAAAATCATGGAATGTCTGGAAAAATCTGGCAGACGCAATGTTCTGAGTCAAACTCTGAAAACAATTACAAATACAACATGTGAATACGAGTATAGTACAAAGTTACCCTGTGACTTTCTGAATAAAGATAGTCAATCTTGCTGGATTTTTAGACTTTTCAATGATCGATTTTTGATAGGCAGCAATATTTTTTGCAATACATCAATAAAATTTAGAATGTATGCTACATGAGGAGAAAAATGTGGTAATAAACAGTCACTATCAACTCAAAAAGGATGGATAAAGTAGGCTATTTTTTTTAAAAGTAAGGAATTTATTACCTAAAGGTCGGGATAGTAGGGATGATTCCTTACCTTTGGAATATCAAAAATAGTAAAAATTCACTGCACAGTACATTCTCCATAAGACCTCTGTGCTTCATGCAGGTGAAATAAATATTTTGAGTTAATGCCTCGGATTTGAAAAAAGTAGGGTTAGTAGGGCTCTACCTAGTAAAAAGTAGAGAATAGGTAGGGAAAAAGTAGGGCCCATTTGACAACCAGGTCATACATACCTTTATATCATGTTCAGAGAGCAGACAGAACCAGTCAACACTGCCTACAGCATAAAATCCTTTGATGTAGAGAGTCTCCAAACGCTTATTTAGAACACTCCTACAAAATCCTTGAGGTGCCAATGGCATGACAAATGATGACAAGAATATCACACCTGTAAAATATGTTTAGTTTCAGTAAACATATACAGTAAAACCTCACTTTAAGACCACCTCAAAATTAAGATCACAATTTTCAAGTCCATTATCACAATTTATGCAACCTCAATATTAAGACAACCTCAATAAGACCAGTTTTCAAGGGTTCCAAGTGTGGTCTTATTATGGAGGTTTTATTGTCACATGGGGACAGGCAAAAATGTTGTTATTCAAACTTTTATTTTACACTGTCAGTGAAACATGTTTGCAACTAATATTAATCCTTATCTTTGGTCGAATTGTCACATAAGACATGCCCCAAGCAGAAGTTTGGAACCCACATCATGCAGATTGGCATCCAATTACTACTGATACAGCTAACTAAGGGAATCCAATAAACAATACAGCCATGCATCAGGCCTCGAAAATATTTTACAGAGAAACCCTGAAAATCTGCTTTCCCTGCAACAAAACCTTCTCACCCTGCAGACTGTGTATTTTCTGACTTATATAGCATCAAACCGCGTATTTTGTAAAAAAATGATAAGATAATGAATAGAGTTCAAGTATTTCATGAAGAGCTACAACGTGATTCCCTCAGCATCAAATGACGACGCCTCCACAACTATGAAATTTTCGGCTCATTTTTTTTACAAAGCCTCGTTTAATAAATTCAATAAATAATGACCACTCATATACGATCCTCTATTTACAGTATGACATGAATTATTGAAGAAGGTTCCAAAGAAGAATAATGATACCATTTAAATAAGAGAAATACAGGTTACAAAATTAATTACCTATCGCTTCATTAACTGAATCCAATATCTCCTTTTCTACAGTAGATTTACCGAGAATATCTCCAGACATCAAACTATGCTTATACATACAGTCAGAAAATTCATTATTCTGGCGAGTGCTTTTTAATCTTTCCTAAAATACAAAAATAAATCCACTTACAAAAAAATTACAACAAGAGGTCAAGGATGAGCCTAAATCGATATCATTATTAAAACAGAAGCTTTTTATAGATAGTTCCCACATTTACAATATTTACCTCCCTTGTTCTGAATAGTCAGCCATATTGACAGGCAAATTCCTTCAAGTTTATAGGGAATATAATGTATAAACAATGATAAAATAATCAGATCTATAAAATAATTTATGCAACATGCTCATGTGGGCAGAAGGCTCAGTTAGTTGAAGAAAAGGTTTTTGTCACATGCAAATTATCTTGGTAAAGGGCCATCGTTGGAACATAATTGAACCCAGATTGGCTTAGTTGTGTATTAGTTAGTTTTATTAAGGTCAGCTATTTGAAACAATTGTTTATACTGAGATGATGGCGTCACACAAAGAGTGACCACAAAGAGCTTTTGTAACAAACAACTGAATATTTTTTCTCTGCGCTTAAATCATTTGTTTCTAGGGCAAAGAGAGAAAAGATAGCCGGATTTATCATGTGTTATATAATTGAAGCCATTTTTTTCAGTTTTTGGGGAAGTATGGCGGGTCCTTTTGACAGGGGAAATTTGCATCACGAATCACCATATTTGGGTATTTATAAGGCTAAAGTTTAAAATAATTTTACTGAATGGGAATTTTCTTTCTAAGAAGGGGAAAAATAGATACTTTTTCTTTGGGGAATGGGGCCTAATATCGGCCCTAAATTTGCCATAAAAAAGGGCTGAATTGGATATTGTACATACTTTCAGAAACTGCAAATGGTTGTCAGATTCAACTATGCAACACATTCTCTCTACTCCTTTGCTTTTCAGTTTCTGAATCATCTTTATATCAGCTGAAAGATTGGAAACATAATATATAAGTAATTTTACCCTGGCAATCATGAAAAAACCCAAGATATATCACACAAACAACTGTACATGAATTACCAAAATATAGGCAATAGCGGTACATAAGTATCACTGACATTATATGTAGGTTATTCCCCATTTATGTTTACATTTAACATAGTAAACATTTACCATGTATTGGCAAATTGACACATGTTAACGATTCATTGTAAGTATTGTATACAACATGTCGATTGTATACGACATGTCGAGGGAGTTGATGCGCAACCATAGATAGTACCCACATTTACAAGATTTACCTCCCTTGTTTTGAATAGTCAGCCATATTGATAGACAAATTTCCTAAATCAGGCCTTTTTCTGTAGTTCCCATGGGTCCGACTATCTGACCCATTCCCAAAGCCAAATATATGTTTATTTCCCAATCAGAAAAAAATCCCAATCAGAAGCACCTACAAAAAATCATCTACTGGAGCGACCTCTTTGAATAAAGTTTTCTATTATATAATTGGTAAATCTTACGACACAAATTTTCCTAATTGAGTTAGGGTCTTTTTCCCAAAATGGACAGAAAAAGGACTGTAAATTTATAGGGAATATAATGTAAGCCATGATGTAATAATCAGATATGTAAATAAATAACTTATTCATTATGCTCATGTGGGCAGTTGGCTCTGATTGAAGAGAAAGTGGTTATTGCATGGCATTCAAGTTCTCTTGGTATTTTGTCAATTATCACATATTTGGGAATTACTCATATAAGTGCTTATCAGTTTTGCTTATCCAAATGGCTGATGATTAAGAACAGGGGAGGGACTAATGTAGATGTGGGAACTATTTATTGTAACTGCTTCTTAATGAAAAACAAGATAAAATAGTATTGCAGCAATCCCTCAATATAATGTATGGTAATAAGCATGCCTATGTATTTGAATATACGTTGTTATTGCTGATAAGCTACATGCATGTAAACCAAATAAACCTGTTCTGTTCAGTTCCTTGAGTATAAGTCATATGGAAAACATGAAGTGATTAAATTGCCTCAGTGAGAAACACAAATTATTCCAGATTGTTCAGTCTTGTAAAATATGTATTTACATTACAATACAAATCAGTTCTGTATTAAACTTTTAGTTGATAGACACAGAAATCAATCAAGTAAAGTCAAGGCAAACCCTATCAAACACACACGGATGTACAGTACAGTACCTGGATTGTGGACAACCAGAAGTTTACTCTGTGAGCTCTTATCTCTCGTAACATGACTAGAAACAACCGATGTAATTTCATCTGAAATTTGAAATAATCTTAGAAAAAAGAATGCACATTTACAGATATAAACTACAAACAAATAGGTACCGTCTAAATGAAAAATGAATATTTTATGAAATCTTACATTAATAGTTAAATTTGTGCTAAAAAGTAATTTGTTTCATGAGATCCGTTTACATGTAGTACCAATTTGCTATGAGATATTTGTAAGGCCTAGCAAAAAGGTCTGTTTCCTGTAACAGGCTGAAACAATTTGTTAGGTAGGGATTTTAGACAGGAGGAGGTCCAGACACGCCCCTTAGAAGTTAGATGTTGGCAAAATGAGTGTAGGACTGTTTTGTTATAGTCTTATAAATAACATACAGAACGACAAAGTCTATGTGTTCTTACAAGTTTTATTTATTACTCTAACTGCTACTATATGAGAGTACGATGTTAGCAGAATGGAAGCTGGATGTAAACTGTGCTAATGCCTGTGAGCTGGCTATATTTAATCTACTCATGTTAATCTAGTAGACTAGCAATAATACAACAGACAAAATCCCCTTCGTGCAAAATGACGCAAGGACAAAATAGGGTTGTCCATATCTAATCTTAGATCAAGAGGGGATTCCAGATTCAAAGCCTCACTATATTTTACCAAAAGTATTGTCTTTATTCAACAGAAAATGTATTGCATTGCAAAAATCTAGGAACTCCAAATATTGCCATATTTCTGCTGCCTTACTAGGAGCTAGACCCCACCTTGACATAGTCAATTGCTGGATCCACACATAATGACCTATGAGCCCCCGCAGAATTCTGTGGATTCACAGAAAAATCACACCTCTGTTTCAGGCCTGAGCACAGACTCCTGCCTAGACATATACCATACCTAAAAATGGTGTATCAGTCTTTTTTTTCTTTACAATTGTTTTTGGTAATGTACAGAAGCTCAGGGTGTGATGTATATATCCTGATAGACACTGTTGTGGTCTGTGAAGAACTTTCAGCACACACAAAATACGAGATGCCATTACTGAAGTCATGTTGCCTTCTTAATATCTGAAATATAAAGCAACACTTGTCACTTGTTATATCAAAAACAACAGCAGATGAAACGTATCTACAGAAATTCTTTGATCACAAACAAAATTAAACAACTGCATTGTAAAATTTGCCAATTTTGGAAAACTTTAATCACTTCAACTCCAATTTTGGGAATTTTCTAAGTTAATATAACAGGCTTTTCATATCTAAATTTAATATAAACTAGCATTCTAATCTACATTTCTTGTATCAACTGTCAAAAAGACACACAAAATGTCTACAAACATTTATGACACAAGGGACAATAATGGCTCCTTGGTTTGAAGCATTTTAGGGGCCTAAGATTACATTAAACATATTTGTAGCTAAATATGTATCTGCTAAAATTCTCACCAAAAAGTCAGAGATCTACAACAGTTTGGTTTATTTGTATGTAGCATTTGACCACTTATTACTACTTGCATCACTGACGGTGACCATCAGTATTTAAAGGAATTTCAGTATATTTCTTTATTCTCCTCTGTGAGTCTTCTGTGTCAAATGACAAGACTCCACACTGTTTGTAAAGCAGGAGATTTTGTATCTTTCAATGAAAGTCATGTTGGTTTTCCATATTCAGTGTATATCAAATTTGGTGCAGAGCTTCCATTAAGTTTGAAATTTGGGATATTTTAAGGAAGTCTTGGTGTTCAGGTTTGTTTTATGCCCATGTTATTTACAGCAACAAAACTCTGTTCATTAACTCGATCTACATTAGAATTAGGGATGAGATGATACGGGTGTAACGTGATACGTATCATGATGCATCATTCACGATATAATCTGTATCAATTCAATCATCAACACTGTCTAGAACAGAACAAATAATGATGAGAACATACTTTTCTCAAAAAATATGATCTATCGATACAAGTATCGGGTGTGAATGTATCGTGATGCATCGATGAATCGTCTCACTCCTAATTAGAATAGAGTATCACTCTCTAATAATAAGCGCGTTACAGCATTGACCCATACCCACCCAAATTTCTCCTCGAATTTACATTGATCTCAAAAACGGGCTGGGAGACAAAAAAATCTCTGAGTTCCGCGGAAAAAACTCACTACTGGGACATGGGTTGTGCACGTTGTTTTGATAATATGAAGATTTGAACAGAGTTTCATGAAAATCCTTTAAGTGGTTCATAGATCTACATCTATCTACATCTATAGGTTACATCGGCTCAGTCACACTTGACTATTACGCGATGGGTGGTTACTGGTCAGAAGAAAGAGAAATAGTAGTAAGATTGAAAATAGCTTGACAGATAAAAGGAAGAAAAAGAAAAGACTTTCCCAGCTGCTTTTTCGCCATTCTCCCCCCAAGCCTCTTCGGTTATGGTAGCCATGGCCGACACAGCCCCGGGGATCATCAGTGGTTTACTTACAGCTGGGACCCTACACTTAAATAGAGAGTTTGGACAGCCCCGCTTAAATGATACTAAGTCGGGGGCCTCTGCGATGGATGCAGGCAGGTTGTTCCATGGTGTTATAGATCTAGGGAAGAAGGAGTTCTTGTAGTAGGCTGTAGATGTAGATATCGGCCTGTACTTCAGAGAGTGTGAAGCTCGAGTATTTGACTTGGTTGGTGTTAAGAACTGGTCTGCTGGGATGTCCAATACGTCATTGACTATCTTGAAGAACATGGTCAGTTGGGCCTTGGTTCTTCTGGCTTCCAATGTTTCCCAGTCCAATTGGTCGAGCATAGATGTGACGCTGCTGGTGTTGTGGTAGCGGTTGGTGGCATACCTTGCAGCTCTTCTTTGCACCATTTCTAACTTGTGGGTCTGGGTTTTGTTGAAGGAATTCCATATAGTTGAGCAGTATTCGAGGTGAGGTCGTACAAGGGTATTATAAGCATTGCTCTTGACAGATTTATTTGAAATTCGGAGGTTGCGTCTGAGAAAGCGTAAAGTACTGTTTTCCTTTTTGGTGATTTTATCTATATGATTATTCCAGGAGAGATTTTCTGTTAGGTGGACTCCCAGATACTTGGTGACAGTGTCTACTTCTAAGATATGTCCTTTCAGGGTGTAGTTAAATATAGTCGGTTTTCTTTTTCTGTTGACCCGTAGAATACTGCATTTTTCCGGATGAAATGACATGCCCCACTTATTTTCCCATGCTGCAAGGTTTTTGAGGTCATTTTGTAGGATGTTGGAGTCTTCAAATGTGTAAGATACTCTGAACCACTTGAAGGATATACAAAATCCAATGGTCCAACCTTTGACCTTGCAGTGTGACCTTGAGCTGGTGTGGTTCTGATTCGGTTTTGCACGTCGTCTTGATGAGATGAAGATTTTAACCAAGTTTCATGAAAATCCTTCGAATGGTTCAGGAGATACACGGCGGTTATGAAATCCAAGGGTCGAACCTTTGATCTTGCTGTGTGACCTTGACCTTTCGAAGTTTGGACACGACGATTACTACACGTCGTCTTGTTGAGATGTCGATTAGGACCCAGTATCATAAAAATCCTCCAAGCCATTAAGAACGTACAGAGCGGACACGAAATTTTACTGACGGACCGAATGATGGATGAAGGCCATTCCTATAACCCCCTCCCCCTTTGCGGCGGCGATTAAAAACAAAATATTTCGAAACCGAAAGTAACGCGAAACTATTGAAGTTGAGAGTAAAATGCTCTGCCAAACAATGGCAGCGATTTCAACAAAGCGGACTAGGTTGATTGAAAATTCCACATTTGCGTTACTATCCTATTCTCTGTGAAAAGATAATGACAAAAATCATACCAAAATGTCGCATGCCTCAGGTCGCGGCCATCTTGTTTGGAAGCCTCTATTGCTTACACAAAACAAATCACTAAATTTAATCAATCAAATAATTTCTGAGGAAAATGGTATGAATATCAAGAAATTAAACAATTCTCTCCGAGAAATATTTAGAAATAGAAGTCGATTCATTCATTTCTGAATCTGACGGCTGTGTTCAGCTTAGAGACTATCTACAGGAAGTGGGACCTACTTTGCAATCGAGCAAAAGTGTTTTGTGAAATTGATACAAATGACTCTGGTAAGTAATGATTGTGTTAATTGCGTTTGTATTTGATGACTTTTACATACTTATATCTCCTGGTTGTGTTAAACTTCATGATCATTCCTCTGTTTGTGCTAAACAAATGTGTTAATGAAACGTGAACTACTTTCATTTTGGATGCTGCTATTTTTAGAACCAGTGAATTTTTTGCATCTTTTTTAGTTGGTTTGGGTTTTGTTAGTCTATTGTTCTCTGTTTCTAACTTCTTCTTTGTTTTAAAATGAGTTGGGTTCACACAGTCCCATTTTTAAAACAAGATGGCGCTGTAGCCAATCAGAAAGCTGCATGACTTTCTCTGTGCTATTTTTAGCTGATCAATGTAGGTCAGTTAAGCTAGGTGTTGTTCATAATCCACTTGTGCAGATTTGTGATGTAGCCATGTTGGATTGTAGCCGGTATGCTTATTTTTGCTTTTTGTATTTGTCGTATGCGTCACTTCATTCGGTTACGCGAACGGCATGGTGCGAATCAATTTATTGGTTCTTGATGACTTGAAATGCAAACGTTGTTTGAAGTATGTTTTCGCTTTGCCATTAGCGTCGTTTTACACCGTGTGGCTCACGGGTATCTGTCAGTTTACGTTCATGAGTGTATTTATTGTATTACAAACATAATGGTTTTGTATTAAATTACTTAATTTCCTGTCGCTTTATTTAAGATGTATTTTACTGGCATGCGTTTTAAAGTTCTTTCGTCGTAAGCATACTACAGTTGCGATGAAGGACGGAAATCAAGTCATAGACGTAGTCGCCGGCACTATCGTTTTTTTTTGAAGCACACAACACTATTCAATGAAAAAACAGTGCAATAACGATACTTCTAATACAGTTTTGTATATATGTAAAACTTCGATATCTAGAGCATAATATTCATTATCGAGATTAGAATTTATGCTTTGTCGTTTGGAGTCTTAAAAGTGCTGGCACTTTTGTTCTAAATTGTGTATTTTTTACCTGTCTATTGAAAGGATAATTATCTCGCTATCTCGAGCAAGGATGATGGTCCCCAATTTTAAGTGTCAATTACCTGTTTTATCATGAGAGCGAAGTTTCACGCCTATTGTAATGATAGTGTCAGTTTTAATTCTGAAACTATGTAATATGTGTTTTTCACACCTTTTGAAAAGGTTTCCATCAATAGGGCCTAAATAAATAATACTTTTGGTTCGGGTTACCCGTCCCTACCTACGAAATAGGCGCCGACCCTACCATTTTTTAAAGTCTGTCGGTTAAAAAAAAATTAAAAAAATTAAAATAAAAAATAAGTTTTTATTCTTTGCACCTGTTTTTGCTCGTTGTGCTTCTTTTCGTTAATATCGACAGGTGCCGGTTCAGATACTGCAGACGCTTTTACTCTAAGAAATGAATTAAGCGCTTACAATTATAACGTTCCAACAAAAAACCTAATAAAAAATAAAATAAATAAAAACACTACCTACCCTACCTGTTTTTGGAACAGATGTAACCCTAACCAAACAATTATTTGTTTTGGCCTAGTGCATTATTTGACTTGTTTTTTCACATAAATTCGAATTTAAACTGAACTATTTAACTTTAAAGGTTGTGATGATTAAATTTGAATACATGAGAGTGACTAATGACCATTGAAGGGATGTGAAAATGTTACTGAAAAATACATATCAAAATGTTTGTATGTACATGTAATTGAAATATTGTTCCACAGTTGCTGCCTTTTGTTACATGTAAATAAACATAATGATTCATTAATACAATGAAATGTATGAACGAAATCCATAAAAATAAAAGTTCTCGATGTTCGTAAATTTAAACGTATTCGCACTTAGTTTTACGTTTCACTGCAATCACTAGGTGTATAATCCATGGAATAGAATCTTCCTACTATGTGTGTTTAGAACACACACAAGCGACCAGATTTTCTTTTGAGATTAAACCCGTGATAAAAAATTAGCGAAGTCTGGCATCTTGTTCTGAATTGAGAGAAGTTGACATTTTGATCCGCTGTAGTCTTAATATTTAAACATATCTTCAGTCTTAATTAATATTTTTTCTAAATTACTACATTAAGACAATTAAAAATTACTCAGATCAATAGGTAATTATATGTATATTTAAGTGCTAATAAGAGCAAGCAACGGACAAATTTGGCTGATTAATAAAGTGGTGGATAATTAAATACTTACTGACACACCCTAAGGATTGTTGGTAAATATTTTTGTGTTATCGTTTCAACGATATGAGCCAGTTTCCAATCCATGGTTTATATGTCAGTGATTTTGGTTACGGAATAAGATGCAGATACAGTCGAATGCCGTTTATTCGATAACCTGAATACTATATAATATACTGTTATATATAAAAAATGTACAAAAATGCATTTTTCGAACACATGTTTTAATGCACAACAATCAACAGGCCCCCAAAATGTAGTTGCGCATATTTTCACACAGGTCTGTCATTCGAAGTCGTCTGACGCTCATCGTAAATCCGTGTTACTGTGACAAAGACTGAGAAGGTGCGAATGGTAATGTTTAATTAGTCCAAGCCTGAGTGCTTTGTATTGTCTACTTTATTATGCCCCCTTTCGAAAAAAAGAGGGCATATTGGTTTGCACTATCCGTCGGTCTGTAACCTTTTCGTTTCCGATCAATATCTCAAGAACCCCTTGACCTATCATCTTCAAACTTGGTCAACAAATTCATCTTGGGTAGCAGAGGAACCTTATCGATTTTGGGGTCACGGGCTCAAAGGTCAAGGTCACGGGGGGCATAAAGTTTTACAAACATCTCTTGTTCTGTTTGTTTTTCCGGACATCGCCTAATGATGAGTTTTTATTGAAGTGATTAAATCTGTATATTATAAAGAGCCAAATTTTTATTGACTATTGCCCCGTCCATTGTGGAAAATTCAAACTTCAATGTGTACATTCCATTTAACTTTTAAGATTGAAACAATGCATTCAGCGCATTGATTCATGCTTTGAAAAATATGTGCTTTAATATGTAAGTAATGATAAAATGAACCTGAATTGCATTTACATCTTGACCTTGTGTGTAGTGCTGTTAGATTGACCGTGAACAGGTGCATGAACTTTCGGACTGATCCATGTCAATTTAGGTAAGGAAATGCACTCGTGCGTAAAAATATAACTGCTGTTTGGATTACTTTTCTATCAACACAACCAGCGCTTTTTCTCTGTCAAGCTTACAGACAAACATGAACATTTCAATACACCTAACAGTGGAACCCCTCTAAACCGAACCTCGTCCGGACCGGATAAAAAGTTCGGTTTAGAGGGGTTTCCAGTTTAGAGGGGTTTTAGGAAATGCATTTAACAACAACATAATTAATGACTTAGTGTATTTTATTCATTCCTTATACATGATTGTCGGTTTCGGAACAGATTCTGACTCTTTGATCAATTTAATTTTGTCATCAAGTGACAATTCTATTCTTCGACGTTTAGGAGGCGCAGACATGTTGATTTTGTGAATGATAAAATCAATCTGACAGAAACTGATTGATAAAACAACAAAATTGTTCCACATTATTGTTAGTTTAAACAACAATACCTGCACTCGTCTTTACTCTGCTAATACGCTCATTAACTAGAATGATAATTTGATTCTTTTAACAAAAGATCAATTGAACAGTCACCTACTGTAGCATTCATCATTAAATAAATTATATGAAAACATCGATTGATGTGTATGGTCGGCAATTAAAAGTTGTTAATGATGTTTGCAAACTGTAAATGTTAATAATTGCGATTATCACACTGTACCTATTTACCCGCACACCGTCATAAAGTTAACAAACGTGTAGCTACTGCCAATTGAAGCCATAACAGATAAGGTGTGAAAACTCAGTGTTAACACATTTATTGTCTAAACACTTTAGGTGTCATAAATTGCTGTTCGGTTTAGAGGGGTAAATTACTGTTGAAATTGTTTAGAAATAATGGAAATCTTGTTTGGTTTCCGGAATAGAGGGGTTCCGGTTTACAGACGTTTTTACACAATGAAAATAGAACAGAAAAAATCGGGACCACGCAAATTGTTCGGTTTAGAGGGAATTACGGTTTACTGAGGTTCCGGTTTTGAGGGGTTCCACTGTATTTTGAAATGTAATGATTGAGGTAATATATTCATACATTCGCGGTTAATAAAATCGCACTACATACATCTGTTGACAATGATGCTTCTTGTTGTTTATTTTATCACATCATGATTCATGAATGTGTGCTTCTTATACTGTGTTCTGTATTTATTGAATTATTTCTCTTTGTGTCATTCATGTATGCGAATAAATAGAACACAGAAATAGATATCATGAAATAATTTTGTTTCTTTCATATGTTATGAATAATACTCATACATTCTTTTCACATAACTGCATGACTGAACAGTAATTAACTCCCAGGGAGTTTAATAACCATTCATGCAGGTATGTGAAAATTAAAAAGTGAGTCCCTTTGTATATGGAATGTATCTTCTTAGCAACGTCAAATTGAAATGTACTATTCGAAACCATGTAATTGTATTATTCGAAACCAAATTTCAGACCCGACGAATTCAAATAAACAAGGTCCGACTGTATTTATGTTTCCTAATAAATTGATTTATCTCTTGTAATAAATCTGCGTTATGTATTCGGAAAGATTTGCTTAGAAGTGTAAGGACAAACAATATATTTGCACAAATGCATTTAATCATTTACTTCAATGCATTTATAAATTATTTTTTTTGGCATCATCTACATTGTGTATAATTCTCGTGTTCTCATTGAGATAATATATTGAGTTAAACCTATTATTGAATGTACTGTTGGGTTCAATGGTTTCAGATGACATTGGTTTCTGTTGATCATTTGATCATTAAGAGAGGAGAGGTATATAAGGAAAATCATTTTGAAGTGAAAGTTAGCTTTAAAAAATTGAAAGTATTACTCATGTCATGTGATTAATTTCAAAATGTCACTTGAAAATCAATAAGAACTTTCTTCCAACCATGTTGTTAAAACTTGGGACAATTGCTTGAGACAACCATGGGTGAGATTATACCTTAAAGCATTTGTCAAATTTACCAGTACTACCTCTGCTGTGGACTGACCTAGTTAATTATCTCCCTCATGTGACATCTCTCTTTCACTATTTTGCTTTTTATCCAACCTCAATATTAAGACCACCTTAATAATAAGACAAGCTTTCAAGGATCCAAAGGGTGTTCGCATTATTGAGGTTTTAGTGTAAGTAGAATTTAATTATTGTATGAAATTTATTTGTAACTTGCTCATTATAAAATATGAAGGAAAAACTGTCTTTATAACATCGAACAAATATTAACTCTGTTGAGCTTTTAGACACAATAATTGTTTCCTCCTCATCTCTATACCGTTATCTGAAAACTGGGTCAAATCCTTTTGGCTTAATTAATATATCAGCCGTTCTAGGTGGTCAGGGGTTAACGTGGTAGACACACCAATGTATTACATTATCAATTCAATTTAAACTTTGAATCAAATTCGAATCATACCTTATTATTGGTACAAACAAAAACAGATTTCAGCTATATAGTTAGTTCTGTTTTCGTTTAAAATGAAACATGTATATATTTTAAAATGTGAACATGGAGCCATATGAAGTTCTATTCGTTTTTACTAACTTTCTTTTAAATAAATTAGTAATGTACAATAATTAGTAAGCTCTTATTAATTGAAACAAGTACCATGTCTACATATCAGGTGTAAAATTGAATATGAAAATTGGCTTTTGTCCAGAAATTGAAATCTAGGAATTCCTACATTTTCTGTATTTTAGTAAAATAAAATGAAATAAGGACATTTTTTGGGCAATGAGTTGGACTCCTTTCAATAAAACTGCATTTTGTCTGCAGAATCTGGTGTTTTCTGTACTTTTTAAATTAAATTTAAATTGGCAGTGAATGCCGCATTTCACTGCAATATTGTCGAGAACTAACTGTTAAAACCCAATTCAATGAACTTGCCAGTATAGGCGCGGTTTCAATTCTCAAATCAATAGTAATGCTAATCAATATCGCCTTCACATGTTTTTCACACGCAATTGTGAGCTTCATGGATTTCATGACGATTGCAGACTGTCACTGTGGTTGTTTTGGTGTATTTGAATGATACAACATGCAATGATTTTGGAGCTTTACTTTTATCCTCCATAAAGGAAAAGTGTTGGTATGTTGTTCAGATCAATGCAGATTGGTTAGTCAATAAGACTCAATTGGTAGACCATTTCAAATTAGAATCAATAACTCGCAAACACAGTCACCTTCAGTGGTAAAAAAATCAAAGAATGATAACATGAGGTCAGTAGATGGCCCCTAAATTTGAAGGTCAAAATATCAAAGTTCAAGGTCACAGTTACCTGGAGACTAAACACTGTTCCTATCAACGACTTCAACATATTTAAGCCTACTGCCATCGAACTTCACTGGGTTAATGCCTGTGGGCAGTTGATGACTCCCCTGCTTCGGAAGTTAGTTGGTCAAAGCTTCAGGTCATGGAGACCCTTAGACTTAGTTCGGAATAAATTAATACAGACTGCATGTGCATATAGATGTCAAACTACATAGGATGATTATTACTGGTCTATAGAAAGCCTGTATAGATTTGGGATCACTATGTCAAAGATAAAAGTCATGGTGATCTTGAGACTGAAATGGATTTTGTTCAATACCTGGAGAATGCTTGTGCAAGAGGAGGTCAAGCTTAAAAAGCTCAAAATTATTGTCTGTAGATGACCCCTATTGTTTTGGAGGTCAATTGATGTTGAGATTGTAAATGGTTGTAACACCAGTCTTGCTAGTAAGTTGCTACCAACTATCACTGCAGCACTGTCACTTCTTTTGCGGGCATGTGATTTGACGAATGTCCGAAATTAGTCTAGCCGAATACTACTCAACTTTAAGTGATAACAATTTATGAGAAAAAACTTGTTTTGAAACGTTATTTGTTTCAAGCGGTATTTAACAGACAACTGCTAAATAAGATCACCTATTTCTAACTTTAAATTGCGTTTCAGTTTATTGCATCCCGAGTCCCTGCGACGCTGGTTGTATATTATTTCTCTGGACGACAATATTCGTTTATGGCAAAATAGCGATTAAAAGATGTTTTCACAACATTTTTGTGTATTGAGGTTACTAGTTGCATCAAAGGTTGTCTGCATGACATGCCTTGCGGACAAGTGCAATTATCGACATTGTTAATAGGGGGTCAGTTTGACAAGATGCAGAGGTGTAAACAAATGTGTTTTATGACTTCGTGCATATCGCCAAAAGCTAAAGATCTAAATAGCTGGGACCAATGTCTTCTACTACATGTATTACAATTTACATTATGTCTGTTCTGTTATTTCAGGTTTTACAATATGAGTTCTGCTACGATCAACAGTCTACAAAGCTAGTTCATTGTTTGAATTTGACTGTTTTAAAGCATGGAAAGTGGTAACTGCACTGACCATGCATATGCTGCTGTTCATCATAACAATGGCACTATCATTGACGATGATACGAAAAAAGTTCTTCAGAACAAAGTGGATGTAGTTAGATTAAATGATTTAAATGATGGTGCTGATCATGACCCGTTGTGTATGAGTGATATGAATGCTAACGGTCGTGATGTAAATGGTACTGAGTCTACATCAGATGAAATGGAAACCAAGGAGGAAAGCAAACCAAGTGAAGAAAAGGACAAACTTGCGAAAGATAAGGGCATGAATGCAGATAAAGGTGGTGTTGATGCTGGCCTTTGTACAGTTTTAAATGTAAAAAGTGTGTTCAATGAAAAGTGTGTTAATAATAGTAACGTGAGTGATGCAAAACAAAGTGGTTGTGAAGTTGAAAAGAAAGACGACATTGCTAAGGAATCTAGTTCTACAGAGTTATGTTCAGAAAGTGTTGAAGCCAGCAAAACAAATAGTGCTCAAGCAAGTACAGATGATTCTGAAGCTAAGCAAAGTCGGAACAAAAATATGGATGTTGAAATTCAAGGAGCTGCCAAAATAGGTGGAAGTACTGAGCAAGGATTAGAAGAGATGGATACAGTAGTAAATGATGATCGTGATTATGATGCTGATACTGATGGCGGAGAGGAAGTAGTAGAGATGGAAAGCCAGATAAAGTCTGATGCTGGTAATGGAATTATAATGTCACTTACTAGGAAGCGATCAGATAGGACTGGAAAGAGAAAAGCTGATGCTGTGGAAAAGACAAGTCCTTCTAAATTCAGAAGAGTTGCAGGAATTTCAACTAGGCGATCACCTAGAATAAGTGCAGTTAATGGCAATTCTAACATCGATAATGAAGGTGCTGTTGATGAAGACAATCAAGATGCACATAAGAATGTGGGAACTGGAATTTTCCAAGGAGATCTTGGCGAAGATGAAATGGAAGGTAAAATCATACGTAAGAATTTCTTTTGCATGGTTTATTATGGCTATTTTGGGAAGATGACCTAATCACCTATAGCCTTCAAATTGGGATATTTTTTTCGTTAATCTTAGAAATTGGGAAAAGAGTCTAGCAATTACAGCAAAATTTTAGTAATAAAATTAAAGGATGTAGTGATTAATTAATATATAAACTGCCTGTGGGAGGAAAGCCTATAACTTTGTTGATTTTTTACTTAATTGAACGATAAAACTATAAAAACAGCTGAAAATAAACCCAGTTTAATACTAAAATATACATTTTTAATTTACTGATTACACACCTTTCATAATAAGTCTTTGGACTTCTCCCTATCACAATTCACATTATTAGTATGAGTAGCAACCCCAGTCAATTTTTATATGTTTACATAAGGCCTATAGCAAATAAGGGTAGTTTTAAGTGAAGCCAAGGTAGTACATAAATTAAAAGAACAATCTTTGCACATATATAAATTAACAGTTGATTTTATAATGAGGCAGTCTGAAACCGTTCATATTTCAATTTTCAGACAAATCTGTTGATTGGTTGTGATTATATAAACATTTGAAGTTGCAGAATTTCTAAAAAAATAGCTGTTTTTGTGTGACATGCAATTTTGCTTTAGATATGTTTTATTTAGAAACTATTCTGTTTTATCTGTTGTACACTTTTTCAATGTTGATACAATACGCTGATAATAATCCAATACATGTAAACAATTGACATATTTAGGTTTAGTCCCCAATTTTTTTTAAAACATACTTTGAAATGCACCCAAATGAAGCTAAACACCTTAATTTATACCTTTCTCATATAGTTACATCCTTAAACAAAATAAGTTAAGATACAACAAAGAAAGAGGTTGTTTTAATAGCAAATACTATGTACTTTAATACTAACATTTCAGTTTTTAATATAAGTATGCCTGTCACTGCACAGCATTGTCCTGGTAAAGCCTGTTTTTGTCCCAACCCTAACGGCTTAACAGTTGGTTTGTTCCTTTGCATGCATTCTGTTGATTTAGTGAATTTTGTACACCTAGCTAGTCTCAGTATGTTCCTTAACACTTATTGTTTACACTAATATTTCAGATATGGCTGTGATTTTACTTTGCTCACCATAATGGCATCCCGAATTTTGTCCCAACCCTAACACTTTTTTGTCCCAACCCTAACGGTCTATTTTTAACTTGTGTACTCTAATATGATTAATGTTAAAGTGCTATAGAGACATTATTCACAACAGCATACACAAGCTTTTTCATTTAAAACTCACATCAATGTTTACTGTACATGGCAGCCTATTTTTAGAATCATACAAGTTAAACATTCCAGGACCCGAAAAGCAAGTTCATGACATTACAAAAATAATGGAAGTTTTTCCTGGAATTACTCAAAATCTAGTTAAAAATAGCTGGAACTAATTCAAACAATGCATTTGAATCCCATTTATATCAGTATTCAGCCTTTAATAAGTCACTATAAGCCTACAGTCAGTAATGTTAGGGTTGGGACACTTTTTTCTGCTATGACAGTTGCTGAAGTAAAAGTATGATTTCAGAGAAAGAATGAAAAACTTAAAAGTAAAAATGATTTTGACAAACAGATATCCATCAAAAAGAATTTTAAAGAAAGAAAACAATGGAAGTGAAACCAATGAAAGTGATCATCTTAAAGCTAAAGGTTATCAATATTTAAAATTTCCCTTGTGGGGTCAGACTCTTGGAGATATTATTTAGCAATTTACATTGTATCTAATCACTTACAAGTGTCGGTCGGAAAATACCTGGACTTTTACTCTTTCTCATAGTGTGAACTATTTTTCAAAAATTATTTTTACTCTCTTTCAAAGTATTCTCCACTACGTCTATGCATTTTGCCATCGTCATGGAAGCTTTTGTATTCCTTCTGAAAACCATGAAGTAGACCTATGTCTCGGGTACTGTGTGACCACCAAAATCAAAGCCGACAGACTCATATTCGGTTCCAGCAAGCATTTTTGTTCAGTGTTGGAAACAAATAAAAGTCAAAGGAGGCAAGGCCAGGGCTATATATGAGGGTGTGATAACAATTGCCATTTCAATGAGTTGATAACTTACAACTGTAGACCAAGTGATATTGGAGTGGGTGTCGTCATGAAGAAGGAGATTTTCTTTGCTATCTTTGGATGCAACTCTCTTAGTTTTTCGTAGAGTTTTCTCAGAATTACTTCAGAATAGTACCTTGCAGTGACAGTTTGACTTGAAACAAGTGATTTAATATTCCCTGTGCATCCCAGAAGGCAAGTAACATGACCGTTGAAGGAGAGACAGTTTAATTTTTTAGGGGGGGGGGAAGAAACAGCGTATTTCCACTGCTTTGATTGAGCTTTTGTTTCAGGTTCGGCGTAATATACCCATTGATAATGCAGTTTAAGAACTTATCCTCTTCATGTTTAAAAAGACTGAAATCGTCTTTTGCTATAGTCGCCCTTGATGCCTTTTGGTCTTCTGTACACTGTCTCGGCACCCACCTTAGTTCTAAGCACTGACCATGCTCAAACCAAAGTGTTCATGTAAACTTTTGCGTGCTGATGCCTTTCCAATGCTAATCCTACTGGCTACCTCCTGCAATGTTACCCGACGATTTGCATGACAAAAGCCTCAACATTTGCAGCCATTGATGGGGTCACTGCCTCAGTGGGCCTCCTATAGACCTAGGCCTGTCACAAACGCTAGTTCTACCTGGAGGAAACTGAGGAACCCAGTCGTAAATTATAGAATGTGACATGCAGTCATGCCCAAACCTTTTATGCTGTCTTTGGAAAATTTGGCAAGGCTTTTCACCCTTTGCCAGTAGCAATTTTATAACAGAATGCTGGTCTTTTAACTTGGAAGTTGGAGTCCATGTTAGCTGAAACACCTATTATGTATTAATATCGTCTAAAATGTGTATACACAATTGTCATTGAAAAATCAACTGATTTGAATTATTGTCAAAATAATTTAGTTTCCACTCATGTACAATATACTACTTTGTTACTCATGGAACGACAGGATCACGAAAAGTCAGGGTGATTTTCCAACCATACCTCGTTCAAACAACTTTTTACCTTTACTTAAAAAATGTCCCAACCCTAACATTTTGAAAGTTTACATTATTTGTCAGTTTTTTTCCTATAACCATAAACAAATGAACATACATTGGTTTTTGTATTGATGAATTGTTCCCTACACATATGTTAAATACTCTAAAATGTGCATCATGGTGTTTTTAGGCTTTTGTAATTAATAAGCTTATAGTACATGTATTTAATATTTTCTTGATAAATAGCAACGATAAATCATAATCGGGTCAGATTGTAATATATTCTTTTGTGCTACATGTAATTATGATGATTTAAGCTTCTCAGAATAGTGTACATACTTTCTTAAGAAATCCAATCACATTAAAAATTACATAAATTTACATGCACATAATACTGTCCCAACCCTAACGTTCAAGTAAAAAATATTGGCTCATTTCTGAGGCTATTATCCTTTAGACGATTCATGTTAGAACAATGAAACTTGACACATACATAGATGTTTCATTGTTTTATTTGTTAATCTGTTAGTTTTCAATCTATTTGTTCAGAGTTGCTTAAAATAAATTTTCTATTTGCCATTAACAACTTTCTTCTATCTATATTGTCAATTATTCCAGAATTTTTTTTCGAGAAGTGAATATGGCACAGGTCAAACACATAAAAATGTTCATTTCAATTGTATGCTAAGGTGCATAAATTTATTTGTATCAATTAGCTCTCACTTTGCATCTACTTTCAATGTAAGTTTATCATGTCTTTTTTAATTTTCGTTACAAATTTGGCTATTCCATGTTGTTTTTCTCAAAAATGGTCACTAAGTTTTCCAAAACCTAACATTTTTATGAAATTTGATGTTTTTTTTCTGCAAATTGAAACTAGAAAAAAATGATTTAAAGACAATTATTTTTTTGACAAAATGTCACACTTTATTTGCTATAGGCCATAAGTAAAAGAAAGTTAATGCATATTGAAGAGCTCATTAAAACCTCTGTAAAACAGTTTGTATTATGAAGATATCTCTTCTAGAACAAAAGTTATAGCATTTTGAAGTAGCGAAAAATTGGCCGTTTTTAGGAATTTTTACCTTCTTAAATACAGACTTTTAGACGCGTTTTGACGGAACCGAAAAAGTGACATTTTTTAAACAAATTGCTGTAACTTTTGTATTTTTCAATATAACTCAATAAAACTTTGCACTTTTGTGTAACTTTTCATGCTGATTCCAATTCTGCAATCAGATTTGATGTATTATCATACAGTCAAGAGTTATAAAAGAAAGACAGATGTAAAATTTCATCAAATTTTATCCATTTATAGGCACTTTTTGATCAACCGTATATTATATGAAACACATACTCTACAAACAACACAACATTGGCAACAATCACATTATTATAGCAACAATCACAATAACTGATTTAATAGTAATATTACTAGTTATTATTACCTACAAACAATAACAATTCAATCATACAAACAATATCAACATATAAATATAACTATCCTGCAAAATTAATTTTATAACGCAAACATTCCACTAAAACAAGTAACTTTATACATATATGCTCAGACCAAAGGGGTCTGTAACAATTTCTACTTTCACATTGTGTTTATATATTGTAATATATGAACACAAAGTGTAAGTAGAAATTGTTACAGACCCCTAAAAACATTTTCTTAAAAATAGAGTTTTTGATATTTGTTGTAAAGTTTTTGAATTTCATCATTTTCTGCGAAATGCCACTGTCTTCCCGAGTTGACACACTGTGGAATAAATCCACGTTTCAAAACAAACTCTTTGTTGACAATTTGTTCGTCAACACGAGCTGGCCAGCTGTAATATCCTGGCTTTCTGCATCCTATCATGAATTTTACTAATGCTGACTCATTGTCTATTGTTTTGATAACGCAACCAGGATACCAAGTGTCCTGGTAGGCGACAGCTATATACTCATTGTCTTCAAATGATTCAATATTTGGGAGGTCATTTATCATGTCCATTACCTCATCTTCAAAATGTTCTTCTTCTGTTGACTTGTTTTTCTTCTTTCTTCCTGTGCTCCTTTTCATTTTTTCAGAGTCCATCAATTCACCAATCTCACTGACAACTTGTTTTTCACTATTCAAGTGTCTTTCTCTCAGGAGACGACCACCTTTCCTAGCTTGCTTGAAGATACTTCTTCTGTCGTTTGCAGGCATATCTTCAAACCATTTTATCAAGCTCACACGGTTCCTCTTTAATAACTGAACGGACGAATGATGGTGCATTGACGCATTAGGTCGTCTTTTTTGACTGCTGTCAAGGTCACCAAAGTGGTGCTCACACCCTAGATTTGTGACATGAGCAAAGCTTGTCATGGTGAATGACTTCCACGACTTGTCAGACATTTGGTCTGACAACCTTGGAAAACTTGTCGGATCGAATGCAAACTTGTCAGACGGAAAACATGTTGTTAAAATTACATTCTTTGCAGATGCGTTTGTTAGGTCAAGTAAAAATACAGTAACCTGTCACATTTAGCATACATGCATTCATACATACAATTTGACGTGGGAAGCAAAGGGATCAGTAACAATATCAAAATAAATACCTTTTTTTATTTTGAGTTCACTACATGTATCATTCATATTCTACATATTGTTAATTCAAAGGGAGTAACACACAACATTGCAGAATTGGGGGTTGTCAATATATAATTCCATTGACAACTCTCGAAATATTAACATAGTGAGTTGAATCGGACCACATTGAATTCGAGAAAGAAAAATCTTCCATAAATGTCCATTTTGACAAATCTATCAATTGTTTACAATGCAAACATTTTTTTAACCGTTTTTTCCATTTTCTGACGGGATTTCATGCGGCTATAGGACCGCTCGTTTCAAAGTGAAAATTGACAAATCAAACAGAAATGGGCAAATATTTGGCGTGTATCGATAAATAACATTTAAAAATTATGATTAACTTTAACATTTACTTGACTTCTGAAATGCCTTTTTGACGACACAATCAAAGTATAAATGTCCGAAAGACAAGCGAATGTGCAGACAATCGGTGCGCGTAAGAATATCGCATAAACAGCAACGGATGTTGAAAAACCCGTCCGATCCGTACTGTATCGGACATACGGACCGACGCACAGGCTTTCTACATCGGACCTGGCCGTTTTTTTAACGGTCAGGTCCGATGGGTATTCGCCATGACTGAGTATGAGTCTTATGACTGTATAGAGTCTGCATTATGAATGTCACTTCTTATGCTTGCAGCATGAGCAATTTTATTCAGTTTTGTACATAAATGACGGAAGTGAATTTTAACCTTGAGCACTGTTGCTGACAGTTATGAATACGGTAGATCTATTATGTTCTATCGAAATAATGCATTCTTTGATTAACTAATTTTTATTGAGCCTGCTTGTGGGTGAGCTTAGAGGTCATATGTCAAAAATGGGTCTAAAATATCTTGTCCGGGATATTACGCAGTCATTTATCGGGGGAGGGGGGATTTTCAAGTTACTTGGCGAATTGTTGCAGCTCACCAAAATGTCCATATCTTAAAAGTCAAACTCACACTTCAGATTTTGTCTGGATCATTACTCTGTCATTTATTGGGGATTTTCAAATTACTTGATACAAATGTTCACCATGATGAGACAGTGTATCACATGCAAGAGTGTCCATAGCTCAGAGGTCAAGGTCACACTTAAAGGTCAAAAGTAAAAAATGTGTATAATATTAATAATAATAGATATGCAATGAACAGCATTATATAACCCTATTCTCTTCATCTCTGGGCAATCAGCAGACTCAACAAGTCTAGTTTTTGTATATTATAAGGAATGGATACCATAATATTTTGTTTCATTTTTTAGATGAAACTGCAAGATCTACAAGTGAAGAGAGAAGATTAAGGAGCCAGAGATCAGCCAGTCTTTCGGACAGTAGTGTTCAGCTTACAGATACCAATAGTGTCAAAAATTCAGATCTCATTAAAGCGGCAGCTACTACTCCGACAATTATTATTGTTAAATGTAGGACTTTTTTACTAGCTATGAATTTAATTGATACTGATGAGATTAACTGAAGTTCAATTATTTTCGGTTCTTTTTCTCCTGATTCAGTTTGGTACTGTCTTACGCATATTCTATTCGGTATGTCAGATGACATTTATTTTCCTGAAGCAATATTCTAGTCTGAGTACACATACGTTTATACTTTAGTTACACAGCTATTGGAACGTTTTACTTTTATTATGGGGGTGGGACATTTCTATTTCTAGTCATTGCCCTTTTTTATATAAATTACAACACATTGTTCAAATTCTACTTACTTAGTAAGATAGATAACTGTATAGATATGATTATGACTTTCTAATAATCATCTTCAAAGTAAAAGAACTGAGGAAGAAACAAGAAATCTTGCGCTCCACAATGTGTGGCTTTTGTAAAGGAGGTCTCCAAATCGAGAGTTTGTCAGAGTCCACTTTAGTTTGACACATGAATCATTATATGGTACTATGTTTATGGTTTACAGCACCGCCTAACAGAAAACATCTGTTCTTCAAGGGTAAAAAGGCTTTGCCAGCACCGACAAAACCTCTGTCAGAGGAAGAATTGGAGAAATATACAGCTCCATTTGATCAAGGTAACTTATTTTGACTTGCCTTACTGGTTTTACTTGCAAAAGTTGTATTTTCCAGTGATGTGTGTTTTCTTTGACAATATGACAGAAGAATATAATACTCTGTAAATCATTCATTCTCTCCACCTCTCAGTTCATGTTGGATAGCTGGGAGAGGAGCAGATATAATGACTACTTGATCAAAGCCATATTGCGAAGAAAGCTTGATGCTTACAGTCTGTTTGGAGTCGAGGGAATCAATTGAAGCATTTTTGGTTTTCAAATCAACAACAGCCAAAATCTGTCCCTCTCTGTTGTCACTTTATCCTATAGATGATGACTCTAGTCTTCTAGATTTCAGTATAAAACATTGTACTAAGGAGTCTTTTAGTTATTATTTAAACAGATTTGCTTTTTAGCCCTTTTTTTCGGCGTAGTTGATTTTGACCTACATTTCAGACCAATCAAATGTTGTATATTATGAAGCTTATTATTTAAATATGTAACAAATCAGACGATATGATTGGTTGATATTTTAAGCAAAGAGGGACCAAGCGGGGTGTCTGGAAAAGTTAATTTTTCCCAAGTCTTTATAAAAACTTAATGCAAGCAGAAACACATTAAGTTGATGATAATTTATTTATATGTGTTATTTTTTCTACCAAAATTTACATGATTTCTTTCAATTTCATAGTTTTCAGTAATTCATTGTTAAAAAATACTTCTTTTCTGTAGCGTACCCCTCTGGTAAAATCCGAGTTCCGAAATCGAGCGATTCTTAATACGAATATTTCACTTAATCTGAATAGAACATTGCGTAAATTGTCGATGTTAAAGAAAAACTGAAGGCATTTTACGAGAATTAATTGTCTAGCGTAATAATTTATTCAATGTTTTCAATGGAAAATTTCTACTGTTTTGTTTAAAATAAATTTCTATTTCACATACTGCCAGATTCATTCCATCTATGCCATTAATCTTTTTTTAAAGATATTTCTTGTTTATTATAATGTCTTGCACTGGGGAGATTTTGAGGCTCAGATGAAGTTGGACACTGGCTGATTGTATATTTTGGCATCTGCCTTTCGATGATTGGAGCATTTATATAAGATTTAATTGTTCAAACATGTGATTTGTTTACATACTGTATTTGACCTATTAAACTCACCCGACACACCACAAATAATAGAGCTAATAGAGCGTAAGCATTGACTAGGTCATACAGTATACCATTTATACAGTAAGCTGATTTTATAATGATGTTGTATTTTAGGTTGGAGAAGAGAGTTAGTGTTCAGAGGAACGTATGAAAACACCACAAAGACGCAGGCAGATACATACTACTTTCCTCCATCCAGAGGTCCTAAACTTGTAAGTTAATATTATAGAGTGATCAGGTTATAAGGTCTTGCCACAATCCCCCTGTACATCGCGAATCAAGGTATTGACGATTTGGTCTAGGTGATTATATATCGATTTTTTACTTGGGAGTATCGATGCAATATAAGACTAACTGTATGAGAGGAAATTTAACTTGTACATTTATTCATACTCTAACTAGTCAGAGTTGTCTTTCTTTTTAGTATTATAAGATGTTGAACTGGAAGTCTCGCTTCTCAAGTCTCGTTCATGCTGTGACGTCACAACTGTTTAACGCTAATACAACTAAGGCGACAGACCATTAAAACTACCACACTCTTCCCCATTCTATTATTAATCACTCCACACAGGTGTTTCAAGACTTGGTCTATGTTGCCCGCTGCTGTACAATAAAGGTATTATTCCATGTGGAAATTGTATCCTGGAAATGAAATTCATTCAGTGATATAATTAGAAAAGCATCCATTAAATCATCGTGGAGATAAGTGATTTCTAGTTGAAGTAATTCAACCTAAACCTAAAAGTCTTACATAAAAGTTCCTTCCATTTATGTGAATAATGGAAAGCATTAAGAAATGGATGATAAGCATCCATTCAATTCTCTCGGCGATAAATGATCTCTAGGTGAAGTGGAAAACTAAAACAGTCAATATTTGAGACCTTGACATATATATTTCCATAAAGACCCCATGGGTAATAAGTTGAAAATCCTTTATTGGTTGTCCTGTTATATAGAGTTGTTGCAAAATTATGTAATCTTATGTGACAATAATGATATAAATTATATAGTATTTTTATGTAAAGATGTGATTTGTAATAATTTGCAACAGCTGTTATGAAATTTTATGTGGTATTTTGCTTGTACTAGAACATGTATATCCACGATTAAAGCTTATCTTGTTTTGTATTCTGTTCTGTTGACGTGTGTAGATATACTGGTATCTCGACAGACATGATTGCATGACATGTTTCTGGGGTAATAAGGTTTACTTTTTTCATTACAGCGATCTATGGTACAGATTTCAGAGTGGTGTATGTATACAATTATATTTGTTTTTATTGTTGTTTTCATATTAGCTGGTATTATGATTAAGGCTGCATTATGTTCTCCTGTGTAATTTTAATAAAAGATAGCTGCTTACATATTCACTGTTTGTTTCATCGGGTTTAACGCCGTTTCTCAACGATATTTCAGTTATATACGGCGGCCGGTTCACCTAACCAGTTTTTCCTGGACTGAAATCTAACCAGTACTAACTTACCCTTCCACAAGGAGCCGGCAACTTCTCCACATGTGGAGGAAAATCGACATTTTTGTCAAATTTTTACATATTCACTATCATATAGATTTAGGGATTCCATTTAACCATGGAGATGACTCTTTGACCCCTGGAATTTCCAAATTCCACATTTTGATTCTTAGGATTCTGCCTGTAGGGTAAATTTTTCTCTGAATTATAGGTATTTTGAGTATAAAATGATTAAATCCGATCAAAAATGATCAAAATGACCTTTGAAATTCAGCACCTAGTGGAACCCCTGAATTGCGTATTGGCGAAATTATTTCCATTTATGAATTACAGATTCTCAACTGGATTTCTGTCTACATAGTTTGCATACATACTTATTTTGTTCTTTCAGTGAATACACATGATACCAGTCTTACTACTGACAATTTTACGTTCATGCGCCGTGCCATTGGGGTCAAAGGAGAATTAGTGCGTAATGCTTCCCAGAGTCGTGGACGTGCATCTATGGAGGCAGCAGTACGGAAACGTAATCTCAAACACATAAAAGATGAACATGTTCATGACGACAATGACGGTCAATTTGATAAACCTGAAATAGTGATTGATATAGATTCTGACAATTTCATTGGACATATTATGACAGTGGTGAATCAAGAGGAAAATGAAAAAACTGATGTTAAAGTAGACTCAGGTCTTCCTAAACTGGAAGAATTGGCAAAAACGAAAGAAGAGAAAAGTGAAATTATGTCGACAAGTGAACATGATGTTACTTATGTTAAGAAAAAGATATCTCCGAAAGCTACTGCTCGCAAGAGTACGACTCAGAGAACATTTAGAAAGTAAGTTACTATTTCCTCATGACATCTTCACTGACATTTTCGAAACAGCAGGCCTTTATCTATAGTTCCCACGGGTCAGACTATTTGACCCATTCCCAAAGCCAAATATATGGTTTCTTTCCCAATCAGAAAAAAAATCCCAATCAGAAGCACCCATGAAAACAACCGTCTCCTGGAGTTACCTGGTATATCTTGTATTAAGCTCTTTGAATAACTCTGGCCATTATTGTCCCTTGTCTCATAAATGTTTGTGGACGTTTTGTGTGTCTTTTAGACAATTTTGATACGAAATGTAGATTAGAATGCTTGTTTATAAAAATTCCTGTTCTTTTACCTATGAAAATTGGAGTAGAAGCTATTAAATGTTTCCCAAAATAACAAATTTTACGACGCAAATTTTCCCAATTTATCTCTAGGGTCTTTTCCTTCAAAATGGACAGAAAAAGGCCTGAACAGAGAAGTTTTTTCAGTGTGTGACTCGAAAATTAAGCTTAAGCCGCTCTCTGAAATGGTCCAATGAGGTTATTTTTGTGTATAGTTAATTTTTACGATTACACTTTCATACTTGTCTGAATACAGACTGTACTAGGGGTTCAGGAACAATTATAACTGTACTATGGACAATTGGGACTGTTTAAGGGCAACTCAGACTATGTTAAGGGATAGGTAGTGATCTATAACTTCTTAATGGAATATTAGTTCAATTATCAACACAATCGGACTATAGACATAATGTTTTGCACAAAAAATATATACCGTACGAATTGTCCTTTGACATGGTCCAAATTGTCCTGGCCAAATATTCTACAGTTAGAAATGTCAATAATTTGTACGCTTAAGGCATTCAGATATGCAAACTACTCTAACTTTGCTGTGTTTATAATTTTGAAAATTTAAACAAAAACTTTATACTTGTGTAAGCAAAACGTACTAGTAATTATTTTGAGTTCAGTAAAAATCTGTTAGACACGGATATTTGATAAAACCACCGAATGAGTGAAAAAATGATGTAACAAACCATTATTAACATTCTATGTATTGAATGGACTGATTAATTCAATAAGTGCCTAGTGGTCAAGGGTAGAGTGCCTGACTCCTGATAAGGCTTTACCATAAATGAATAATTTTCTGCATGAGTTCAATCAAAATTGAGTGTTTGGTATGTTATAATTATGTACAGAGCTTTGTTATATGTAAGGAAAACGTTTGATGTATTTTACCATTAGGTCAGTATCACAGACTGGTGTGGAGAATCTGTGTTCCATGAATTGTCCAGGGTTACAGGGTATGCCTCCGATGTTACACTGTAATGTATGTATGTGCCTTTTTCACCAAGAATGTGTCAATTTCTTCGGACAAAATGGAGAGTTTATTTGTTTTGTGAGTTAAATTTTATCTCTCTTTCATATTAAGACAACATGACATGTGCGCTAATATGCTTATTATGTAAATAGAGGATCTTACATGAGTGGTCATTTTTGCACAGGATTTTGATATAATGTTCACCATATTGGGACGATGTGCAGAATACTAAGTGTCCTTGCTCAATTGCAAATAGTAATCTGACCTTGAATGATTCTTATACATACTGCATTTTAAAATACTGTTGGATCTCATTCATTCAAAATTATCTGGACCGAAAATTTATTTCGAATAATACATAGTTTCGAATAGTCCGTTTAAAATCGACATGCCTTAGAAGATAAATCGGGACCAGATATTTATTTCGGATGATACCAGGTATTCGGATGGAAAGTTGTCAAATAAACGAGGTCCGAATGTAGTTAACTATCAGCTGTTTTTGAGTTTTTTTGCTGAGGCAGTTATTCAGTCTGAACAATTACCTGTTGACTGTTTTATGTGTTTATATTGCAGAGATGTAAAGATATGCACCAAGCAAGCACAACAGGTACAACAATTGCACCTTCGACCCTGCAAGCTTCCAATCCTACTATGCTTAAGCATCTTCATGTTGACCGATCTTCACCAACAGGACATGCAGTTTACAGGGCCTTTCCAAATGGCGATACAGTACAAGAAGTTGATGTGCATAAATCAAAGAATTCCAGCTCTATCATTATTAAACCTGTCATAAGTATAGGGCAGGCAACTCCAGCATCGACTATGCCCCTGTATAAAGCATTACCATTCAGTTCAATTAGTCCTTCCCCAAGTGTGTCAACTTCCTTGAGTTATCCAGTATTACTGACCCCTAATGCTTCTCTCATAACCCCTCCATCATCTTTGTTTCCTGTATCAATAGCAACAACAATTTCTTCAAGTGTACCATCCTCGAAATCCGCTGTTGTTGATTCAGTGAACTCCGGAGTGTCGGAATATTCGGGAATTAGACCTTTGATCAAACAAGAACCTATTGATGATTCTTATGATGAACAAAAAATGGATAAAAACATCAAAGCCAGCTCAGAGGCCCTGTACAATTTGAAAAATGTTTTATCATCCAGAATAGGGATTTCAAATTTGGAAAAATATAAAACCGATCTTAGTTCGGAGAAGAACAGTGCTGAAAATCTTACAAAACTGCAGACAAATAAACCAATATCTGTCACTTCCAAGCCATTGAAAACCAGTATGAACTCCTTGCCTGTGTTTGGCAATATATTTAGTCAACCAACTCAATTCAGTGCTCTGCCCCAAACTATTGCTCAACCAAGAATGAATTTTGGAAATTTTGCCCCACCCCAAATGCAGTTTGGACCAGGTGCGGGGTTTCGACTTGTTCCTGTTGGGCCACCTATTCAGCTCGGAGGAATGCAAGTTCCTGTACCAATGGTTCCCAGCCCTGGTCTGGTACGCATGACGAGTAGTCCAACTGCATCAACAACGACAAGTAAGTCGCACCGGACACCGACAAATGAACCGAAAAAAATATGTCCTAAGGCTTCAACAATAGTTGTGTCAACACAAGACGATCTTTCTCCTTCTGGGCCGTTAATTGTTAATGCTAAAGCTGTTACTCCTCTGAATGGTCAAATGTTAACTTTACCCCCACCAGTTGTCAAAAAACTATCATTGAACAAGTCTTTAGCATTAAAGATTAACAATAAACAAATCACTGTTCCACCATCCGGATTTTTCCATTCTGAGGACGGATTGAAAGTGTTTCTTCCACCTAATACTTTTCCAACAGCGGATGATAATAATGATAATGTGTCTGTTGTGGAGAATAAAATATCAGTGGAGCAGTCTGAGAAACCAGGTGAAAATAATAACTCGAAATCTTCTGACAGTCAAAATGATTCAAACAGGAATGACAACTCTAGTGAGAAAAGTGATGACAATAAATGTGCCAAGAAATTAGACATTCGGAAGAATAAGTACTACAGTAAATGTTGTTTAATCCAGAGAATATATGGCATGTATGATTGTATGGGACACATATTCAAGTACCTCACCTTACAAGAGTTATTGAAGTAAGTTATACCTTAGAAATTTACTTGTGATACAAGTTCAGTCATAGATGTATACTTCTTTATTCAGGGGTGTTTTGAAATAGCAGGAAAATAACCAAAAGTAGGCAGAAGTGAGTGGGGTACTCACCTTCATTGTAAATATGATCATTCATACTAGAAAAGTAGCCAGGTGATGATGCTTCAATTACCGGCTAATTGTACCGACTCTTATTGACATCCCTGAACTTTATAATGTCCATACCTCTATGCTCTATGCAGCTGCTCTCACTTAAGCTGGTTGTGTGTTTAAACCTTCCCACGTTTTGATTTTAGGATTGCACATGTCTTTGTAGGCCATTTCTATTTAATCCCTTGATATCACTTATGTTTCTGTACATTAACTTTTCTATTTTTAGTTGTACAATTCTATATCATCTCTTCTTTTGCTCTTCTAAGTCTTACCTGTGTCATACAATTCTATATCATCTCTTCTATTGCTCTTCTAAGTCTTACCTGTGTCGTACAATTCTATATCATCTCTTCTATTGCTCTTCTAAGTCTTACCTGTGTCGTACAATTCTATATCATCTCTTCTATTGCTCTTCTAAGTCTTACCTGTGTTCACATCTATTGTCTTATATGTAAGTTTGATTTGGTATTAACTGACTTGTTGTATACATGAAATTTATCAAGTCTTTTTTATTATTTCTAACTTCTCATTTATATGCCACTTTGATATTTGCAGGTGTATACCCATCAGTTATTGTTCTTTTAAATTTTGATTCCAAGTCAAAAACAGTTTTTTTTGGCAAGAATATAGTTTAAAAAATGTGCCATCTGAATTAGATGTCTCGCAATATGCTATCATGATAAAAAATTTAGAGCATGTCCAGGGATGTCACAAATTGTGTATTGGTGTACTCCTCTTAATTATGATCATCCATACAGGAATAGTAGCCGGGTGATGATGCTTACGTTACTGGCTCCCGGCTCTTGCATATTGTGGTCACTTTTTCATTCATATTTCCATTTTCCCCCTCTTTCTAGTGTAAATCTCTTAGAGATACTTCATTTGATTTAGTATTGACTAATTTCAAAATTGAAGATTGAGTGCTGTGATCAGGAAACGTAACTCGAACTTTCTTATTAGAATAAGATGGTTTACTGATATACTTAATTCGAAGAAATTCTTGTGAATCAAAAAGTAAAATAATTAGTGGCAAGTTGAAATTGTTGATATCGTTTGACAATAAAACATAAACAGTGTTTGGTGATTGTTTTGTAGTATGGGACTTGTATGCAAAACATGGAGGAAAATCATCCAGTTACCGGACTTGGTGAGTAACTCTTTACATATAGCATTGAAGCTGTGAAAAGTGTTCCAGATCAACAGCCTTTATGAGATGCAAATTTCGGCTGTTGTTGGCCGAGGATTTTTCCAGCTGTTTTTATAGACGTTGTTCGGCTATATTCCCAATGCAAATTTTTTTATTTTTCCCAATTTGATTGTAAAAATTCCCAATAAATCAGAAGAAAAAGTTTGGGTTCAATTTAGCAAACAATTGACAAAGTTGATAAATATAACATCTCGATGTATCTTCTTAGGCATGTTGAATTGAAATGGGCTATTCGAAAGCATGTATTATTTGGACACGAAGATTTCGCATGAATGAGGTCCAACTTTATTTCATTTCTGTAATTTGGACTCTTCTCTAGTGTAATGAATAAATATTACTTTATGTTACAGTGGATTGACGTAAGATTTAAGAATGTAAGGATCAAAGACTGGGAGATGGCTTTGAAGTATATCTGTAAAAAGGATGTTCAGTCTGTTGTAAGTATAAAAATGTTTGTTCATGCTGGTTTCAGAGATGTTATTGTATCTGTATTTCAAGATAGTGTATCCTTATATTTGGGTTTCATTTTGAACTGAATTGTATAACATTATACTTCCTACATAATCAGCAAGGTGTGTTAGCTCTGTGTTAGTCTCTATATTCTATGAAACTTTGCGACTTGAATTTTGCATTTTTAGAATTCGTTAATAAGTTTTAAAGTTCACCTAATAGTACGAAGGCACACTTTCTCACAATGCTTACCTACAGTAAATTGGGGAAAATAATTTTGTCAAGTCTACAAAATAATTTTCCAATATTTTCTTAATAGAAAAAATCTTTGCACATGAAGTATTTAGTCAGACTCATAAATCCAGATCATGTTGAAATTATTTGGTACACACTTAGAATGGTTGCTTTGATTACAGAGTGTTGTGGGTGTGTCACATTTTGAGGATCCCAACAGAACTTGGCATCAGCTGGTATCATCAATTCATGTACTTTCCTCAATAAAGAAGATCTCGTTCTGCCATATCCCAGCTCCTGTGTTACAAACAATGGCTGGAAAGCTTACTCAACTTGAATCTCTCTGTGCTGAAATGATCACCGACTTCATTGATGACACTATGTGGTAAGAACTACTTTTTTGTCAGTATTAAATACAATTAATTATTTATGCATATTTCTAAGTCCATCCATATATCAATGTGTCCTGCATACATACTTTTACTTTCACAAAAGATTTGTTCTTAACAACAGATATTTCATATTAGGATGCATAAGCTGAATTCAACTTTCAGTCACTTCGTTACTGGTCAAGACATTTGGTGGGATCAAATTTCAAATGGGTAGTTGGGGATGACATAATAACGCTATATGCTGTTTTTTCATAGATTCGAGCCCCCAAGCAGAAAAGTCATTGCAAGTTCATTCAGTACACAGTTTACTTACATATTATTCATTTTAAACTAAAAAAACATTAATGTAAACCATTACAAAAAAAAGAAGTCTGAAGCAACATTTGTTTATGTTTTGCCTCGTTCTGGTTTATAAACAATTTGATGATGTAAAACGATGATGCAATATCATGACGAAATATGTCTTGGTTAACTAGTCCAATAAATGTGACATCACTTTGTTTTTTTTGCGATTTTGTTATTTTCGGACAAAACTACGTTTGACAATAAATGAAAAATTCGCAATACCAGATGATTGATATAAAAGGTGAAACGAAGCATTGAACATGTAAATATTTGGACTACGTGCTAACCTGGCTATTTATTATGAATTATGACTGTAATTAGGTCAAATGTAGCAAGCATGCAGTTGGAAAATATTGATTTTTCGAAGGGGCTCGAATTGATGAGATTAAGGCATATGTTTTATTTCATGAATAAGTAATAAATGTTACCCATAAATATTTATGACAGTATGATTGCATGGATTTTCCAGGTACACTAAAACTTCGAAACCCGAACAGTTTTGGCTCGAACACAGTAGATACCTCGAACAGGTTCTTAAGAAATCACTTCTTAGTTCATATTTTCTAACAGTAGATCACTCAAACAGAGATGGGTTGAACACTTGAACAAGATTTGAGGTCCGTAGCTATCATTTCATTCATTGTTCACCATAGATAGGTCAAACAATATAATAATTCACACCTTTCATTGACAGCTTAATATTCTATTGTTTGTTGACCGGTTGGATTAGCGACACATGAATTTTTTTCTTTCATTCTTTTTTAATTATTATTATTATGGATAAATCTGCGACTACTGATCGACACATATAACATAAGCATTCAACATGCCTAGTACGCTTGCACCGGCGACAGTCAGTTCGTATATATACAAGTATACAATAGATGCTTTGAGGTTTCGAAGTTTTACTGTATTCAACAAACTACAACAGAGACAAATGTCTCATTTTGCCTTACTTACAGTCTGAGATAACAGTGAATTCTATTAAAAAGCATTTCTATCTTATTTCAGGGAAGTACCTTCTAAGTTGGATGTTGGCAATTTCTGTACAATGACAGAATTGAGAGAGTTAAAATTACGAGGACCAGGTGGACTGACCTTGCCGTCATTTAATTTTGGGTGTGGCCTTTCAGATATTGGAAAACTGTCAAACCTCAGGATATTAGTGAGTATGAAAATCACCGAGTATGGACTTTTTGAATGATCTGTGCTTTAGTCCATCATTATAAAAGATTGGTAGCTGTTGATTTCAGTTTTCTACGTCAAAATGTTTTGAAACATAAAGGAGTTTTATCATTGATAAGTTGAGTGTGAATTTATTATTTTACATCAGTTTTGAAACTATTTCTTACAACTATTTCTAAACACTCTGGATGAGTGCCTCCTGAGTTAGAAACCTGCACTGATGCCTAATTCAAGTATTGTTAAGTTTGTGACCAAATCCTGCTCAAAGTGGGACTTGAGCTCAAGACTATCACATCAAAGGTCAGAGACTCTACTTCTTGCCCACTTGGGGCTCTACCTAGTTTTTTTTCAGAGAAGAAAAAGGGCTATAATGTTTTTTTGGAATGGTAAAAAGTGATAAAATATTCAAATTTTATCAACATTATTATATAGATTGAATCAACAACTGTTTCATTTGCCACAGACATTTTGCCCATTTGGGTGTGAAATCCTTAAAGTTGTATTAAAATATGCTGTACTTTGTCAGGCTCTTGTTATATGGAATTGTGATGGTCATTCACATTTTTTCACAATAATCACAGTCAAGATGCTTTAGTGTGTTTTTGATTGTTATTAGATATTGTTATAATAATAACAAAATGTTGTTATATTCTTCTCGTAAAATTTCTTTGTCAACTATGAGGAATAAGATGTTTTTCTTTTACAAAATGTAATTTGTAATGTAAATTACCAATTTTTGTTCTCGGTTAATGTTTATTTCTTTATTCTTTCAGCACTTGACAAGTTTGAGAAATATTCGAGGCTCCGATTTCGACTTTATATCATCATTATGTAATGTTGAAGATTTAGCTTTAGGGGATTGTGAACGGTGGACAGAAGAGGTACTTGATGTCATATATTTAGAATATGATAAATATAAAGTTATGTTATGTGCAAAGTTCGTCCACCATGAATCAATTTGTTATTAATAAACCAACAAATTCTAATTTCAATATTTTAGTTGGAGTTCCTTCATCAACGAATTAGCATTGAATTAACATTGATGTAATTTATACATGTATTTCTTGATAAAGGAGTTTATTTCAAAGTATTTAAATTACAATAGTATAATATGATAAACTAATTGCATAATTTTCAGACCTACTCCCATCTGAAAGAGATGACGTCTCTCCGATCTCTCCGTCTGGAATGTGGAGGGGACACTGCTGTGCCTGGACTTGGGATTGCTTTGTCGAATATAACAAAGTAAGCAATTGTTGTCAAATTCCCATACTAAACCCTCAGGAATTGAAAAGTTGTGAAATAATTTATAAAGTAGATTTTTGAAATCAAATGCTCATGATTTCACATTGACTAGTAGAAAGTTGAATTCAAATTGAACATCAGAATTGAGAGAATTTACATCAATGATTGTACCGTTGTATATTTCAGGTTAGAAACCTTGGAGTTATGGAAATATGCATTCACTAGCACATTTGCTGATCATGTTAGTGACTTCAAACATCTCAATCATCTGTGTGTGTATCCAGTCAGTGCATATCAAGTATGTATATAGTGATGAAAAATATTACAATTTGCTTTATCGAAATTTAAATAATATTTGTTGATAAGAATGGCACGGCATTTTGATACAAAATGGTTTTGTGTCTGTTTGCTTTGAACGTATGGTTTGTGTTTAGCTGAACAGGTGAAACGTGGACCAGAAAAGGACACATTCACACAATCAGAACTTCCCTGAACAGATCTTGACTAAAGAAAAGGGAGATGGATAAGGGAGAAGGCACTTGTAGGGAAGCACACAAAAACTGTACCAAAATGATCAGGAAGTAATGATTAAACGAAACAAATCGGATCAAAAGCCAATTACAAATGTCACTACAGTTGCAAATGTTTTGTTTGACAAATACGGCAGAAAAATTGAGACTTATTATAACTGTCTATAAAATTATTAATCACTTCCATGTCTTTTATTCAAACTCTTGATTAAACTTGATTAAATTTTGTTATTCCAGGTTGCAGAAGTGAACACAAATACACTGAATGCTGTCAAACAGATCACTCATCTGAAGACCTTAGACTGGGTGTTTCAAGAAGACAACAGTTCTACAATAATTCTCAGTGACTGTGATAATAAAGACAACGATCAATGGATTCCATTTCAGTCAGTAGGGTGTGAGGGAAACAAAGAAACTCCAATTGAATACATTAGTGTTAAACAGCTCAAAGAAAAACATTTGGAAGCGGCATTACCAAACACAAAAGTGAATGTATACTGTGCTGCCGATGAAAAGATTTGTAGTTAAATTTTACACATTGATCGCCATGGAAACCAGTGTACATGTATATAGAAAGTGAAGAAATGATGGCATACTTTGGTTTAAAATGCAATCTTGATTATCATGGAAACTGGTGTATATTGAAAATATTTTAATCATGGCTCTTTTTCTGTTAAAAATACAAATAATTAAGAGTACAATTTTCATGATTGGAACTTGGAAGTGTATTTCCACTTCAAGAGCAAATCAAGTATTTAGTGTTAAGCCATTGCAACTACATCTTTACTGGAATTGATATACCCTTGTGTCAGACCCTCAAAATATGAAAATCCAAATAAACATGTAATAAACGTGTAATCACTTTTGAAAATTCAGGTATTTTTTCCACTGGATTTCAATGGACATAGGTGGTCATCAAACACAGTGTGTACATTTTTTTTCATTTTTATTAGGTGAATGCAAAAAGTGAATCTCGTCTGTACATTTAGAACCATGTTTTATGTGATAGTGAAACAGTGAATTCTTATTGCTTGTTACAGTTACGTTTATTCTTCATCTTGTAAATGTTTGATGGAAATTACGTCGATGATTGACGTCAACTTTGCCATTATAAGTTATTGCTTCATCATCATCCATGCCTGTACTCCATGTTTTTTATTCAACCATAACATTTTCATTAAAAGATAAACATGGGCTATGAAGCCTAGTGGCAGAAACATAGATGTAAATGTTCAGGAAATAGAAATTGAACACATTCCTCCCCGTACCCCCATTTGAAGTAAGAGGATGATAATATAGTTATTAATAACTTGTAAATGACCTTACCAGTTAGCATTTTTTCTTTAAGATGATACTATTCATCATAACTGATGGTGCTGTAATGAATTCCGTGAAAATTGCTGGACACAACAGACTGTGTGCCTATAGGTTGTAATTTGTCTAAAAATGTAAGTTAAAAGTTATCTGTTTACTTTTGCATTTTGTTCTTAATTTTGGAATCGTTGTAAAAAGAAAAGTCTGATTTTTGCTGTCAGTGTTTATCACTGGTTCTTATACATTTCTTTTTACAGAGATATTATACTGTCTATGTTAAGTGCTGTGTTGTGCAATTTTGGAAATTATGTATGATTTTAATGCATTCTAGGTCTACGCGAGTTTCATTGAAGTTACTAGTATATTGTAATCTCCAACAATTATTATATTTAAAAAATACATAGTTTTATCAACATTGATGGATCATTCATATTATAACGAAGAGTGGGACTTGTCTGATCTACTTGAATGACCATCTGTCACATTTACGTCTGGTTGTCAGTTTGTTTTTGTTTATAAAGGGAAAAGTTTGGATTTAAGAGTTTAGATTTAATTTTTACTGCAATTTTGTGCTATTACTTCATATAATGGTTTCACTATCTGTAGATTTTTTTAGATATATAGATTCTTTATTTACCTCAACTAAGGAGAGCTATCAACATTTCACTTACAACATTTTATATTATTACAATTATATTGTGTCAGGATTGTGTCGGGACTGTGCTAACAAGTGTGTTTTTCATGGCTTGATGGATATACCAATCTAAACTTGTCTATACATATACAAAGTATTTGTATTATATAATATCCTCCAGTTTTTACTGCTCTGAGTGCTAGATAACTGACCATACACACTGTAGGACTGGTGCTTTTGAATTCAGGCCCAGATGTTACTAGAGATCTCAATTGAGATACATGTACTACTCGCACTCAAATGTTCAAGAGTTTTTATATTGCAGTAAAGAATGTGAAGCCAGTCAAAGGTCTGGTCTATAAACTTGATTTAGACAATACTAGTGTCTCGGTCATTGTGGAAACTGTTTATTGCGTAATACTCATTATACAAGAAATGAAATACTTGGTTTGAGAATTATCTTAATGTAAGACATTTTTGCGAAACCTGGGCCAAGGATTATAACAGATACTTAAATAGACTCGGCACTCAAATCTCAATGTACTCTCGAGTCTGATAGTGAATCATAGCGAGTGTGAAAAATGTATGACAATATTGAATGAGTGAATATTCTTTGTTGCTCATTTTTGTTGATATTTGAGTGTAATATGAGATCTTGGAGTAATGATAATGTGTGGAGTGTGGTGCGAGTGTGTGGCACAAACACCCAATAACTACTTGTGTATCTCGTAACTTCACACTGAAATCTCAGAGAAAATGGACCAAAACGAATATTCAGCACTCGTTTGACATTTTTATGCGTTTTCCACAATTAAATCTCCACTATCAGACTATTAAGAGTAAATTTTAAGTTTCGAGATTTGAGTGCGGAATGTAAGTCAAAGTACCCGTTATAATTCCAGCCCAGGGACTGGTCCATATTACTGTTCTCATGTCCTGTACCTTATTAATTACAGGATACAAAAATAATTTCTGATAGTTAAAATGTTGATTGCTCTCCGATTGTTGAGGAAATCAATAGTGTACAATTTTGGGAATCAAAACCTTACATCTTATTAGGAAAGGATGTTAAATATTGGCATGTTATGAGTTGGGACCATTGTGCTTGAGTTTGCTTCGATTGTTACTATATTTTTATCTCTGTTATTTGAACTTATTTCTTCACTATGCAATTGTATATTATCATTGAATATGTACAGTTATATTTTTGTCATTCATGTATAGTTTCATACATTTTTTTCTGTCTGCTGTAAATATTAGGTTTGTTGTCTTGTAAATTTTTAATAGAAGTACAAGTTTTGAGAATTATTGATCTTTAGATGATATGCAATCTGTCCTGTACTATGTAAACAAAATTGAGTGCCGAAATCCTTTACTATGATTAGACAGTTGATTAGTTGATGGTTCCAAGTTATCACAAGACAACATTTTGCTACTTGCATAAGTTGGCAGCTGTGTAGAACTATTGTGTAGAAACTCTAGTTCAGATTGCCATTTGCTTTTGTTGTTCCATTTACTATTTAGTTGGATTGTTTTGTTGGTCCTTTTGGATTTTCACTTTTTATGCCACGTTTGGTTATAACTAGAAATTTTTACTGGTTACTCATTAGGATAATATTATGGTGAGGACTTAATCATTATTTATATGTCCTTGCTAACGAAGTTTGAAAGGGGTATATTGGGGTCATCTTACGATAAGTCTTAAATGCTTATGGTTGGAAAAACGTTGACACTTTTTGTGGGATTCCAATGAAATTTCTTCCACATGATCAAGATGAATAGTAGATATGTGTGACACATTTCTTTTCAAGGTCGATGCAAATTTTGCAGAGTGAAGGGCCTGTGTTGCTTGCAACTTATCGGTATTGTGGAAATTTTAATGGCCTTCATTTGATTGTTTTTTGATGTTACATTTCTTGCCTTCCTTATTACTTCAGATTTTTATTGTTATACTCGTATATTATTTTTTGAATCACTTATTGAACAAGATGTTTTGTTTTTACATTGTATTTGATTTAATGTTACGTTATAAATATCTCCTGAAGTAGAACTGTGCTTTGTAAACTTTATTTACAAAATGGCCAGCCATGGATTTACAAAATGACAAGCACTATTGCTGTATAAGTCAATTTGCACATTGTCTACTTCAAGATTTGACAGTTATTGATGGAAGCTGACATTTTAGCCCTGACCTTTAGTCACAATCATTCACGAGATGAAAATAGGTAAATTAATGTTACAAGGTGAAAGAAATCGCTCAGTTTTCATTTGTAACAGTCCCCATGTTTGGATTATACATTTTTTTCAAACTGAAATTCACAGACAAATGATGAATTTCTACCCCTATACCTGCACACAGTGACTTTAAATATCAATGTGCAGAGTCTCTTAATCCTTGGAATAATTTTCTGTGATTAATCAGGCATGATACATAACCATTCTTTGATATTTCTGTTTGCATGAGTTATGGCCCTTTGTTGTTTTCTCCCTTAAATCATTAGTGTTTGACAGTATTGAATATAACAATGTTATCATAACGAAAAATGTTTGAGGTAGAAAAATCCAAGTGGTATTCATATAGTAAATTATAGTAAATCACTTCTGTGTTTGAATGGCTGACCAGTGTCCAAGATGATAAAACTTCAGGTTGGTATCCTAGTCTTAATCTCATTTTTGTGCTCTACAACGTTCTTATCTCCAAAGTATTAGCGGAGTTACACCCCTTGGATTGAGTAAAATGGGGCACCTGTGTGGACACTTCTAGTTATGTTTAAAAATCGTCACAATCATTGTTATTCATTACCCACTATCAACATTGTACAATATTTTCATCTTTCTATTTATAATACACTTGGAAGTGCTGATATGTTTTGCCAGTCGGTATACAATGTGTTCACAAAATCTGTAAAATGCCCTTCTGAACAATAAACACTGGAAACATACACTGGTTGAATTATTTTATTCTTGTAATTAAATATTCTCTTTGTTCAACATTTTTGTTTTAACAACATAATTATGCTATCTAAAGCAAGAAAGAGAGAAGGTAAACAAAGTTCACATTCAAAGTAAGGATATCCTTAAACAAATGTTTGTTTGGCATAACCCTACCGAAATGGCCCCTACTAAAACAATTGAGGTGTCTAAGTGGTAAAATGTTTTATGGCTGCAAATTGCTAGTTGAAACTTAAATGACCAAAGACGGTAATTACTAAAAACTAGTTACCCACTTCCCTACCAGTCTAAATTTCGCTTGGAAAGGATACCTTAATCAAACATTTTTTAAGGATGGCCTAATGTCGAATGCAACATATTGGTGATTTTATTACAAAATATCAAACCAACAGTGACAAGTCTAAAACTGTTTATGTGATCTGAAACAAATAAGCATAGATAAAAATACTGTTTGATCCAAGACAATTGCTAATCATATACTTGCATACTACTATATACACTAATATAAACTACTCTAAATTGTATAAAACTGTAACACAATGTGGTCCCTGATGCAGAAAGGTAAACAATATCCAATATGGTAACACTATACATGTAAGTACCAGATTAACACTAATTGGTACACGTCACTGTGCATATATATCCATTGCTTGACAGTTGATGCAGGCACAAGCTATAGAAATGATGTAATGGATACTTTAACTCTAGGCTTGCAAATGGCTTGGCAGAGGTTTGAGTACCAAGCAGCATTTGATTGCACGACCATTACATAATACATACCAGTAACACTAGTTAAAGCTCTGAGCTTAAGACCATGACATACCAGTAACACTAGTTTAAGCCCTGATCATAAGACCATGACATACCAGGAATAATAGTTTAAGCTAAGGACCATGACATACAAGGAATAATAGTTTAAACTCCGAGCTTAAGGCCATGACATACCAGTAGTACTAGTTTAAGCTCTGAGCTTAGGACCATGAAATTCCAGGAACTGTAATTTCAACTCTGAGCTTAGGACCATGATATATCAGTAACACTAGTTCAAGCTCAGAACTTAGGACCATGAAGTACTAGGATACTAGTTTAAGCTCTGATCTTAGGGTAACACTAGTTCAAGCTCTGATCTTAGGACCATGAAATACTAGGATACTAGTTTAAGCTCTGAGCTTAGGACCATGACAGACTAGGACTTGTAGTTCAAGCTCTTGAGCTTGAATGAATGAGGAGTTTTGAGCCTTCAGAAATGGATATGAAATTGTAGTTATGATAAATGTCAAGCTCTGAACATGGTTTGAAGACCATAACCTGAGAGAACCTTTTTGATTTCTGAGCATAAATAACACAAACTGACAGAAACCTAATATTGAAATATATTGCGTAAATACCGACCGTTTTCAAGACAAGATGGTGTTTTGAACTGAGGCACTGATGAGCACAAAGCCTGTGCCTATAGGAGGGAAGAATGAATTCTTGAGCCAGGAACATGAATTTATAATAGTGATGGTTTGATCACTAAATCCATCATGGCAACTGTCATAGTTTTGAAAGCAACTTCCTTGAATGTAACAACAAAATCCTCTTAAGTATTCCTGAAGAATTATGACATGTAATACGACACATTCATGTAACATCACATAGCAAAGAGTATAACACAGGAGATTTATAGAAAATATTGATAAATCTTGCAATAAGTAAAACAATAAGCTCATTGTATGAAATTACGACACAGGGGCCAAAGGTTATAACTCTGAACTTGGAGAACAATCTTAAAACTCGAGTATGTAATTGGTTGTTTCTGGGTTCAAACTGACCAATGGTAAGGCAGCATTCCGAGACTGGTCTCCAACTTAGCTTTATAATCTCAGGCCCAGCTTTCAATACTTGTTGAAGCAAAGTTCTCTTCTTTCAACAGTTGTGAAGACTTTCATACCATGTCTTACTTTCAGTAACAAATAACAATCCACAACCTTACTTATAGTATACATTATAACAACTCAAGAAACAACAATTGTACATTTAGGCCATTGTAAAAAATGTTAAGACTATTGTATCATGAAAACCAGACAGGAGAGGATTCCTGTTACATGACATTTAACATCTACGTCCTAGACTCTAGACTTCGCAAAGACACTTTTCTGTCACTTAAGAACTCAAGGCATACACTATTGAATATTACGCTTTTTCATATGAATCGTGTATGAACAGTTGTTGATGCATGATGCGTGTCTCAATGACACCTGTCCTTCCAAGTTTGTCTTCAATATGATATATCAGAAAATCATCTCATTCAAAATTTTCAATTAAAATTTACAAAATCCTTACTTGCAGTAGATGTCTAGAATCTGCTACTATCGGTGCAGAAACATGTCAATATAAAACTTAACACAAAGGCTTTTGAGAAAGTAAACATTCAAGTGATATAAAACTACCAAACAGGCATCAGAGAACAGAAAAATGCCATGTTACTCTAAATAAAACAATAATTACAAAGTAACATATGCAGATTTTATCCTACAAATGGAAAAATGCTCATAGTTGTTATAAGGAAACCATATAGTTATATACACTAACCAATTAATTATAAAGCATAACCAGTGATAAACAGGAGCAGTATAAACACAACCATAAACAAAAATATTTACCCTGATTGTGAAGTATGTAATGAACCATCAAATTATACCATACAATCATGTAATACATCATATGAATACATTGTATCCATGACATTAATTATAATCAAATCTGTCAATAAAGGCGAAAATCATCCATAAACATGTCAAATTATTCCAGAAAATATGCATGCATCTTAATAAGATTTATCAAACAATATATTCTTAACATTTCACAGAATTCTGTAACATTTTCATATAAACAAATGAGCACTACTACGGGATTTCCAACCTCTTCAGTAAGTGACGTCATTTCAAGAAAACGCAACATGTGATGTCACTATTTGCAAGCAGGAAACACTCTTTACTCCAAATGGTCACTTCGTTTTCATATTGCCATATGGGGCAAATATTGTTTACCATCAGTACACAGTGATGTCACATGTGATGTTTTCTCTGGAAAAAATGTTGCTTAAGGAAGAGGTGACCAGGTCTGAAATCTTACAGCGGCATTCAAATGTACAGTTATCCATGCGCCATCAATCGCATAATCTTACATCCATCACAAATTACATTCTTGTAATATATCACAAGTCATAGTTTTAACAACAACCTTTCAATCTGGTACTATATACAGTAAAACCTCAATAATAAGACCACCTTTGGAACCCTTGAAAAATGGTCTTATGGAGGTGGTCTTAAAATTAAGGTTGAATAAAGGGCACAATGTGAAAATAGACTTGAAAATTGTATTCTTAATTTTGAGGTGGTCTTATTATTGAGGTGGTCATTAGGTGATGTTTTACTGTATAAATATTATGCTTTTCAAAGACATTAACATCTTGCCATTTTGATGGATGAATATAAAGAAATCTTACAACTATGAAAAATACCAACAAACACCTGTAAATGCATGATGATGACTGGCTGGGCAACAAAATGACGTTCGAGACAAAAACGCTATTGTAATTCACAGAAGGTCACCAAATAAAAAAAGGCCAATGAAAATTTTGATTTTAACACATAATATCATGTCTCCTATAGCTGAATTATGATACACAATAAATATAATAACAAGTAATGGAATTATTGCAACGATATGGAACCCAACTGTATGAGCAACCTATTTGAACCTCATCAGTACTTAAATAGAGGATATTTGTGTGTTTCGGTGTTAGGTCAAAATTATTACACCAAGTGCACAGCAGATGGAATATTTTCCAAGTGGCTTCACCACTCGTGAAAATTTAAGTCAGACGCTCACGAGATGAAATAACTCGATTTCTACCAATTTCATGCTTTATTTTGCTTTTTTTGAATTCTTTATTCATTACTTACATCAAATTTCCTCGTTGAGGGCTCAATATTTTAAATGACGTCACTATCACTTTGATAATTTCACTGTGAGTTTATCACAGAACAATTCACCATTATTCCATGGTAAACCCACTGGAAAGCATGGAATAAACAGTAACAACCATATCAGTGAATTGAATAATTTGTTTATAGTCTAATTACATGGGTATCCAATATACTACCTGGTGGAACAGAATCCTGAATTCAAAATAAAATTCCTGAGTTTACAATGTTTAATTCTCGATCCCTTGAAGTTCGGTCAGAGGTTAAATCCTGTCTTTGTATTCATTGTGATTGAATCAAGATTTTAATGTTATGTTTATTGTTTGTACTGTTAAAATAGAAGGGAAAACAACATTTGAAACAAACCCTGAGTAGATCTAATGAACCAAATTTCTTCAAAATCAAGATTTTCTAAACAAAACTCTATTTTATGAACTGTAACGACTTAAACTGTCTTACCAATGAAAGGTGATTACGGTAAGTCCCAATCTCCCCAACAAGGCCACTGTTTCATGTTGTAAGTTTTCTGATTTTCTGATTCAGGTGCCATGAATTACATACAAAATGCATTCCAATTAAAAACATATCTAATAAATTAATTGAAATCAAAAAGTACAGAAAGGTTAATTTGAATGTTTACATGCATATGACTGATGACATGATACGGAAAACAATGATGACTTTCAGTAAGATTTATATTTGGTTAGCAATGTTTCCATTTCTGCAGCAGAAGTTTTGTCCTGAAATATGACAAAACACCAAACATAAGTCATTAAAATCTGCTCTCAAACTTATGTGCAATATATTAAAGGGGCAAATGTCCGCCTATGCAAATTTGAGCATAGGGGCAAATGTCCTAGGGGCTATTGTCCTACATTCGAAATAAACGTATCTGAACTTATTTATAACATGAAGAAAATAAAAATTGCAAAGAATACGACCACAATATTCCATATTAGCGCTACCTACCAATCAAAATCACCACAATTATGAATCTATGAATAAAATCATCATTCAGTAAATCTAGCCTGCAATTGAATATTTGTGAATTTTTTACAAGAATGTTGATTCTTTTAAATTTTTTTAAGTGTAAATCCATCTAATACACTGAGAAAGAAGAAGTTATAAAAAAGAACGAATCTAAGTATATGAACGTATACATACATCCTGACTTATGGTGGGTATTTGTCGGCCTTTAATCAACCATTTCACAGCTTCTTTATATTGTCTCATCTCTACGTAACTCTGAAATCATACAGAATGGATTATACACATGTATATGCATATATGTAAGCCTATGGGTTAAAATATAATTAGGGGCCTCCATGGTCAAGTGGTTGTGGTTGCTGACTTCAAATCACTTGCCACTCACCGCAGCGAGTCCGAATCCCACCTGGGATATAGACTGAGCAAGGAAGTCATCCAGCTGATTTATGGAAAGTATAGGATTCTACCCAGGTTTCTTTCTGTCCACCTGTATAGATGGAATAGTCACTATACAGTCCTGGTTGTTTATGTGACATAGAGCCCCATTACAATAAAACTATGATTGCCAAAAGTCTACATTACTAAAGAAATTGGTCTTTTTCATAGAAAAAACATTTCGGCCCATAATTGGATCTATCCAATATTACTGTTCAACTTCTGCCAAACTTCTAAAACACAGATTTGCATCAATCTGACAAATAAGCTCAACCCACAACTTGGCCTGGTAAGTAATTAACAGATTCTCTGCATTCTCCAAACAGCAAATGTACATGTATACGTCTCTAAAGGATTGTAAAATTCAGAATACTTGTGTATATGGTTTTTATATTAATTAAGCAACATACCTACTGCTCAAGTTATAACTCTTCATATTAAACAACTTTTACCTTAGCAATAAATAGAATATTTTCTTTCCACTTTCCAGGGTTTAATTCATCAGCCTGGAAAAAACAGAATGTGAGAACTTGAAATTGCTGTAAATTGTTTACAGAAAATGGAACAAATAATGTCATGGTGATTCCTATGAATATATTTGTACTGGAATCAATATTCAATTTATTCAAAAACATTTTAAATGATCAAAAATATGTAAGTTGGTTAAAGTGAATCAACCAGTATTTATGATGCCAAATTGAATGAACATGAGCATTGATATCAAAAATTAACATTCCGGAAAGAAATACATATGGAAGGAGCAGTTTGACTTTGTCAGGTTCATCAACATTTGTTAACAAATAAGATGGCAGTTATATAAACAGCTGTCCATGGATTATACAGACCAAGAAGGATTAATGATATATGAAGCATAACATTTCAGTGCACATAGCCATGGGTTTGTATAAGTGAGCCAGAAAATGAACATTTCAGTGCACATAGCCATGGGTTTGTATAAGTGAGCTGGAAACGAACATGTCAGTGCACACAGCCATGGGTTTGTATAAGTGAGCTGGAAACGAACATGTCAGTGCACACAGCCATGGGTTTGTATAAGTGAACTGGAAACGAACATGTCAGTACACATAGCCATGGGTTTGTATAAGTGAGCTGTAAACGAACATGTCAGTGCACATAGCCATGGGTTTGTATAAGTGAGCTGGAAACGAACATGTCAGTACACATAGCCATGGGTTTGTATAAGTGAGCTGGAAACGAACATGTCAGTGCACATAGCCATGGGTTTGTATAAGTGAGCTGGAAACGAACATGTCAGTACATATAGCCATGGGTTTGTATAAGTGAGCTGGAAATGAACATGTCAGTGCACACAGCCATGGGTTTGTATAAGTGAGCTGGAAACGAACATGTCAGTACACATAGCCATGGGTTTGTATAAGTGAGCTGGAAACGAACATGTCAGTGCACACAGCCATGGGTTTGTATAAGTGAGCTGGAAACGAACATGTCAGTACACATAGCCATGGGTTTGTATAAGTGAGCTGGAAACGAACATGTCAGTGCACATAGCCATGGGTTTGTATAAGTGAGCTGGAAACGAACATGTCAGTACACATAGCCATGGGTTTGTATAAGTGAGCTGGAAATGAACATGTCAGTGCACACAGCCATGGGTTTGTATAAGTGAGCTGGAAACGAACATGTCAGTACACATAGCCATGGGTTTGTATAAGTGAGCTGGAAACGAACATGTCAGTGCACACAGCCATGGGTTTGTATAAGTGAGCTGGAAACGAACATGTCAGTACACACAGCCATGGGTTTGTATAAGTGAGCTGGAAACGAACATGTCAGTACACACAGCCATGGGTTTGTATAAGTGAGCTGGAAACGAACATGTCAGTGCACACAGCCATGGGTTTGTATAAGTGAGCTGGAAACGAACATGTCAGTACACACAGCCATGGGTTTGTATAAGTGAGCTGGAAACGAACATGTCAGTGCACACAGCCATGGGTTTGTATAAGTGAGCTGGAAACGAACATGTCAGTACACACAGCCATGGGTTTGTATAAGTGAGCTGGAAACGAACATGTCAGTACACACAGCCATGGGTTTGTATAAGTGAGCTGGAAACGAACATGTCAGTGCACACAGCCATGGGTTTGTATAAGTGAGCTGGAAACGAACATGTCAGTGCACACAGCCATGGGTTTGTATAAGTGAGCTGGAAACGAACATGTCAGTGCACACAGCCATGGGTTTGTATAAGTGAGCTGGAAACGAACATGTCAGTGCACATAGCCATGGGTTTGCATAAGTGAGCTGGAAACGAACATGTCAGTGCACACAGCCATGGGTTTGTATAAGTGAGCGGGAAAATGAACTTTTTAGTGCAAACAGCCATGTTGTTGTATAAGTGAGCTGGAAAACAACCATTTCAGTGCACACAGCCATGTCTTTGTATAAGTGAGCTGGAAAACAAACATGTCAGTGCACACAGCCATGGGTTTGTATAAATGAGCTGGAAAACGAACATTTCAGTGCACACAGCCATGGGTTTGTATAAGTGAGCTTGAAAACAACCATTTCAGTGCACACAGCCATGGGTTTATATAAGTGAGCTGGAAACAAACATGTCAGTGCACACAGCCATGGGTTTGTATAAGTGAGCTGGAAAATGAACATGTCAGTGCGCACAGCCATGGGTTTGTATAAGTGAACTGGAAAACGAACATTTCAGTGGACATAAAGTAAAGGAACAGACACGTGTTCACACAATATTCCTTGTTGTATACCTTCAGAAAATGTATGACAGTTTCTTCAATAGTTGCTGTGGGTGGGGAAGCGAACAATGTAGCAGCAGCTTTTCTCTCTAACCATGACAACATGTAGACCTATAGAAAAAATAACAAATGTTTACTTTACACTAAGACATGGTTTAATTAATCTACTATTTTTTCAACATTTCATCTTTTCCAACCTTCATTACGAAGTAAAATACAGGATTACTAGGGAAATTAAGTATAAGAATAATACCATAGAAAAAAAGCTTTAAATTGAGCAATAATTTTGAGCTAAACTTATAAAATGTACATCAAAGTGGTAGTATTCTGTGCATAGAGAATCCTTTTTGTGATACTATAATATACACATACCTATATTACTGTTTTATTCACACATACACATTCATATATTATATTTTTTAATGTACTAATTTACTTACTAGATTCAGTAATTATAACTTCAACTGTTATTTTAATGTATTAGCAAGCAAAATGCAAGGACAGACACAATACAATCAGTTGTGTTAAATAAAGGCATAAGAACAGAACATTATATAATTATAAGAATAACTTACACTGTAACACCAACATGCTGATAAATAATGATTAAAGGGATCTTTAGGCTTACATGAATCTTACAAGAGTGGTCATTTTTTATTGAATTTATTAAGCGAGTCTTATAAAAATGATAAAAACAAGACTTCTTTGGCTGTAGATGATGAGTTTGATAAATTCAATAATATTCACAAATGTAAGGTTCTATTTATGACATAACAGCAAACAGGTTATTTTCGTCACAACATTACTTCACCCTCCTAACGCAAGCAAAGTATGGCATGTAATTCCACACATGTAAACAAAAGCTGACGTAACAAAATGTAGTTCTGACAATTTTTTTATGTTTCAACCACAAGATACTAGTTCAAATGATTATATCACAGACCAAATTCAGATTAACAAGACACTAACTTTCAATGACATAAAATGTCATACTTCGTACAAAATTAATATTTAACTATGTCAACATCATTTAAGTGTGTCTAAGTCATGCTTGTATTGTTGTGACGTCATGCACGCAAGTTGTTATATCTCTAGTGAATTATCGAAAACAAAACTTAAACATGGGTGCTATTACCATACGCCATATGTAATGTTATAATAAATTATTCTAAATGTACTAATTCACATACTAGATTCAGTAATTATATTTTCAACAGTTATTTTAACATATTAATATCAATCAAAATATGAAAGACAGACAAAATGCAATCAATTAAATACAGGAATAAGAACAGAAAATTAAATAGAAGAATAGAACAGAATAGCTTACACTGTAACACCAACGTCCTAATAAATAATGATTGGAGGGATCTTTAGGCTTTAATGCTATGGCTTTCTCTATATGTTCCTGAAAAACATTATACACAAATATAGTCAATCTACAGATGATTTTCTAAGAATTAAACTTGTTGTTATGCGCCAATTCATATCCAGTTTCAGTGTTGCTTCAAATATATGTTATTTGACTTATATTCTTAATGAGAATGATTTGACAACAAGGCCAGATTGTTTCACTATAGAACACAAATACAACACTCAGAATACTATGCGATTGCAATAGAGACAGATAGTTGATCTCAACAGATGGCAATTTCCGATCCATTGAAATCATTGAAAGTATTTGAGTAAGATTAACCCAGATTAGATTCAATATGTTTTAACATCATTGCATTCTTTAGAGGACTGTGAGTATCAAGCTTTGAGAAAGAATACACAGACTCGTATCAGAGTTTTTACTAATTTCAAACTTACTTTAACATGTAAATAAATCTGAGAAATTAGTGCATTCACTATCCTACCTTGTATATAAAACCATTTTTTATTTTCTCTTGTGTACTTTCATACTCTCCGACACTCCCTATTGTAATAGCAAACCTTAAAGACAAAAACAACATAAATATATAATATCAGTAAAGCCTCAATAATAAGACCACCCTCAAAAACTGGTCTTAATATTTAGATGGTCTTAATACTGAGGTTGAATAAAGAGTAAAACAGTGAAAATGGACTTAATTGTGTTCTTAATTTTGAGGTGGTCTTATTTTTGATGTTGTCTTTTTATTGAGGTTGTCTTTAAGTGAGGTTTTACTGTATTTTCAGCTGTAGTGTGTTTGATTTAGAAGTTGTACATATGTGTATATAGTGATATAGTCTCTTATAACTACTGTATGAAGTTGCGATGTATTTTTATTTTCATAATACAAGTATGCACACGTATTGTACATATTATATGGGTGTACATTGATGAGACTTCGTTGAAAGTAAATTACTGGAATCTCATAATCCAACACAAAAAAAAGTAGAAACTAGCGCGACAAATAAAATTGCACATGTACTGTTTTAATTGATGATTCCTAATACACATGTCAACAAAAAGTGTCGTCTGAAAACTCTTGTTCCAAATTTATTTTTTGCTTTAGCATGAAGATTTAAAGAAGCAAGGTTGATCTACAAACATGTAATTTAAAGATCGCACCAGTCTTCTTAATCATAATAATCACAACAGTATTTGTACACCGTTTATGAGCATTTTATAAGAAGTATTTCAAGCATAAGCCAATATTTTTACCATAAATATACTATAATTTAAAAATCATTACAATATTTTGATACCATTTATGAGCATTTGCACACTGGTCATCTAATTCTATTGCTTTAACTGCTAAGTCTTTAGCTTCATATACATATTCCTTCTTCTTCTCTTTGTCTCCCTGAGCCCCAATGATCTGTGACACTTGGAATGTAGTCTTTGACAATCTCCAGTAGAATTCAACATCTGTTAAATACTGAAAGATAGGGTGAAAATTATCAAATATTTAATTTTATGAAACAAACCATAATACAATGTACAAGTAAAAAATTTATTTAACAAAGGTGATTATATTAAGAAATATACAAACATCTAAAATATCAACATATGTATAATGTTATTAACATGGGAGTGGAATTCCTATGCGCAACTCTGACATGGTAGATTTGGTGCCAGGACAAGTGTATCATTCCATTTCACTTGTAGACAAGTAAGCACAATCTACTGTTTCAAAAATGAATTAAATATATATATAGGCTATGGCGTACATCATAATACTATGTATCTAAATTAGGAAGATTATGGTATATGTTACAGTTGACGCATTGCGATCTGGTTGGTATAACTATCTGTTTTTCATACATATTTCTTGCTGTCACAAAAATTATGTAACAGATATTTGTTTTGATTTCGACAAGTGAATGTTGGATGAAGACAACTGAGATTTTCAGATAAACTTTTCCGTGGACAGGTTGAACAATTTGATATTTCCACACCCCTGATAAATATCTATCTTATCTAAAATTAGGCCTGCTTTCTCAAAACTCTGTCATGAAAAACTGATATATCCACAAATGAAAACATTGCATCTTTAAACAAAATTAATATTTTAGTCTCAGTAATCAGACAAAACTTGTGCAGTTTGAAATATTTGTACAATACTTACTTCCATATTTAGTTTGTTATAATTTATCAATTATATCCATACCTTAACATAGATTTATGCTTGGAAGAGTTTCATGGCACAAATTGAATCATTACAAAAAGTAACTTTGGTTACAAATAACCCGTCAAATCCTGACAGACCTCATTCATTAGCAGTCAGCAAGTAAGGTGGATAGAGACATGTAGTAATACAATTGGTGAACACTGGGTCAGTCGAAACTACGTAATTAAAGACTTCAATTATAATCTCGACTGATCCAATGCTTTCCGAACATTATCTTATGAACTGCTATGGGTCAAGTCCAGTCATAGTTTGATAGAAAGGACATTACATGGAGTCTATATAGGAACAAATGTTTTTTTTCAAGTTCTGACAAAACTCACATTGCTTTTATTTCTTTGCAAAATCTCATAAGCTTGCCGTTTATCATCATCACTACCTTCAAGGAGTTTATCTACTTCAGTAAATACATCATCTGTAACAACTTCCGGGGCTACTTTAGGAGTTATGATCATCTGGTCTTCAATTTCTTTCAAAGACTCTAAGTCACTTCTGTAATCATTTAAGAAGTACATTCATAAGTAAAATGAGCATAGATAATGTATATAATGATTTTGTAATGAATCACAATAAAGTAAATGAACTGGTATGTATTTGTATTTGTATTACTGTGTTTATGAGGTCGCCCATCGCCGCGCACATTTTATAATGCACTCTATGGTATTTTGGTCGACCCAGTATGTCCCCCGCACACCATAAATAGACTTTTTGAAACCGAAGGGGGAAATTTACCTGCCAGTAGAGCAGTATAGGTCAAACAGACAATTTTTGAAGTCAAATACGGTCACTGCACAGTGCCAATGAGACCCATCGTACAGTTACCATTTTCCTAGCATCTAACCAGTACTTTCCTGGAATCTACCCAGTACTTTCCTGGTTATATGCCAGTACTATGTTAGGTGGGAAACACTGAAAAGCATTTCTGTTTTATCCGGCGAGACGAGGGATCGAACCCATGACCTTTGGATTCGTAGTCAGCAGCGTTAACCACTGAGCCACAGGGCCACCCAAATGAAATGGAAAGTTAGACACCGCATTTGTATCTTATCCAGAATTGACCCTTCCTCAGATATTTGATTGACAGGCCAATTGGCCAATCAGATAACGGGATTTCGACGCACACCCAGCAGCTCGCTTACCTTAGACAAACCTTAGACAAACCTTAGACAAACAGGAAAAGATTACTGCGGGATAAAAAATAAGGTTTAATAGATTTCTGATGATGATAGCATTGTGACTATATAATATTGTTAATATGTGACAATGGTGAAAAGATGCAGCTACGGTTTGTACTATAGCAGATACATGCATATCCGGAGAGACTAGAAAAAATGAAATATTTATTTCATATCGGCTTTACTGGGAGGGTGCAGATATTAGACATTAATAAAAAAGTATAGCCCTAGAAGATGAAGAAACACAATGTTACAACTTAAAATATGTTTGTTTTACATACATATGCAAGCAACAACATACTGTTAAACAATTTTACACTGATAAGCTAAATTCTTGCTTAATTATGTCATTTGAATCAATAATTAGAAAGCGGTGAAGGTTTATTTCACCAAACTATCCTTCTCATCTTCTGGTTTTAATAAGTTGCAATTTATATAAATGTCTGATATGATCAATATATCTGCAGGTTGAATGAACATTATATTATTTTGATAAACTACAATATTTGACTTTTACCAGCATTGAGGCAAGTATTTGGATATTTCATTTGCTTAGTGTGGACACTACTTTATAAAATAGTTATGAAGGCCTAGTTTGAAAACTTAATGCCAGAATCAATTATAAAATAAATAATAATGCAGAATAATTCTTTTTATTTATGTTAATACTAGTGAAAAAATGAAAATACAGGTGATTTACTGGTATTGGTTACTCACTGTTGAGAAGGACTATTTCTTTCAATGATGTCAGATTATAATAGACATTACAAAATATCCTCATATTATACATCCAAGGGATGTCAATTTTGTGCATTTTTGTGGCTGTAGTATAAAATGTGTCCATTCCAATAAGACGCTTAGCTATGATGCTGATTTTTCTTTGATCATTTTTGGTCTGACACAGACGGTTTTGAGTATTAATTTCTTATCAGGAAACCAGGCAGGTGTAAACTGCAGAGTCAAAGTTAAAGTACACAGGAACCAAATTGCAAAAAGTTTCGAAACGATAGGGCCGATAGCTGTAACTGAACGCAGGGGAGGTTTCGGGTGTTTCAAAACTGGAAGCATTTCTTCTAATTATTAAATGACAATTACTATTTCACATTAGTTAAACATTACCCTCCATAAGCTTCTTCATATAAATCTTCATCATCATCAGCACTACTTGCACCTATCGAAAAGAAACCGCTTGGAGGTCGCCCTCGTCGTCTGCTCATGTTGTCCAACTTCTCCCTTAATTGGGTAACCTCATTCTGTAACTCAGCAATCACCCCGAACAAACTTTGTAATTCCTGCATTATTTTCTGTGTCATGCGCCAATACAAGAAGCCTACAAAAATACCAGCACCAAGTGATGCAAACACAGATTTATTATGTCGAAAGAAGTTCATTTTGATGCGAAAACGAAAAAATGAAATTTGGACTTAGTTACTGTCAGATGCCGACGCTGTTTCGTATCTCCAATTGAAGAGCGCTATTCAACTGTCACAAATTTGCATCAAATTGAATTACTGCAGAAATGCCGTATGTACTAATCAGCACACAAATTCGACTGGTAAAAGCATGTTTATTACTTATATTTACAGGTTGGGTAACTGTCATTCGTTAGTGTTGTCTTACTGGGACGGATAGCATGAATAAATACACCGTATGCGTCAACAAAATAGATCGGCTTTCGGACAGTGCAGTTCTCGGATATATTGAGAGTCTACTATGTTTCATACTTGTTGGCGTCTACATACAAGTGTCATAATATGAATAAACATACTTATGTCATTACAGTATGTCAATAATTGTTATCTCTGTGACTGGTGCAGTGGCGTCCCGACCTGGACGGCAAGGGCGGCGACTGCAAGCATTCGGCAAGCAACGGTCATGTGCCTATCATAAAACTGAGATTTTTCATGATGCTGCTGCCGAATAAAGATTAGCAAATGGATCGTGGAAATAAAGGGCGGATACAGATATGTCACTAGCGGGACACCCCTCCCATATCCTCCCCATTGCCGACCCAATGTTCAAGACCGTGCGGCGTGCCTGTGGTGTATATTATGACATGTATAAGCACACTCATTTCATAAAATACATGTACATGTATGTTTATTGAATATTTTTATGAATTGAAGTTATGCGTTTAGCACATGTAAATTTGTTACAAAACATTCATTTTAGTCCATTTTTAATCACTGTATGGCACTATTGGGAAGTGCCATGAACTACAATGAGGGGTTAATCAATTTGTAGCTTATCTGCTTTTTCTTACGATTTGCTCAAGATCTTAACAGTCCATGTTACCAGTTGATTATATACAACCTTCAAAATCTTATCCTTATTTTTTTTCAGGAATGTGGTCCAACAATGGTGGGTGATGAATGGAGTGATGAGGAACTTATGAAATATTTGGGTGCTACAAAAGAGAAGGCTCTTGGTAACAATTTGTAAGTCTTTGAGAGAAACCTCTACTACTCAGCTTGAACTCTATCAAATTGATAAAGGCATTATTTCATTCAATCTTTTGGCAGAAATGTTGCTCAAGGAGACAGTGTTTCTTGTGCAAAACAAATACAGTATCTCAAAGGTCAAGGTCATAATGGGAATGTTATGTAAGTTTGTCAGGACTGTAACTTGCATTAAGCAGTGTTGGAAGTTATAGACAGAAATGCTTGCCATTATGGGAAAATGGTTGCAAGCTAGACCATGGTCTTTCTTTAAGAGACATTCTTATAAAAGGCTTGATATGGTTGCCTTGTGGGCATCAACATTCTAGTCTTCATATGAGAAGTACTGGTAAAAAGTTCCTTAACATCTTCCATGACATATGTACCTATTAGTCCTATTTATTATATTTCAGTTACGAATATAAGACCCCTGATCCAGCCAGGGCAGTACTGAACAAATTAGAAACTCGAGGATATACCGTTATATCATGTACTGGTATTGGACAAACCTGTGTGTGGACATTGCATAAACCTGATACTCCCAGAAATGCTGTCAGCAATGGTGATACAGGACGCATGACAGAAACTTCCGATTTTATATAAATGAGAATCGATATTCAAAAACATGTGGGTGGAACGCATGCCAAGATCAACATCATACCTAGATGTTGGAATTGAAATATTCCTTGACAGGCATTCTGACCAACTCATATATTTGTATATTTTATGTATGCTGTCAAGGACTGGTGATTATATTGTTTATATTACTTATATTTGGATGGTAATATGTTGTACATGTATTTACCTTTTTTGTTTGTATGTAGTGTTATTTAATGTATAATAATTTTAAGTCATAAGATTAGTCATTCTTATTTCATTTACATGTAAATCAAAGCATTTGAGGTTAAGTTTTATGGATACTTTAATTTTTTTGATGTTGTACCAATCTTTTCAAAGATTATTATTGATTGTTAAGTATTGATACAGATTTTTTTAAAATATAAATATGTCATTAGATTCAAATATTACTGGTATTATTAAGTCTGTATCACATTGGATCATAGATTTGATACATGTTGTTAATTTTTACTGATGATTTGTGTTTAAATGTTTTTGGAAATTAGCAGAATAGAAAATAAATGTTTTCCATTAATGAACCTGAATGACATATGAAAATTGATTATTTGGTAGTGGTATAATTTGTTGTCCATTGGTGATTGGTGCTGTTTATTTATTGAGATTATGGCTTGCATGTGGTAATTATTATCTAATGGTTTATACTGTAAACTTATTATGGTGTAATTGTGATGTTGTATGAACATATTTGAATGTTCAATGCTATCTGTTTATCATTGTTCTCTGTTTGATATGGAAATATTGAATTCAAATGTGAACACATCTGTTTTATATTTGTTTATAGTATACAGTTCAACCTCTCCAGAGTGACCCTCTATGAAGCACCAACATCTCTTCAACATTATCAATTTTCTCATACTAAAAAAAGTGTACTACCAATTGAACCTCTCGTGAGCAGCAACCACTTAACAACAGCCAAAATTTGCATTTTCCAAAATATGTTGCTGTGGAGAGGTTGCTCTGCATTTGTACTACATGTATTTAGTGGTACTCTGCATATGTTTGTACATTTGTACACCCAAAGGCTTTTATTTAAGTCATTGATTACTTGATATATTGTATCTGTGATATAAGGTCTTTTTGTATCTGTGTAATTTATTTTGACATGTATGTATGGAAAAATATACAGCAGCATTAAAGGTAGACAGTCTTGTTTCTTGTTAGAATGTACTTAATAAAGAGTTTGAGAACATGATATCTTAATGCTTTCATTTAGACATTCTAGAACACTAAATTATAACTTTTCTTAGAAGTTTCCTAGAAATGCATAACATGAGTCAGACACATGTATTTCCTGTGCTAGCGCTAACTTGGCACATAGGTCAGGATAGAAAATACCGGTAACAGACACATGTATGTCATGTGCTAGCGCTAACTCGGCACATAGATCAGGATAGAAAATATCTGTATCGGACTTGTGTATTGTTTTTTTTTCGAAATATGTGAAACAAGTGACAATGCAGCAATGTAGCATACATCTGTATAAAGGCATTTACCACCAATTTTCTCATCTATATGACAAAGCATATTTCGACATAAAATCAAGACTGTCTACCTTTAATAAATATGATAGTTTCATGTGTTTGAAAACTATAGTGTGTGCTTAGTGACTTACTTCTACTGTGAGAATGTTAATGTGTTTGATGTGATTGATTAGTGTAACAGTCTATAAGATTTAGTAATGGATATATTCAGCGGTTCCATTTGACCCTCGAGTTGACCTTTTGACCCCTGGAATTTCCAAAAGGCCACATTTTGACCCAGTACATCAAAATGTGCTACTGAGGGGTATGATAGTACTTGAGGGGATAAAATTGTATGCGGTGATTATTTATTACTCACATATATATAATATAAAACAGGTTTATGGATACTAACAACAAAATGCTTTAGTCATTATTGTATGAAAATTTAAAAGAATAAAGTAAATTGTTAACAAATGTTATTTTTGTCTTTAATCAACATTTTGCGTCTCTCTGACGAACTAACACAACACAGCTTTGATATATTGAAATACAGACAAATCTGTTGACTGACACAGTAGAATGCATGTGACTTGTGTCTTGGATAACTGACCAGTGATCTAAGCTTATACAATACAATACAATACAAATAGTTTATTGCATAAAAACATAACATGTTTCATAGCCACATAATGTATGTATAATAACAAAAGACATGGTTTTGCAGGAGCACATGATGTTATCACGGACCTATATATAGGTGATGTTATATAGTGCATATTAAAATGTTTAAATTTCATTACATGTATACAAACAAACAGTTATGGTGATAAATATATTGATTAACAGTATGTGTTCAAGTTTCTGAAATTAAGGATGTAACTATATGATATAGTTAATACATTATCAGTTTCTAAGAAGACTAGCATAATAAATGTATTTGGACAAATTAATAAGAATATTTCGAGAGGTAGCTCTCATCAAATTAGCGAATTTCTGTTTCGTTGGCCACGTATAATAATAACGTTTAATATAGTTTGATCTTAAGTTAGCGTATTTGGAACAGATAAGTAAAAAATGGTATTCTGTTTCTAGTTGACCACTATTACAGTTTTGACAGATTCTTTCGTTTCTCGGGATATTAATATGACGTCCGTGTTCTATTGCTAAGTTGTGTGATGACGTGCGGAATTTGGTTACTGCTGTTCTGAATCTGGTCTCTGTTATTGTATTAAGGTAATCTTCCAAATTGAGCGAGTGTTTAAATAGACAGTAAGTATCAAGGCGAGTAGAATTATTAATTGATGAATACCAATTTTGTTTATAGATATATAGTACTCGCTGTTTAACAATTTCATAGTTAATAAACATCATTAAATTGATTTTCGCACAGGATAGATAATCCTATCTGATCTAACATAGTTTTAATATCAAATGCCCAGTTATTTCCGTTGTATGTTAGGCCGTTATCAGCATCTGTTTTTAGCATGTTATAAGTTTTAAAAAGTATTGTTCTCTCACTAAGAGTAAGCAGTCTACTCCAGTATTTAAGTAATAATAACTTCTATGAACAAACATAGGTATACGGCCTAATTCACCATATAAAGCGTCTAGGTTAGTTGATTGTCTCACGCAGAGTAATCTTCTACAAAATTTAGAGAAAATTGCTTCAACATTTGGACTCACATGACTACCCCAAACTTCCGCTGAGTACGTGAGTATTGGAAGAACGAGCGAATCAAACAAATTAAGGTTCTGTGATATAGGAAGTTCTAATTGATTACATACAATAAATAAATTATGTAAAGAATATGATGCATGTTGCGCAATGTGTTTTTGAGTACGATTCCAATTTCCATTTTTGAAAAGATATAAACCTAGGTATTTAAAGGATTCTACAATTTCTATCCTTGTATTATACAGATAAAAGTCATAATTGGTATGTTTACCATTTTCGAAAATCATAATTTTTGTTTTCGTTACATTGATTTTTAAGCTCCAAGTAATACAATATAGTTCTATGTCGTTTAAAATTGATTGTAACGAATCTGGGTCGTGTGAGAAAACAACGGCATCGTCGGCAAATAATAAAAGGAATAGTTGTACATCATCAATAGTTAGTATACCGTTTATATTTGAGTTTATATGTGAAAGGATATCATTTAGATCTGCCGTCCACTAGGCCCCCGAAGGGTTCCCGAAAGCGGAATTCGCAAAATCGGGATGTTTCGGCATGTCTTCGCGATGTTCTGGAACCCTCCCGTGTCCTTCCTTAACACTTCTGGAAACCTGTTCGGCACTTCGGGCCAAATCGGGATCGAAAAAACTTCAGCATCCAAATTTTAAAAGTTTTAAAATTTGGACGCCGAATGTTTTATTCAGGACGGCTTCGGGATCTTCGGCAAACCATCGGCAACCATTCGGGACGTTCGGGAACCCATCGCCATTAACTCGGCGTCTTCGGAAAGCCTTCTGCGAGGCTTCGTAATCTTTTAGCCATCCCGAGCGGTCCCTAAAGGAAGCTGAATCGATGCCGAAAGCTCCCCGAAGACGACGAGTGGAAGAGTTCTGTTTCGCGTATACACGCGGAAGCTATGCCGATCATGTAATGAAAAGATGCCGAATCGTCGCTGAAGACGCCGATTGTCAGCAGAAGGGATGCCGAGCAGGAGCCGTCTTTCCCGAACTATAAAAGAGCGACAGCAGAAGCGATGCCGTCAGTTTGCCGATAGTTTTCGAATTGACAACATCGACATTTTTGTTGTGAATTAAACACAATATAGTCATGGCGCGAGGCAAGCTACCCAAAAAGAGATTGGGCGTGAAATGTACTATTCAGCCAGCACCTGAACACTCAAGTTCGGATGAAGGTGTAAACCCCTATCTGCCAGCCCAAGCTGAGAAGAAAAAACGTTTGGGAATGGCCAGAACTTCATCCTTATACTCCAGATGCCATGTACCTCAGCGTCATCGCAAGCTTTAGGCCAGCAGGAAGGGCGTTACGGAACCTGGTGTCCTTTTTCTGAATGCGAGGCAGGCGTTAGACGCTGGAGTATGTCGTCAAACATTGTTGGCGTGATCCTCAAATACTTTTTGAAGGGGGTGACATCTTCATCTCGGAGTTCCTGCATCAATGCATTGTACTGTCCATACTGAAGCCTCATGTCGTCTGTGAGCCAGGGGCGGACCCGCCATCGATGACGTCTTCTTCTTCTCTGTCTCAAATACAATGCCAAGGCAAGCATGGCATCCATTTCAGCTTGTATTTGAAACTGAAGTGCAAGGTGAAGGCCTGTAACATTTATGGTGTCACACTAGCAACTGATAACAAAATAGTAGTTCGGCATCGTATATATACCCCGACTCCCAAATCGGCAACATTTCAGCATTCTATCACCAACGATTCGGCAACTCTTCAGCATGTTCTGCAATGTGTCCGCAACCTTTCCGCGCGATCGGGAAACATTCGGGAGCCAATTCCGGAACTGTATGTGTAAATATGTCAGATGGTTTGCATGGAATATGGAATAAAACAAAAACATAAGACAGAAATGCGAAAAAGAATAAAAAATTATTGAAAAAATAGTAAACATTTTTTCCAAGAGATCTTCAATCTGATTTGTCCTAAAAATGCTAGATTTTAAAACCGAATTAGAGAAAAATGATCAGTTATAATAGTAGAACCTTAATATTGTAAAACAAGGGAAATGTTTGTCACGATTTTAAATAAATGATATCAGACCCTTTATGTAACGTTTGTGGATATTTAATTATAAAATGACACATTAAATAATATCAGCTCTAAATTAGAGTAAAATCAGTATGCATGAAGTTATGATAACACTAGCTTGCCATAGGTTATGAGTTATTTTGTGGTTGGGTATTTTCCAATTAATGTTCCAAGCACTGTGTGAGATGACAACGATAATTTTCGTAGTCGTGCACAACGAGACCATATATACTATAAATAGCAATAAAGAGAACAACAACAACAGCAATCACTTGTCATCGATTTATATACATGTGCATATCTTTTAAACTCAGTCTAAACCCGAGTACACTCTTCTATGTGCGTTCGCTTGTGCAATAAGGACTTGGTTTTAAAGAACACGTTTTGTAATACCATTTTTTGAAACTCAACCCGTTTTGTAATAAAAATTTCAAAGTTGACAGAAATGTTTTATTTCAACTCTCAATTACAGAGAATCGAATTACAAATGTATTTAATAAGTCTTATTTCAGAAGTTTGAAAAGGAAACTAGTGCAATAAAAAATATTGTTTAAAAACCCGTTTTGTAATACCAATTTCCCGGAATCAACCCGTTTTGTAATAAAACATTCAAAATGCACAGATATGAGTAATTTCAAATTGTATTACAAGGAACCCATGGACAAATGTAAAATCAGTCTTATTTTACATTTGTACATTGGTTCCGCGTAATTTAATGTTGAAATAAAACATTTCATCAATTTTATTACAAAACGGGTTGAGCCTCAAAATATGGTATTACAAAACGTGTTCTTTACATGTCAGATTTTTTAGCTAGAGGTTTAATTTTCTTATGAACTTATTTTAAATGTGTATACTGTTTTCCAGTAATATCCTGATGAAATAAAACATTTCTGTCAACTTTGAAATTTTTATTACAAAACGGGTTGAGTCAGTTTCAAAAAATGGTTTTAAAAAAACGGGTTGTTTAATTATAACCAAGTCCTTATGGCACAAGTTTTCCTTTTACTCGTGTGAAATAAGACTCATTTCCTATTTGTAAACTGGTTTCCAGTTATTTCATGATGAAATAAGACGTTTCTGTCAACTTCGAAGATTTTATTACAAAACGGGTTTTTAATACAAAACGGGTTGTAACACACGCATCCAGACTACAATCACCGCCCATCAATTGAAGTATTTATCGTACGTTCAATGCGTTCGTACATTCGATAAGGGAGAATTAATGTCGACCAACGAAAGAGCATCCGCCCACAAATTTGCATCAAATTGAATTACTGCAGAAATGCCGTATGTACTAATCAGCACACAAATTCGACTGGTAAAAGCATGTTTATTACTTATATTTACAGGTTGGGTAACTGTCATTCGTTATTGTTGTCTTACTGGAACGGATAGCTTGAATTAATACACCGTATTGTGTCAACAAAATTGATCAGCTTTCGGACAGTGCAGTTCTCGGATATCTTGAGAGTCTACTATTTTTCATCCTTGTTGGCGTCTTAATACTAGTTAAAGTAAATCAAGGGGCAAAAGTGCGCCCGATGTGGGGATCGCACCCATGACCCCCTAAACACTAGTACGGCGCTCTACAGTACCGACTGAGCTTACCGGTCGATCGTCTAACCCACACCACTACAATACACCAGATAGTGTCAAAATATGAATAAACATACTTCTGTCATTACACTATGACTTGTTAGCTCTGTGACTGGTGTATATTATATTGGGTATACTGTTTGCTTGTATTTTCGCATTACTTCCGGTTTCACAGTATGTTGCTTTTTGACAACAACTCCTACATTGAAATAATATGGTATGTTAGGAGAAATACGGAAATGAAATGATATTGTCAGCAATAATTAATTGTTAAATATTTGAAAGAAAAAAATGAACACAAAAGAAAATCAAAAGAAGTTTTTCTTCCGTTGCGTCACTTCGTTAGTGCAAAAATACAAGCAAACAGAAAAATACATGCACACTCATTTCACAAAACTATGCGTATTGCATATCTTTATGAACTGAAGTTATGCGTTTATATGTATATTTGTTACAAAAAATTCATTTCAGTCTGGTGAGATTTTTCATCTATTTCCATTTTTAATCACTGTACAACACTATCGTAGAATTTTCATGTACTACAAAAAGGGGCCAATCTGTTTGAATCTTATATCTGCTTTTTCTTTTGGTTTACGCAAGATCTTTACAGTTGATTATATGCAACCTTCAAAATCGTATCTTTCTTTTTTTCTTTTCAGGAATGTGGTCCAACACGTGTAGGTGATGAACATAGTGAAGTGGCACTTATGGAATATTTGGGTGCTAAAAAAGAGATGGGGCTTGGTAACGATTTGTGAGTATTTGAGAGAAACCTCTACTACTCAAACTGAAAAAGACATTATTTCAATCAGTCAATGGGCAGAATTATTTCTCAAAGAGATTAAAACATTTTGTGAGTGTTTATTGCGCAAAACCGAAACAGTATCTTAAAGGTCAAGGTCATAATAGGAATGTCATTACGTTTTTCTTGCATTACATCAAGCAGTGTTGGAAGTAATAGACAGAAATGCTTGCCATAATTGGAAATGGTTGCAAGCTAGACCATGGCCTTTCTTTAAGAGACTTTCTTGAGCTTGTTTCTTGTTTGTCTTTCAACATATCAAAGGCTTTCAGATATGGTTGCCTTGTGGGCATCAAAGTTCTAGTTTTCATATGAGAAGTACATGTAAAAAGTTCCCTAACATGTTCCCTATTAGTACTATTTGTTATGTTTCAGTTACGAATACAAGACCTCTTCTTCACCCAGGGTAGTACTGAACGCATTAGAAATGCAAGGATATACAGTTATATCATGTACTGGCATTGGACAAACCTGCGTATGGACACTGTACAAACCTATTTAAAGTTGTACCAAGATTTGATACATGTTGTTAATTTTTTGCTGATGTTTTGTGTTTAAACGTTTTTGGAAAGTAGCAGAATAAAAAAGAAAATAAATGTTTTTATGCCATTAATCAACCTGAATGACATATGAAAAGTGTGTTTTAATTTGGTTGTGGTATAATTTTGTAATCCATTGGCGATTGGTGCTATTTATTGAGATTATGGCTTGCATGTGTGAATTATTTTCTAATGGTTTATACTGTAAACTTCTATGGTGTAATTGTGATGTTGTATGAACATATTTGAATGTTCAATGCTATCTGTTTATCATTGTTCTCTGTTTGATATGGAAATATTGAATTCAAAATGTATTTTTGTTTATAGTATACAGTTCAACCTCTCCAGAGTGTCCCTCTAGGAAACAACAACCTCTCTCAATTAACATTATCAATTTGTTCATACTGAATATGTACTACCTACACAACCTCTCGTGAGCAACAACCACTTAAAAACAGCCAACATTTGCATTTTCCAAAGAATGTTACTGTAGAGAAGTTGTTCTGTATATGCACCATTCTGTGGTACTCTGCATATGTATGTACACTCAAAGGCTTTTAGTAAATAATTGATTACTTGATATATTGTATCTGTGATATAAGGTCTTTTCATATCTGTGTAATTTATTTTGAAATGTATGTATGGAAAAATATACAACAGCATTAAAGGTCGGCAGTCTTTTTTTGTTAGAATATACTTAATAAAGAGTTTCAGAACATGATATCTTAATGTCTTCATTTAGGCACATTCTAGAACGCTAAATTATAACTTTTCTTAAAAGTTTCCTAGAAATGCATAACATGAGTCAGACACATGTATTTCCTGTGCTAGCGCTAACTTGGCACATAGATCAGGATAGAAAATATCTGTATCTATTGGTGTTTTTTTTCGAAATATGTGAAAACAGTGACAATGCAGCAATGTAGCATACATCTGTATATAGGCATTTACCACCAATTGTCTCATCTATATGACAAAGCATATTTCGATATAAAATCAAGACTGACTACCTTTAATAAATATGATAGTTTCATGAGTTTGAAAACTATAGTGTGTGCTTAGTGACTTACTTCTACTTGCTGTGAGAATGTTAACGTGTTTGATGTGATTGTTTAGTGTAACAGTCAATAAGATTCTTTAATTCATTGTAAGTAATGAATATGTTTGTAGTTATCAGTCACTCCCCTATTGTGTTACACTGTACATCAAAATGTGCTACTGAAGGGTATGATAGCACTTGAGGGGATAGGGGCATTGTTGGAATACAGGATTGAAATTTTATGACATGATTTTTTATTACTCACATATATATGATACATATGATTACTGAACAACAAAATTATATACTCATTATTTTATGAAAATTAAAAAAGAATAAAGTTAATTGTTAACAGATGTTATGTTTGTCTTTACTCAACATTTTGCGTCTCTCTGACGAACTAACACAACACAGCTTTGATATATTGAAATACAGACCATTGTTTTGACGGACACAGTAGAATGCATGTGACTTGTGTCTTGGATGACTGACCAGTGATTTAAGCCTATACATGTATGTAGTCAAGTTGTGATATAGAAAACGGTCTGATAATATTGATTAATTACTATAGTTAATGAAAGCTGTGTGACATCCATTCCACAAAGAGAATGTCGACAACAGATAAACTCCGTATTGGTATAAATAAGGGTATTTCCGTCTAACCATGTGGTACAAACAACAATATACCATTAACATGCTCGAATCGCAATGAAAACAATGGCAGGACTAAACGTTGGACAGTACTTCAATAGATCTAAAATTATATTTCATTTGTACTGGGGGTAAAAACGCACTTTTAGCGAATTTCAGATTTCGTCTTTTAGCACAATCTGTTGGCCATCATATTGTACTTGTACTTGAGCTGTCCACTGGCAGACTTATGCGATAGCCTTGAAATCCATTTGTTATCACTTAATTATTGACATGTATACATGTCAAGCGGCAGAGAGAAAATAACGTATAAATGAAGAGGAAAACTTCTTTCGCTATCACCACTTGATGTATTCGTGTATTATCAATCACATAAATATAAAGAAAGACAACTTTTTTAAGTTAAGTAATTTGTTGTACTTTTTCACCACATTTCAAATATTCCTTAAGCTGCCAGAATATACTTGTAATATTTATTTTTTTCATTCATATTTATTTCATTTACATGTATATACAGAAAACTTATTTAGCTATCATAAATATAATGTAAAATATAATACGAAATTTATGTACATTGTATTTACAGTCAGTAACTAACAATATATCCTGTACAATTAATACATGTATGCACATTTTTATCAAACAGAGCACATGATTGTTTACGATAATATAATTTAGCAAGAAACCGACACTTAAGTATCAGACCTCACTTTGTTTCCAATCTTTTGTAATGGTTCATTTGTGCACAGTAAAACTTCAATAATAGGACCACCATTGGAACACTTGAAAATTGGTCTTCTTATTGAGATGGTCTTAATATTGAGGTTGAATAAAGAGTAAAGCAGTGAAAATGGTCTTTCAAATTGTGTTCTTAATTTTGGGGTGGTCTTATTATTGAGATGGTCCTTAAGTGAGGTTTTATTGTACTTTAATCAACTAGGACCTCCACTTATTTCCTTCAAGCTTCATCTTATGCTTACAGATATTAACATGTCTAAATAACTCTTTTTTAGAACTGAAATATGCACCTTTGCAAATGCGACACATTTCAGTTCTCTTAACAGTCGCAAGCACACTGCAATCACGATGTCTATCACCAAATTTGTTTTTTTGTATTTCTGGTCCTATTTGTCGGACTACTGAGGACACAAATGTTGCCTTCTTGATTTTAACTTCTGCAGGATTGACATTTTTATTTGAAATATATGTAGAAGTAGGTACAGACTTCAAAGCGATTGGATATTGTCTGACCCAGTTGCTGTTGCCTCTCTTACTGTTATGAGCACAATCTTTTGTAATGTTCAAGGCATCACATCTTTTCTGGTGACATTTAAAGTCATATTTATTACTATACCATGCTTTCTTACAATGTTCACACCTGACCATTCTACCACTGCTAATGTTTACTTTCGGTACATAGTTTGTAACTGATTGATTATTCATTTGAATATGTTCCCTTTGATCCGTAATATTAATGGATATCTCAATGTTTTCCTTACCCGATTGTCCACGTATATCCATATTCCTCGAGTCATTCTTACATTCTTTCAATGAAATAGATCTAAATATAGTACTGGAACGTCCCTTTAATGTACGAATCTCCCTAGTTACTTCCTCACACCCAACAGGTACCTTATTTGCATTGGGTGAATTCCTGTTGCAATCAACATTTGTCTTAATTTCATTGAAATTAAGTTCTCTGTCAGCTCCGTTTACTGTTGATATACACTTTACTTTATGTTTCTTTAAACCTTCTAAACATTTAGAGAATGCTTTTTTGCATGTTATACACCGGTGCTTCTGCTGGTATTTATTTCTATTATCTATGACACAGTGGAAACTCTGTGCATTCTTAATTTGCGTGTCATTGACTCCATTATTTTTGGTGTCCTTTCCATGCATTGTCTCAGAATCATTCATTGTTTCATTATCATTGAAGACATGTTTTTGATTGTTGTTAATATCTCCTGACTCACCACCTTCAGTTTGGTCTTTGTGAATATCAAATTCTTTTGGTAGAACTAATTTGTTACTTTTCATATCTTTGTCAATGTCAGTAGCATAATTTGTCACATGTGGTACTGAAATTCCAACTTTCGCACTTTGAATGTCATGAATTGCTGATGTATGTTCCATGTCCCTGCATTTCCTTTCACATGAAGTATCAACTGTTTTGTCTTTTTTATCACTGCTTCCTGTAACTGACATAATCTTACCTTCATTCTTGTCTAGTGACCTCATGTATGAAACTTTACTTGTATATTTAGCCGTTTTGTTTGCACTCATTGTTTTTCTGTCGCTGTTCTCTGACTCTTGTCTATGACGCTTACGTACCTTTTCAGCACTGGTTTTATTTGATGTTTTTATTTCACTGCCTTTGTCTAAAGTATTTTTTGAAGATCCACAAGTTGATGAGGCTTTTCTGTCACATTTCATGTAAACAAGGTTTTGTTGAGGAGGCTTTGTCAAACAAGTAACATTGGTATTCCTTTCTTCTTCTACTACCTTGTCTTCATTCATTAGTCCATTCGGTTTAACTCCTGTCGTTTCATTGGTACTAACATTGGTTGTATGTTTCCTTTCATTATTTTTACTTATTCTCAATTCACTGGAATGAATGCGCTTTTCTTTTGCTTCTTCTACTTTAGATTCTTTCTCAATTTTCTCGCTCGAATGGTGTTTCTTGTCACTTTGCTTTGGCTTATTACCATCAGCAATATTTACTTTGGCTCTATCTTTGGGACTTATTTCAGTATCAGATTTGCCTTTTTCAACATCTCGATCTTTCTTTGGTATTTTGAAACCAATCTTGTTGTGTAATGACTTCATTTTTGTATCATTTGTGCAGTAAGACTGACCATGTTCCATTTCGACTCCAGCAGCAAGCCATTCCAAAATTCTCTCACGAGTATCAGAGTTTAAAACATTTGGTTTGGGTGGTTTGGTTTTAATTTTCTTATGTTCATTACAGATAACCACTGCTTTTTTATTACCATTATGCTTTTCATTGCTACTCCCCTTACGTTCTTTCTTTTTGTCATTAATTTCATCTGAAATTCTCTTAATTTTCTTATGGTTTCTGTGAATAAATCCTTCATCAACACTACTATGCCGCCTTTTACGTGTCTTGGAAAATTTTGAACAGGCTTCTTTGTTTCTTGTGTGCCCTTTGCACTTTCCATTTATTCTACTATTTTCGTTGAAACATACTGCTTTATCAGTACGATGTGTTTTAATTCCCTTATTGTCATCTTCTTCAGGACGTGTGCCTTTGAATACAATTTGGGTCTTGGTTGTAAGCTTGACCGCTGAAGTGCTTTTATTTGTGTCACTAAGGGGTTTAGAATTTTCTTCTTTTTCTTTATTTTCATTGACTGACAATCCTTTCTGAATAAATGTTACTTTGTCTGTATTAGTGTTTTTAGTATCTTGTTTATCGCTGAATTCTTCCACAATACCTTTTAAAGAACCATTCTTAAGCTTAACTCCTTTCTGTGGCTTTTCCTCTGCTGGCATATTTTTGATAGCATGTTCATCAACGTTTTTCTCACTTAATCTGTGTCCTATACTATCGTTTTCATTACTTTTGACATTTGCTTTGATCGTTTCTGCCTTATTTGCTTTTACTTCCTTATCACTGTCTTCCATATATAGATCGCTGGTTTTCTTGTCACTGCTGGAGCTTTTTCCGTTTTTATCTGACATACTTTTATATTTCCTGCTTTCATTTCTTTTGCGCTCTTCTCTTTTATCTAGATGCTTAGATGTCTTAACACTACACAATTTTGCATTGTCAGCAGTATCCATGTTTTTCTTGCTTGTTGACTCTGACTTTCTCTTTTCTTTCTCTTTGTCATTACTACTCACGCTATCAATTTCAACTGGCTTTATTCTAATAATAGGTGTATTAGAAGATCTTGCATCGTTTTCACATCTGTGTTTTGCTTTTTGTAAATTCAAATATCGTATATCAGCATCGCACTTTCGAAGAATTACTCGAGCATTCATTAATTTTATATTTGACGTGGTTCTATCAGTAGATTGTGTATTCTTAATGCCTATGACGTTATTGCCATTGCTGTTTTGTTTGTTTACAATTTGTTGCGTCTTTCCGCTTGTAATATCAGACTTTCCTTCGCCACTCTTTTTTAAATCAGTTCCTGTGTTTAGAAACTTCACTGGTTCATCAAGGAATGAATCACTTGATTCTTCACTGGCAAAAGACAAACACAGTTTATCAGAAACATCTAAATTATATTGTTCCTGTACGTCAGTACAATGAGCTGTATCCGGTGAGGTATGTTTGTATTTTAGAATATCATTAATAACAATGTTGTCATTGACACAATTGTTATTTCCATCGAGGTCGACATCTATGTATACTTCTGCTTGCAATGACGAAATATTTCGATAACCTGTCTCGTTTTGGTCAGAATGAGATTCCAACTTATTCATGCAATCAGTGACCTCGTCATACATCGGTTGTTGTTCTGCTGAGTTTGTGTTATTATCGGTAATAACTGCGTCTTTTGTAAGTACATTTGGTATTATGTTGTTTGTCGCTTGTTGGGTGATTTGCTTGTCATCTTTGCTCACGCAACACGTCTGGTTGGATTTGTCAACTGTTCCATTAGGTTGTTCTATCTGTGATTTTGAATTGACTTTACTAATCTGTAATTTAGATACACGCATCGAGTTTACGTCTTCTTGTTCAATATTTTCAGTTTTGACGTTTACTACCCTAAATTCTGTGTTAAATACAGAACCATCATATTTCTGCTTAGATGCATCATTCATTGCAATGTCTATGCTCACAACAGTGCCGTTTGGTTCATATTTCACTGCACACCGGTCAAAATTCGTATTGCATTCAAGTATGTCAGTACAATGAGTCACTGTACGGTCTTTCACTTCTATCGGCTTTTCATTTGAACGAATTGCTTTCAAACTAACCCTATTAGTTGCATTTGTATTTCCGTTCATATTCTCAGTCCTTTCAACTTTAACCTTGGTGCTATTAAGTGCAGCATTGCCTTCGCAGTTGTTAGGGGCCACAAGTACATCACCAGCACAACTTACATTCGAGTAACAATCGCTATCATTGTGTGCTCTTTTTTTGTTATGCACAATGTCAACTACTCTCATTACATGATGACTAAACTTGTCTTGTGTTTCTCTTGATGAAATTCGTTGAACTTTCGTTCTACTAAGTTTGTCTGTAATTTCGATTTTGTCTGTACCAGGCAGTTTCTTTATTGTTGGAGTTCCGCCAGAATTGGTTATACTCCCGTAAGCCAGTGGTATACCTATGAAATCTGTTTCTTTAGTTGCAATTCTTTGGCTGAAAAAATAATAAAGAAAGCTTCGTGAGTAAATGTAAATCAATACAGAAGTTGATGCTATAAACTTACCCTTCACTGCAAATGGTAATTTCTGTGTCATATTAACTTTGCATTTTATTTTCGAGCCATTGTGTATTCTGTCAATAATGACAACATTTCAAGGTGTATTGTGTCACATAACGAACCAGTCTATGTTATTGTCAAGGCATTACCAATCGTTGTGATCAGTTTTTACTTTGTGACCTATCAATGAGATAAATGTTGAAGCATCTGTCTGTATTTTATCTTCAATGCGGTGTTTACTCTTACTTTAAAGTACGTGTATTGTGTCACAGTTTTATCTCGATGTCATTTTGAACTTTGTGTTTACGGAATAACAAGCAATGTTAACTTATAAAAGTACGACGTGGATATTAGCAGTTGCAATTTTGTGCTGCTTTGCTATTTCTCAGGTAGGTATGATGAATGTGTCATTGTGTCACGTACTCTTCGTGTGTAATATGTACATATAAAATACCATTATAGCACTTAAACTGTTGTAATTTGAACACGTTTATTGTTCGTGCTCTTCTGATTGTCTACTATTGAATGCGAAAGCACAACTGAACCTGTTGTTATTTGAACACGTTTATTGTTCGTGCTCTTCTGATTGTCTACTATTGAATGCGAAAGCACAACTGAACCTGTTGTTATTTGAACACGTTTATTGTTCGTGCTCTTCTGATTGTCTACTATTGAATGCGAAAGCACAACTGAACCTGTTGTTATTTGAACACGTTTATTGTTCGTGCTCTTCTGATTGTCTACTATTGAATGCGAAAGCACAACTGAACCTGTTGTTATTTGAACACGTTTATTGTTCGTGCTCTTCTGATTGTCTACTATTGAATGCGGAAGCACAACTGAACCTGTTGTTATTTGAACACGTTTATTGTTCGTGCTCTTCTGATTGTCTACTATTGAATGTGAAAGCACAACTGAACCTGTAGTTTATAACCAATGTTTTTCGCCTATTGAGCAGCGTTTTAAAAACTTACTGCAGTCGCATTCAGACAGATTTGAAATGGTGTAAATCTCCGGACATTGAGGACAAGGATTATGTAGATTCTAATTTGTGATAGTATGTGCAATTCATAATTACAGTCTTGCCATATCGGACGTGTTGGTAATTTCTTGACCGCATTTAGAAACATTGCTGCTGAAGGCGTCGGTCGGTTGCCAATATGAATTTATGTTATATGGGTTCGTCTTTCATTGCAGGTCAACGGATGTTCGTCAAATGCAGAATGTCCGCATGATCAGTGCTGCGGAGTAGCCATACCGGATGTTCTGGGACTATTCAAATCATGCCAAGTCTACAGTAAGGAGGGGGAAGGTTGTCACGGCTCATTGTTGGTAACTAGCTGTGACTGTCTCCCGGGACTTGTGTGTGAAGAGTATACCGGACTTCTTTCCGCTCTGCACACGAGTCACGGTGTATGTCGCCCAGATACAGATCCACTGATCATTGGATGAAAATAATGTCTTATATATTTTGTATACCAGTGAAAGTTATTTAGTGAAGAAATGAATCATTAAATATTCGAGATGTCAGCTGTTTTGTCTTCTTTTTTACGTTTTATTTGTGGGAGAGTAGCATAGCCGTGCTTTTTTGGATCACAATAAACATTGAATTTGTCAATTGTTTAAACATGTAAAGATCAAGTCTATGTGTTTAATATCATAGAACAATTGACCACTTTGTCTTTTTTCCTGACATTTCTTTTGAGTTGTAATATGTCAGTTATAAATAGAATCTAAATGCCGTCTATGATTAACATATCTAGTATTTGAATAAGCACCTACACTATGCAAATATTCAAAATTTTAATTACAGTTATTGATTTTAAGTAACGCTGCATACTGATATAAGGACATCATAAATAATGGTCAAAATCTCAACTCGCACCACATAGACTCCCAACTATAACGTGATTCTCGCACAAACATTAGAACACGCCCATTCAACAAAAACTGACAAAACGACCAATTACGAACTGTCAGTAAAAATAGTAAAAACGGATAGCTTGTACAGCGGTTAAGCTTACTACTGTACATAGCTGCTTATCTCTTGATTATACTGATACATGTCCATTTTTACGAAACCTTGCACGTCCTCTAAGATTTGTATTGACTCATTCAAAATGTACTTATATATATATAGCACGTTATACTTAGTTATTTTATTCATACGTATTCAATTAAAACACGAAGTTAATTATTGTATTGTGGGAAAATCATTATAAGATCTGACCCCGATTTCATGACGGAGATCTTTTCAATAACTATAACAATCTGATATGTAGAATCTAGAGTCAATCGAAATAGCTGATATGTAAACTAGATGTAGACTACTATAGCGTTAAATATAGGATTTTGCAACCCGCACGTAACGTTGTGAACGAAATGGAATGTTTGATACACGAGTAATGACGCGCCTCCGTCTCTTTATTTTAATAAATTAACACTAAATGACACTGTAGTATAAAAATAGTTCACAAAGAAGGTAACATACTCGTAAATGTCAATAACACGCTATGTTTCAAATAAGATAAGGCGCAAACCCCAGAGCTAAATTTAACGTCAATGTTTCATAAAGTCAATCACTGATTAGTCCTAAATTACATGACAAAATAATTATGCACAAAACTAATGTCTTACGAAATGAATGAAATTTTATGTGGTATTCGTCCTATTTATACTCCGTTGCAAGTGCTAAGATTTGAGAGGTTAATTATCAGCAACATGATTCGATAATTAAGCTGATTAATGTGTCAAATGTTTCCAGGAAGTCAGGATGCTAAATGGCACATTATCGGACCCATTTCCTACTTGCGCTTTGTTACAATAGTTATAATGAATTATAATTGAAATGGTCCAATGTCATATCGAAATACAGATCTCATGATAGCGTAGAAAATATTGTTACATAATAGTCCGGCATAATACTAACGTAATATAGGACTACTAGCCAAGCTTCTCTCAGCAGCTTCTTCCCTTGGCGTGTATACGTAACCACTGCCAGCACCTTCCTCGTCAGGGTTGACAAATATTTCAATGCAAGAAGTCTAAGTTTGAAAACTGGGATATGATGTCTAGACTGTACATATCACAAGACATGGTCACGAGTTCTCTCCATTCATCCATACTTGAGTTATCTCCCTTTATTCCTCCTGAGTAAAGCAGAGATGCGGAGGCTCGTCAAGTTGCATGGCTGAATCTGCAAGCAGTGGGACAAACGTCACATCGCAATGCCGACCACAAACAATTAGACATTATTTTATATTTTGTCTTTTGATGTAATCTTTAATATAAATTTGATAACTTATAGTAAACCGTAAATGCACTTTCAGTTGGTGACATTCTTTTTCGTAAATGTACGAGAGTTGTGTGAAGCTTGTATTAACTTAATCATAACTATACCTACAGTGGTGGAAATAGAGTGTGTCTGCTTATTTTAAACACTAGTTGAATTTCTCGTATGTATTTATTTATATTTTATCATCGTGTTAGACACAATCACTCGTTTATCTTGCGAAAGTGTCGTCGCACAGATATAGGAATTAAAACGCTTCACCCGAACAAGGAATAATTTTCCACGGCTTGTATAGTTTCATCAAGCGGGTTCTTAAATCAGTAAGTCGACAGTTCCGCATTAAAATTGGTTTTGTATATATTTGTTACATACACACACCTAATCCAATCAGACTTGTAAATCGGATGTTAAGTGCGATCTTACCAGAGGATGTACGTGTAGACTTAACGCCATTAAACACGCAACTATTTTACTTAGCCTTCATTTTGTTCCAAGTGTTAAACGCGTTTTATATTGTAACTAATCATTCATCTAAAAGGGATCAAAATATGGCCCTAGTATTCATATTTCATAACTGAATAAGTTTATGAAAGTATGTTTGAGAATTGAAATATAATTATTTCTTTGTTGACGCGAACACTTTTTAGTTGCATTTTTAATGGCGTGGAGTATATTATACAGAAATTACAACACCTCCCAAATATCATCTTAAGTTGGTATAACTGCACTGATGTTACACATAGTGCGTGATTATAATCTGATAAAATATCTGTCAAATCCATCCCGGAATGTGTGTGTCTACCATTCTCATGCCTAGCAAAAGTCACAATGAAACACACGATAATTTTGTCGTACGAAATATACATTTTTCTGTCTTGGTTAAATTTCGTAGGACATCAACAATGTTGTGGAAGTGGTCAAATGAAATATTAGATGTTTTCACGACAGGAACAGACAGAGAAGGTAGAACATTTCGTGGTTATGTCGCAGATCTGTCGTAAGGTAAAACCTGCGACTGCCGTGACCTGTCGTGGCTCATTATCACATGAATGCGTCGTGACACCGGCGTGATACACTCGTGCAACTGTCGTGAGACAGTCTTGAGGTACTCGAAATATTTCGTACTACCTTCGCACGAATTAGTTGATTTCGTACGAATTTCGCACGACTATCTCACGAATGTCGTGGGATTGTCTCAAGAATTACAACAAACTTTGGGCATCCACGACATGTTCCGTACGACTGTCGTACGATATTAACACGACACCAGAAAGACAAATGCGATGAATATGTCGTGGCCTAAAATAGAGTAGTCCGAATTTCAAGATACGACAGCTTTTTCGTCGCAAGACATCCATTTTTTCTTACGACTGTCGTACAACATCGCAAGACAAGTCACGAAATCCCCAACATTTCGTCGTGAACCTTGCATATTCCTGTCGTGATTCCATTGTGACCTAGGCTAAACCGACAATCTACTTGGAACAGATCAGTCCCTCACATGTGAGCACGATGTCGGTACTTGTTATCCAAAACAACACGTGACATCCGTGATACAATCCAGTAAAATTCAGCACGTGTTCTGCATGCGCCGTGTCAATCGGATCACCTCGGAAAGTCAGATGATCACGTGAACGATACACGTGTGGATCGAGTAGGCTTACACATGCCATGTTTTACAATTAGCGCAGTAATAATACACAGGTCGAATGGCAAGATAATGCAAGTCGTGATTCATGTATAAAGTGCCCCAATCCTAGCTAGTGAATTGTGGTAGCTTGGCAATTCTACTTTTGAATTGAGTGTTCTCTTTTTTCTGTATAATATCATATTCGTATTTTACAATGTACATGTATTTACGTATGACAACAGTGCTTGTCCGTCGATATTGATAAATAACGTTTTGCTTCGTCATTTGCACTACATGTAAATGCACTGAATAGTATTGCGAAAACAAATATAAGGACATATACGCGTTTATTTCATTTTATCAGTAATCGTGTCTCTAAGTCACATGATTTCAATTTGCCGGTGTTCAAGTACATTAATTAATTTATACAATACGACATATGTTGTGAACATTCGAAAACCTGTGTCAGTCGATCATGTTATGTTCGCTATGTATTGACGAGACATTCAGTTAAAAGCATAAAAAAATCTGACTATTATAAATATTTCTTCGTAAGTCACGTAATCATGTACAGATACAAAACTATAGAACAACCCACGCTTAGCAGTCGACCATACTAAGTTGTTAATTTAGTAGATGGGTGACTGCTTTTTGTCTGTTCATACATAATTATATCTCAAACGCCACGTAAAACAATTCCTAGTGACCTTCAATACTAGATGTATAGAGCCAATTGTTGTGATTTAATGCATTACGTTGGTTGAATTCTATAATCAAAATCTAGAGCGAATATATAAAAAAATCCGGAAACGAGTCGTTGTGTGAGACACTAAACACATGGCACCCGAAAATTATCAAGTCCGTAAATGACATTCAACAAGTGTAGTATTATAATAAATTAAATTTAGTGATTATATTGTACGTACCATTGCAGTGATGTTAACCCATATTGAAATATTTTGTCCAACACGGAGTTCGATAGTCCTTTCAGGATGTCCATTTTCGACAGTGTGATGTTCTTTACGTCTTCCCAAGTCCTCGTGTTTTATTCTATATAACTGCTAACATGTTTTGCTTCGTTGCACCCCGTCGATCACAGAACGGATAAATGATAAAACACCGACACGAGTTCCGGGTTTTAAACGTTTCCAACGTCTCAGTCTCAATTGCCACGACAAAAACTGATTGAGACAATAAATATCGATAAAGGGTCAACTATGATTTCTTGATTGAGACGTCTGAGCTGCGCTGGCCATATACGTGTCATTGATACTGACAACCACACATGTTGATATCAGCCCTGAAGACAGAACTGTTTGTACTAAATTGATGTGTTTATAACACCTTGTGCATAATTATCAAATTATCAAAAAGATTTAACCGATAGACAAGAGATTACATTTTCGATTATAGTAATTAGCTGTCGAAAATCCGATCTTATGGGATAATTAACAGCGGGGCGAACAAAATGTAAAATGGTTCAAAGCGCAATTTATGATAACACTAAAGATTAAGGTCTTGATAACACGTATTTTTGCATATCGATCATTTTATTAAGTTATAAAATGGTTTAATAGAATTAAGAGAAAGTGTCACGACAAATGAAACAGCTATGTCAACAAATGCCGTTCATAACATGTCTACAAGCAAATGAAAAATCGTTTCTACATTACTAAATAAAAGTCGACATTTTAGCAGATATCGTCTCATGTATTTCAAAAATTCAGACTCAATAATTAAACGTTTTCATACACATTTTTATTAAATAACTATTAATTATTAGCCTTTAAACACAGCTTTTGCCTCGTCCAATAATACAAAGGCCTCCTCTATAACAGGGCCAATATCAATATCAGTTAGCGGCCCCGGGCCGAAAAGTGATATTGATATTGGCCCGCATTTTAAAGAATTTGATTGGCTAATTTAACAGGGCCAAAAAATGATATAGATTCGCAGCTGGAAATTCGGAAACGGCAGCCATTTTATTTTAAAGTCAGTATTTAAACGTTCGTCGACAGTTTTTAGCACGGAACTAATTCATAGTTTTAGCGTATACAGAAAAAAACACGATTTTGAATCCTTTATTTATAAGTACATGAAGTTATTTAATAAAATTGTCAATAAATAAGTGATTTGACATTGGCCCTGTTATTTGTCCTCGGGACAGTCGTATTGGCCCTCGGCCTTCGGCCTCGTGCCAATACGACTGCCCTCGGACAAATAACAGGGCCAATATCAAATCACTTATTTATTAACATATAATATCACACTCGGACGTGATTTATTTCGTTAAATGGATCGATAATGATAGTATACAGTTATTTCATGGTTATTTGGGTAACAGTCAAAACTGTTGTCCCGAGGTGGAGGGGATGTCATCTGGACTGTTGCCCAAGGCCGATAGGCCGAGGGCAACAGTTCAGAATGACATCCCTGACACCAAGGGACAACAGTTTTACTGTTACCCAAATAACCATTAAATAACTGTTTTATTACCTGATCAAAGGTTTATCTAAACAAAAAAGAAAATAACTGTTTTATTACCTGATAAATTTTTTATTTGAACAAAGTGTTAAACGTCCAATAAAAGCGCGGGATGAGTGCACAGTAATAAATCATAGCATTTCAAAATATATTAGTGGTCTAAAACACTGGTAAAATTATTAAAATAATAATCAGAGTATTTCATTTCAAGTAAATAATGAATAAATGTTATTATTACCTGAATTTTATTTTTATATCATTAACGTTCGGTAGGCCTATAGGCCTATTGTGTTGAATTTAAAAGGTTTATTTTTAGACGGCATATCATTAACGTTCGGTAGGCCTATATTGTGTTGAATTTAAAAGGTTTTGTTTCTAAACATTTTCTGATGAAATGTTACCACAAAATGGAAAACAAACACATACTACAGCGTCTACATTGTCTTTGTTTGGTAACATCCATCGTCTTTACAATCGGAGGAAATGACGTCAACGTCATTTTAACGTCAATATAATTCCCGCGCTTTTATTGGACGTCCGTTGAAATATCGAGGGCTCAATGCAACACTGTCGTAACTCCGATATAAATACATAGGAGTTACGACCGTGTTGCATTGAGCCCTCAATATAGTTTCCCTGTATTCCATACAAAATGTTTTTAACACTTTGTTCAAATAAAAAATTTATCAGGTAATAAAACAGTTATTTTCTTTTTTGTTTAGATAAACCTTTGATCAGGTAATAAAACATTTATTTCATGGTTATTTGGGTAACAGTAAAACTGTTGTCCCTTGGTGTCAGGGATGTCATTCTGAACTGTTGCCCTCGGCCTATCGGCCTTGGGCAACAGTCCAGATGACATCCCCTCCACCTCGGGACAACAGTTTTGACTGTTACCCAAATAACCATGAAATAACTGTATACTGTGCACTCATCTAAAGTTTCCTTTAACTGCATATGATAAATATACAAAGTATTGATAATAAGCTGTAGGGGCCTATATATACTCCACGACAAAATGAAGAAATAATTTTATAATTTTCAAACATAATTTCCTAACTTTAATCAATTATTAAATATCAATACAAAGGCCATAGTTTAATTCTTTTTGAATAATTATTTACTCATTTGTTACAACAAAGACCTAAATACCAAACAAATAATGTCAATATTCTTATGAAATTTCAAAAAATAAAACCCACCGTCGTAAATGAGTTCCGGCCTGTATCATTCCGACGGCTCGGGCGCGTTCTTCTTCAGTCATTCTCACCATGTTTTGTGTTTTTTAAAAAGGATTTTCATCAGCAATGACAAAAGTGTACACGAACACGTGCAAATATGTGTCCATGCCCCGCACGTGCAAAACGTGCTATAAACGTCAATACGCCTAATATGATTATTTTCATAGCGAGCCGGCTAAAAAAAATCAATAATTCGCTGCATTACCTGTTCAAATATCGGTATGTGAAATTTTGTGTGAATACATGCATTATTAGAAAAATTATAATACAATATAAACTGACCGATTAGGAATTTTGTTGAGTGTACATTGGTCCCAGGAGATACGCATACCCGAAAATTGTCGCCGCAATGTAACGTGCATAAAAACAAATGGCTGCGCCCATGATCAAGTACGAGAGTTGCATTATGATTTTGCAATATTATATTCATTGATGTCATTTTAATTTTAAGCAAACATATGCAAGAAGAGTTGATGTTTTGTTATTTGCTGTCATATTGATATTTATCGGTGATCGTGGCATGCATTTGTAGAATCATAGATTTCTGAAATTATGTTTATGTTTCGTCCTAACGTCATGTCGTACCGATTGATTCGCACTGCCACATATATATTTTTGTCGAATTAATTGGTTGTCAGTGATGAGTTTGTTTTGTTCTTCAAACGGCTAACATTGCAATAGTTATAACTGGCGAACTGAGTGACAAAGTTACATATATCTATCCATATAATACTTCTTTATCCAATATTGTACAGGACCCTCTTGGAGCATCGTCGTACATGGTTCATGTATCAAATGTCTGCTTATTTTTTCAAAGTCTTCATTTGCATGTATTTATATTAATATAAAGGTTTGATTATGGAGGAGAGTGTGTTTTATCATCTGATGGAATTGTAGTTACACAGCCTCAAAGATCTTGTACGTCTATGTCCCAGAGTGTCTGAGTGAGCCCTGTACAATATTGGAAGAAGAAGAAGATCCTTAATACCTGTATGTCACATAGTGTACCTGCAAACTGATGATCGATTAATCTTATTTCTATTACAGTTGCTACTGAATGAATCTTCGACATTGTCAATTCTTCACATACTATCATTACTATGGTGATATTGATAAGGAATCTAAATTGTCACTGAAGAATGAAGGGGCTTAGAGCTGTAAGCCATGTTTTGCGTAGATACCAGGCAGTCTCATGGTCAAGATTGAGATGTGAAATTAGACGGCTACATCTTTGTAGATTTGTACAAAGTTCAAGTAGTGCAAACACATCTAATCAATGGAATAGTCCATTTGTATTGAAAGGTATGACTTGTATCAATTATACTGTACAACCGTATTTTATTTTATAATGCAAATTGTTGAAAAACTGAGAATGTGAAGATACAGTGATCACTGATCAGCTTGCATTGTGATTCATAAGAGGTCTGAGCCTTTCTTATGGTAAACCCTCTAGCATATTTAATTATAATTTTGATGTATTCTTAAAAAATAACTGCAGCACTGTTCATGAAAAGTGTTTGTGAAATACTGGAGTTATTCCAAATGAATTTGCATATATTATAATAGCTTCAATTTCTATGACTGATTACATTGAAAATACAGTATATATATATATATTGCTGCTAGTACTTAACTACTTTTGTCAGGGTTCAAAATGATTGTTTTGACAGTTAAATAAAATATATTTTATGCATGGACACTATGGACAATTTGTATACTTTGATAGCTCTTCATTTTGGTTGTATATTTATAGATCCTGAGTATGATTTGGAATATTTATTGAACCCAGACAACCATAGCTACATCCGAGAGAATATAAAACATAGAAAGGGAGTTGGAGACATTGATCGTGTGGTAAAGTTTCTGACAACTCTTTTGATCTTAATCTTATCATTGGATTTACTTGGCTGTTAATGTTTGTATTTGAAGGCCTTTCACTTTTCTGTGTTCCTGAATAGATGGTCGAAATGCTAAACTTGTATCACAAGCTTTTGAATTCTGTCAGTTGCTGCAAACTTAGAGATGTTTTTAACATTTGTCTGTATGAGTGGATTTAGCTCTTGTTGTCACATTTGACATTTTTATTGGAGTACTTTTATAGGTCTTACGCCATATTTTTATTTTTTATATCAGTAGTGAACACTTATTGATAAATTAATTAGACCTCTTGATTCCTTTGAGTCTGATATGATACTTCAGTCTGTCCAATTGTAACTAATTTTATAGTTAAAACTTTGTTAGAAGATTTTAGTTGGAAGTTTTTCATTTAAGTTTGATGAAGGAGATTATTGTTATACATTGAGAATATCAGAAATATCTGTGAAGCATAGTAGTCAAGGGATAGAATGCCTGACTATTGATTGGAAGATCATTAGTTCAAATTCGCATTTGGAAGGATTTGGAATACCAGCTGAATTAAGGGACTGGTTAGCAAACCATGAAGCAGTCATGGAGGGTGACCATTATAAGTTGTTATATTGTGTCACAATTGATGTATAATAAACCTGTTTGAATTACTTTGTTATTTTACCTTTAAATGCTATATAGAATATCGCCTGTTATATTTTGTGATACCATGGTAATAAAATTTGTCATATTTTTCAGGTTGATACATACAAAAAGTTTTCTAGTGCTGAAGATGTAAGTTTCTGTTAATTTCTCACCACTTATGTAGTAGATAACATGCAAAACTCATCTGTTGTTTTGGTATGACCTGGACTAGACTGTCACACAGCAGATCCGGGGTCAATTCCCGGGTTGGGCAGGTTATGTTCTTCCATGACATTGGCTACGGTTATGTCTTCCTCATGGGGAGAAGTGGTCAGTTGCTCACTGAAGGGCAAGTTAGTACTGATTGAAAATTAATTCCAGGAAAACTTGTTTGGTCAACTAGCTGTCATATTTGACTGAAAAAATGTTGAAAAACTGTATTGAAACAAACAAAAAATAAACTAACAGATCTGGACAAGAGATTATTAAACTCAGCTTAGGGATCTATCTCGAAATGCAGCATAACCGTTGGTCAGTTTACAACTGAGCTTCTTACCAATAAGAGACTTGTGTCTTCAAACTGAGGTTTTATAACCACAGTCCCAGAATTTAAATTTAGATGATAATCTCTGTATCTGTTTTGTATATTTTTACTTAACAGTATGAAAGATTACCTAGATTTGTGCAGATTGATGAGTACACATAAATGTAAAAATGAACCTTTGTTCTTCATTTTAGCCAGAAGCAAAGCGAAAGTTGTGGAAAGACTTTTTGAAGGCTGCTGGAGAAATTCCAAACAAATCTCATCCAATGTCGGTATGAAAATAAATTCAAACAAACCTACTAGTTTGGTGATAGCCTTGCCAATACAGATAATTTCTTTGTTTATGGTGCTAGTTCAACTCAATTGCCAAGTACATGTACTTGCTGCAGTCAAGGAAATGCCAACAATTGATTCATATCTCCAATCTATAGGAGGGAGTGTCTTCTTATTTAGAGCAAATTTCTGCGTGCGAATTAGTTAATAAAAAATATCAGTTATGCTCATGAAAAGCCTTTTATTTTTAGAACTTGTGCTGTGTTCTCTGATAGTTGAAGATTTCTTCACTTATTGTCAGGCAAAAAAACTGCTGTGGTTGCTAGGTGATAAAGTGTTGCTTAAGGTGCAGAAGGCGTGAATTTGATTCCTGGTTGTGACATGCCAAAGTTATGTAAATTTGACGAGTTGGCCTGGTTTCAAGTTAAAAACCATCCTCGGTACCCAGGCTATTCATAACATACATTATGATACATGTATACATATATATGTTATGAATAGCCTGGGTACCGAGGATGGTTACAACCCCTGGGCATGGAATCATGTCACCTGTCAACAACATGGTATTACAAAGTGGCAGTTCTATCTGCTACATATATAGAACTATACCATCACACTATAGCTGAAAACTTGTTGGTGTTATATAAAACCCAACACATTTCCATGTTCCTAAAAGTAAATTTTTAATATACATGTACTTCCCTAAATTCTCCTTAGTTATTTTTTATGGTCGACCAGACCATTCCTTGCATCCCTATTCCCATACATGTTTACCTTTGCACCTCCTCAGTGCCTAGTGTTTTGTAGACTGTTGTCAGAGGTCTGTGTGGGAAACATTGTCTTATGTATATGGTATTACTTGTAACAACTTAATCTCTCTTTACTATCAAACAATTACAATACATGTACTCAATTCAAAGATTTGCAAACATTCCAGTAAGCTTTAACTCACACGAGTATCCGTAGCCACTGGTGGTTAAGTGCCACATGTATCACTGCCTAGTTTCATGTAATTGATTTATTCATTCACTACATATAACCTGTATGTTAATGTATTTTAGCCTGTTGGTGAAGAGGATGCAGCCATATGTGTGGATATGGTTGGTACAAAACTAGGTATGTATCATTGACATCATGCAAACTTTTCGTATATGGTTCCATTCAATTACATTCCATTCCATATATGTTTTCAAAATCAGAAGCTCGAAAAAGGTACAAGTTTATAACTTTGTTTGTAAAATGAAACCCCAATATTAAGACCACCTCAATAAGAAGACGACTTTTCTAGGGTCTGCATATATCAGTTTCAAAATCAGTAATTCGAAAAAGTACCAGTGGAGTATAACCTCAATAATATGACCAGTCGTGGGACCCTAGAAAAGTTATTGTCCTATTGACGTGGTCTTGTTATTGAGGTTAAATAAGAGAAGTTAGTGAAAATGGACTTGAAAATTGTGTTCCTAATTTTGAGGTGGTCTTATTATTTAGGTGGTCTTTAAGTGAGGTTTTACGGTATATAATATTGTTTTTAAATTTGTCATATGACAAACTGGGGGTAATTTTGTGAATACATATAATTTGTGTGCATTTTAAGCAGAGGAGGTTACATTGTATAAGCATGTAGGGTCCATAAACAATTCTCTTCTCTGGGTTGTTTATATAAACAGTTTCTTTAATCTGAATTTGGTTTTTGCTCAGAATTTGTTTCTGTATGGTAAGTGTAGTTTTTGCTGAGGATAATATTGATTTTAGATGGTGGTGAAGAGGGGGCTAAATTGAAGACTGCATTAGAACTTGGTGAATCCTTAGGTCAATTACGTGTAAGGTAGGTTTGCTATACATTACGCCATGATGTTTAATATTTTTGTTAAGAGTCCACCTTGGTTGATAGCTCTTTGAGTAAAAAAAAAACATTTTCGTAAAATTAAAAAATTGCCAAGGGAAGTAACTGCTGTGTCGAATTTATGTTTGTTATGGTAAATTTTTTGTAAACATACATGTTTGAAAATAGTGAGTGAAAACTTGTCAGTTTTTTGTTGGACTTCCAATGTTTTATAAAGAAACAAATTGTTTAGTTACATTTTTATCTTGTTTACCTCATTAAAACTTGTGAAATGATACATTGTCTATTATCTAGCTTTGCGTTTTGGGGGTTTTTCAAATAGGTAGCTACATTTCGCGAACAAAGGTTGAGGCTTTACAAAAATAAAAAACAGTATGGCCTGACAGATATTAAACATTATTACAATGCTGTATTGACTGACAAAATAAGGTGGAAATTACCGTAGAACTACAGAATAAGTGCAGTGGTCCTTAATCATGGGTTTTAATTTTCTTTAATTGAACAGTACAAATTAACATCCTGTTATATAGTGGGTATTTCAAGATGTTTGTGCAGTATATATTGTTGCTAAGTGTCAATACTACTAGTATATATAAAGAGAATATAAAGAAATAGATCAAGTTCAACCTTTTTATGCTGTTGTTGGGTATGGCTTTATATGATATGATCTTGTTACTCATTGTGATATTATTTATTTTTATTTTCAGCAATACTCATTTGACCACTGGAAATTCAACATACTATTTTCTCGACAAACTAGCAATGCTTGAACATGCTTTGGTGAATTATACAGTTGATTATTTGTTGCAACAGGTAAATTAGTAAATGTAGATGCTTTTTTATCTAGGAACTGTGTGCATACTATTATAAACTACTGTTCTATTTGTACATATCATTAGTAATAGATAGAATATGAAAACACAATGTTATCTTATTTAGTTAAGATGGAAATCCTACTGCCAGCAATTAGAAAGAAGCATAAATCATTGATATTAAATGATTGTCACTGATACTACAAGATATTAAACACAATAAACCAGAGAGAGTGATGTCAGTTATTTAATACCGTTAATTACGTCATAATATGCCATATATGTGTCCCCCAGTCTTTGACTTGTTTCCTTATTAAAAAGAGCCCTTTTGTAGTGTATGTATTTATGACTTAGATGACTTGAAAGTGGAAGTGGCCAGGATGGTTTGACTCTGGTTGCCTTGCAATAGGCATTTGGGACTCGTTTTGGGATCAACCCATCATAGTCATAACTAAGAAAAACAACATAACATTTGTTTTTTCAGGGTTTCCAATTAATATCAGTTCCCGACTTACTTCATCCAGAAATAATTGTAAGTATCTATATACCAGAAATAGGTTAATTACATTCTTCTGTTGTGGCTAGAAAAAAATATGTATGCTTGTACCATGTACTATACATGTATATCTAAACTGTTTATTGAGTAAAATAAATTATCCTCTTTTTTATGATCCTGCTATTACAGTAAAACCTCAATAATAAGACCACCCTTGGGACCCTAGAAAACTGGTCTTGTTATTTAGGTAGTCTAAATAATGAAGTTGAATAAAGAGTAAAACAGTGAAAATGGACTTGAAAATTGTGATCTTAACTTTGAGGTGGTCTTATTATTGAGGTGATCTTTGAGTGAGGTTTTACTGTATTTTATATAGGAAAGTTGTGGTTTTAAGACAACTGGAGATGTAGCGCAAGTTTATAGACTGGATACAAGCAGACATCCTGATCTATGTTTGGCTGGGACCTCAGAAATGTCCCTAGCAGGTAATGTGTGTTAGTATTGTATGATGACAGGTTATACTTGTATTTATTCATGGTGATATAATAGCTTACCAGAGTCAAAGGTTATACTTGTATTTATTCATGATGATATAATAGCTTACCAGAGTCAAAGGTTATACTTGTATTTATTCATGGTGATATAATAGCTTACCTGAGTCAAAGGTTATACTTGTATTTATTCATGATGATAAAATAGCTTACCTGAGTCAAAGGTTATACTTGTATTTATTCATGATGATATAATAGCTTACCAGAGTCAAAGGTTATACTTGTATTTATTCATGGTGATATAATAGCTTACCTGAGTCAAAGGTTATACTTGTATTTATTCATGGTGATTTAATAGCTTACCTGAGTCAAAGGTTATACTTGTATTTATTCATGGTGATATAATAGCTTACCTGAGTCAAAGGTTATACTTGTATTTATTCATGATGATAAAATAGCTTACCTGAGTCAAAGGTTATACTTGTATTTATTCATGATGATATAATAGCTTACCAGAGTCAAAGGTTATACTTGTATTTATTCATGGTGATATAATAGCTTACCTGAGTCAAAGGTTATACTTGTATTTATTCATGGTGATTTAATAGCTTACCTGAGTCAAAGGTTATACTTGTATTTATTCATGGTCATATAATAGCTTACCTGAGTCAAAGGCTGCAAAGAGCATTTCTAATCGCATTAAGTCCAGCATCCTTCTTATATGTAGGAATTTGTAGCTGAAACTGATGGTCAGTATTTGATTTGAGTTCACTGAAGTGATCAGTGGGTGACTCTACCCAGGGGGCCTTATTTGCAAATATTTTAAGACTGCAACTCATACTTAGACTTTAAAATGTTAAATGTACTTTATGCTTCTACACTTTTATTACAATATAGATTTTAATTAAAATTGACAAAAAAGTAGCATGGGTAACAACATTGATTCAGACAAAATTTAAATTTAACTAAAAAGAAAGGCTGGTAGACATGACTTACAAATTAATAGCCTAAGTCTGAGTGTTAGTCTTAAAGTGTTTGTCAATGTGACCCCAGAACTGGTGAAATAAACTTGATTCTTAAAAAAGCATGTTCATCAAGGGGAGGGTCTATTCCGCTGCATCTCATGAAAGCTTATTTTGTCTGATACATATACATACAAAATACAAAATGTTGTGTGGTAGACATGAGAAATTGGCAAAATTATGACGAAATACTAAAACCAACTTTAATCTATTAGAAATCATGGCCACTAGGGGCTGGGCTATTTCACAGTGTCACTCTTAAAAATTCTTGGAATGAGTAGCAGCCCTGTGGCCATATTATATCCACACACAAGGGCACATGAGCATTGTAACTAGGGTGAATGATATAGGGCCATCATGACTCTCTTATATAATTTCAACACATTTCTTACAATAAGTTAAGACTTTATAACACAAAAAAAACACTTTCAACTTTTCCCACTCCTGACCTTTATTGAAGAAAATGTGTAACGGCTTACTCTAAGTTTTTATTTAGTACATGTAGCAATATTCTTAGTTCAAAGGTGTCGACTAATAGTCATTATATACTCATTCTTGAGTCTCCTTTATGACAAAACAACATATGTTTCCAATACAGTTAAACCTCAATTATAAGACCACAATTTAGACCCATGAAAACTGGTCTTCTAATTGAGGTGGTCTTAATATTGAGGTTGAATTAAGAGCAAAAACAGTGAAAATGGCCTTGAGAATTGTGTTCTTAATTTCGAGGTGGTGGTCTTTAAGTGAGGTTATACTGTGATGAGTTTGTTGTTTGCTGGAACTTGTATCTTCCTTTGACCTTACTGGATGTACCTAGAATAAGGTGTATGATCCATGTGACTGGAGGCAATATTATATTGTGTAAATACCATAAATATTTGTGACATCACTTTGTCTTACATTGTGTCAATGTTCTCTTTTTTAGGATATTTCATGAATGAAGTTTTACAGAAGGATGATTTGCCACAAAAGTATGTTAAATTATGTATACATTCTACATTTTAGGTTAAATAATGTTACAGTTTTTATCAAGCTTCTACAAGTTTTATTTTATATAATAAGTAATGTATCCAAAGCTTGTATAAAGTTTATTAAAACGTAGTTTTGGGCTGCTAGACTATACATGATGCAACAGTTTTTTCCATGTATTTACACTGTTCAAAATAATTCAATTATTTAAAATGCAATTATTTACTGGACAGTTATAGTCTTGCTGATACCTGTTATTATTTTGAATAGTGATATCTATATTTATGTTTATCAGAACGGCTGCAGTGAGTCGGTGTTACCGGGCAGAAACATCAAATCTAGAACAGGATTCTGGGATATATCGAGTCCATCAATTTACAAAGGTTGAAAACATTCTTGTAGTTTTGAAATCTGAAACTCTTCATGTATTAAGTATTACTAAATCTTACTTCAAGAAATCAGGGCGTAATAGTTTCCTTTTGTCAAACTGGCTGTTAAAATACCTGTTACGAAAGCCACTGTAATATGAATTCTAAACATTAGTTTATGAAAATGAATTTGCTTACAAGAAGTACTTCTTTCTTTGGATATCGACCTATCACTGAGAATTATACGATTTATTAATTGAAATAGAATTTTATGGGTTTTAACAGACAAAATATACTTTAACAAATGTACTTTACTGCTTATCAGTGATCTAAATCTACATGAACGTTTCTTGTAGGTGGCTTTATTCAGTTGTAATGTATTCTTGCTTGAAGACTTTATGAAGTGCACAGGACATAAACAATGATTTCAAATGTATATGAGAAAAGATGCGACCAGACATTTAATCAACTGGATGTATCTTTCTAGGTTGAAATGTTTGGTGTTGCTGCAAATGAGACACATGACGAAGGCAATGAGCTGCTGCAAGAATTTACTGACATAGAGAAAAAGCTGTTCACTCAGTTAGGTTTACATTTTAGGTATGAAACTATATTTTAAAATACCAAGTAAATGTGTTTGAATAAAGATGTAGGTGAGTGATGCTAGCATAATGATAAGATAGAATGTCAATAATTGTGCAAATGTATACATGAATACATGATCATGATTTTATCATTTTGTCCTTCATTAATTTGGGAGGACATGCACTGTTTAAACATGCACATAAATGGACACCTTTTTTGTGCTTATATATCAGGAGTGACATGAAATACATTTTTAGATACAGTGCAGTCTTACAGTATTTGTCAATGTTGTACTGTAGTCAGCCGACACAACCAGTGCTCCTGGGTTACCAACCTGTACTAACCTGTTCTTCCGCAAGCAACTGACAACTTCCCACATTAATCAGAGATGGAAGACAAATGCCATCAATCCTATTGTTATAGAGAACATATGCTTCACTCGGGGGTCAAACCTACACTCTCCAGATTGATAGTTAGTTGCTCTTCCCAATGCAGGCTGTCAAGTGGGTCCTACTTTTCCTACATTACTTACATTTCCTTACTTTTTTACTTGCTCCCTACTTTTTCCCTACTTTTTTTTGAAAGCGCTCTACTAACCCTACTGTTTTTCTAAAATCTGAGACAGTTATTCAAAATATTTATTTCTCCTGCATGAAATACTGAGGTCTAATCATGGAGAATTTACAGTGCGGTGAATTTTTACCATATTTGATATTTCCAAAGTAAGGAATCATCCCTACTATTCCTACTTGTAGGCAAAAAGATTCCTACTTTTGCCCTACTTTTTGAAAAGAGGTGAGTTGACAGCCTGCTGAGCTAACTGAGTGGGCAAAGTCTGTTGTAGATAGCATTTACTATCACCAAACAATAGTATTTTCTCTGATTCTTCTCTTGTAAGCCCTTTGATTTAATATCCCATATTTTAGCTCAATATTTTCTAGTATTGATTGGAGACCTTCATAGCATTACAGTTGCCTCTGTTGTGACTTAATTTGTACATTCACTGGTACCTTGGTTGTTTTAGAGTGCTAGACATGCCAACAACTGAGTTAGGGGCACCAGCTACCAGGAAGTTTGATATTGAAGCTTGGCTACCTGCCAAAGGATTCTGGGGAGAGGTAAGTGTTACTGTGACAACAGTAAATTCTGTTGAATCAAGTCAAAAGAGTGTTTAAATTTAAATTCTTGTATTATACATGCAATATTTAACTATTGGTGGCAAGCTGATGCGCATTTTTTAGAAGTAGGAAAAACTCTACCTAGCAATACATAGGGAAAAGTAGGTATGTCATTTCTTAAACGTAGGAAAGTTAGTCCCTATCTTTAGATAGCTAGCAAGATCTGACAGTGCTTATTTTGCTAAACAAAATGGCATCCATGCAGAACAATGTCGTCTGGTCTAGCGTTTAAGTGTTTTATTGACAACTACCTTTTCTACATAGGCTAACTATTCTAGGTTACTTCCCCAACGTCTAAAAAATTTACCTCTGTATTGTTGTGGACTATAGGATAACGGCCATTCTACCAAGAACTAGTGGGTCTAAAATTCACAATGATGTGCTCACAATGTCACCGGTATTAGCTTGACAGGATGGAGGCGTGAGAATGTTTATATAACCATAAAACTCTTTCATCACTACCAAGCTTAATAATTTGTATGAAATATTCACCAACTGTAAGATAAAATAACAAATACTGCAATAAGTGCACCAAACCAAGGGCTACTTTTTAGTGCCCTTTTTGTAGCATCCCTTTGTACACGAGTAAATGCCAGAATTCATGTGAAAAGTCTTCAGAAAAATGTCAGAATTGCACGTGTTTGTCTTTCTTCATTACATACAATTTTGGTTTTGTACTATTACTACACTTAAATTCTGTGAGGATCTGGTCATATGACAGCTTGAATGATAGAGTGAGCAATAGTTCTGGACATTTTTGTCCATTAAGTCAAACTGTACTGATTTGTAGCTCATAAACATTCACTTTTCCAGCTTGCATTTAGTATGCTATATGGTGCATATATTGTGTTATATTTCAGTTATCTAGTGCATCAAACTGTACAGATTATCAGAGTAGAAGATTAAATATACAATATGTTGGTGAGAATGGTGAGACAAAGCATTGTACCACAGTAAGTAACATCTGTAGTAGATGATTGAATTCATGGTGAATTTGTTATGCTGTAGATGGACATCTAACAATCAGCTGTTGTTTGTTGTACATGAAATACATACACCTAACATAATAGGCAAGGGCAAGGGGGTGCAGTGGTCGAGGGGTAGAGCGCTGGACTCCTGATCCGAAGGTCATGAGTTCAAGCCCCGTGATGAGACTGGTTTGATCACTAACTTCAAAATCCCTAAATTTGGCTCGAGTACTGGTTGATAGCCAGGAAGCTGTCATTGAGAGTTGTTAGTATAAGTTGTAAGAACTTGTTTCACAATCAGTGTAAATAAATCAGTTTAAGCTCTAATGTCACTGAGCTTTTAAGCTCTAACTAACAGAAATTCCCCCAAAAGAGCAGTATCTGAAGAAGTTATTCAGTAAATTTTCCAAAATATTGTAACCAGATGAGCTTTCACCAGTCTCGCTGGTTTAAATGTTATATCAGAGTTTTTCCCCTTTGGTGCTTACATCTATGCCATTATGTATCTTTTTTTTTGGATGATTGCCTTATCAACACATTTATGTAAAACATTTTGTCATAAAAGTCTCAACAATAAATTAATTCTTTCCAATTTAACTGTATCTTTTTTATGTAGGAACCATAGTCATGCGTGATTTAACTGCTGAGGTATCCGCAAATACTTGATATTAGTAAAATTAGGTGTATAGTGTCACAACTGACCTCACCATGATTGTATGTCAGTTATGTTACCATTGAATACAAATGTCCCACACAAATAGAACAATAATTTTTCATTGCCCATTCAGCAGCAAGAATCTTTTTTTGTTGATTTTTTGTTGACTGAAAATGTAGTGTTTAATAACATGTGTGTGGTTTGATCAGTGTAGGCAGTTTGTTTCTGAGTAGACAACTTTTCACTTTATTTCACTGAACATTAACTAAATTTTTGAGATTTACTTTGGAATAAGATTCTGATTCAGCCTGCCCAGTTAGATCATTGGTAAGCAGGTTGGGTTGGGCAGGTCATGTCCTTACATGACATTTGACTTCAGTCCTCTGTCTTCCACCATTTAATCCATGTGGGAAAGTTGTCAGCTGCTTGCGGAAGGGCAAGTGGGTACTGGTTGATAATTAATTCCAGGAAAACTGACTAAGTCATGTATTTCTGAAAAATATTGAAAAATGGTGTTTGACCTGATTAAAGCAAAACAAGACAAGAGTCTTAATTTCTATATTATGACATTGTAGGTGAATGGTACTGCATGTGCTGTGCCAAGAACTATCCTAGCATTACTGGAGACCCATCAGAATCAGGTATGAAATGCTTAAAGGATTTGAATATGAGATAATCTAATCACACTATAGTTAATCAGGCTGTCAAGTGGGTCCTACTTTTCCCTACGTTTTTACTTGCTCCCTACTTTCTCCCTACTTTTTCTTGAAAATGCCAACTAACCTTACTTTTTTCAATATTCTCAATAAATTTATTTCTCCTGCATGTATCACAGAAGTCTAATCATAGAGAATGCCCATTGTGGTGATTTTTTACCAATTTTGATATTCCATTAAAAACTATAGCCCTTCTTTATCCCTACTTTTTGAAAAGAGGTGAGTTGACAGCCTGGTTAATGTGCCACTTTCATTTTAAATTGCATCTGATTAACTTTAGCTTTTTCATGTTTTTAAAGTACATATTGTAAAGAATAGTACTGAGATGGTAATGCAATGCATGTTTGACTGTGTTCATCTCCTCTGAGTTAAGCAGTTTCTTGCCTTATTTAAGTTGACATCTTGCTCAATTAGGACTGCATGGATTAAATGGCTATACTTTTAGGAAACTAACTGAAAACATTTTCTTATGAAGAAATGCTGCTTATTCTCTTCGATATTTTCTTTGATGAAATTCTTACTAAGGGGAGTAACTCATGTTTTGCTGTAAATTAACTTGAAAGTAATATATGTGTTGTCTCCCTTGCATTAAATTTACTATTAGACCACATCATCATGGAAACCATTGACTTGCGAAGATATTTTGTATAAAAGTGAATGTCAAAAAAGCTGTCTAGGGAAATAAAATGTGTTTAGTTTTATTTCCTTAGATTCATGAAATGATAAATAAATATGCTTTGATCAATATTCACGTAATGTATGTAGATGTATTCCAAGGTTCGTTCTATTGATAGTTATACAATTTCCTTTTCTATCGATGGACATTTTGAGGAAGGAGATGTGCAACATTAATTTAATAGAAAATTGATCTCATTTAGTGTCATCAATTTATAATTTATTTAACTTATTTTAAGATGTGTTTTGGTATGAATCAGATTATATTGACTGATTTAATTTTTTTTTCATATTTTACCATACCATACCATACCATACCATACCATACCATACCATACCATACCATACCATACCATACCATACCATACCATACCATACCATACCATACCATACCATACCATACCATACCATACCATACCATACCATACCATACCATACCATACCATACCATACCATACCATACCATACCATACCATACCATACCATACCATACCATACCATACCATACCATACCATACCATACCATACCATACCATACCATACCATACCATACCATACCATACCATACCATACCATACCATACCATACCATACCATACCATACCATACCATACCATACCATACCATACCATACCATACCATACCATACCATACCATACCATACCATACCATACCATACCATACCATACCATACCATACCATACCATACCATACCATACCATACCATACCATACCATACCATACCATACCATACCATACCATACCATACCATACCATACCATACCATACCATACCATACCATACCATACCATACCATACCATACCATACATTTATTGGTACAATCTGCACATACAGTGCCTTTGACCATTAACAAGATAAACATAAATATGAGATGGTCAAGACAGTAAATATACATGTTACAAATACAATATCAAACATGTAATATAAACAAACACAGAACAGAACAAAGATATTTGTGTATAAGAATGAATATTAAATATAAAAACCAACATTTACCAATATTATTTTCATCAATTCCAACATAACATTACTAGTACAGTCAATCTTGCTGATTACGATGTCCCGAGAAGATATATGCAAGTGGCCATTTTATGCCGACTCGGCCGCTTTTATCATTACTTTAAGATTGTCGTGGTGCCGACAATTTTCTTTATACTCACTGAAAGAATGAAAATGTCGGACAAAACACATCGCATAATTTAACACTGGGTTCAAATGTGTAAACACTCAATTTGTTATGTATGTAATCCTTTTTGATAGACCCCGTAAAATCATTGTCTTATAAAAAAAACCCGTTTATTACTATCAGCCTCTATTAATACACACATGGATTAAATTTTTAGTATTGTTCCATATCTATTAAGAGACCACTTTATTAAACGAACACTTTTTGACTGTCCCTTGGGTGGTCGCTTAATACAAGATTGACTGCACATGTATACATGTATATACTTCATTTTATTCCAAATGTTAAACACATTTACTGTCACATGTGTAAATCATTCATAAAAAAATAAATCAAACAAATGGCCCTTGCGTCGATAATTCATAATTGATTAGGTGTAGGAAATTATGTTTGAGCATTAAATTATTATTATTTCTTTATAATGTCACCGTGTTGAAGCGGACAATTTTTAGTTGCGTTTTTCATGGCGTGGAGTACATGTATATCTAAGATGCAAAAAGTGAAAATTGTCTTCTTATTGAGATGGTCTTTATATTGAGGTTGAATAAAAAACAAAACAGTGAAAATGGACTTAATAATCATGATCTTAATTTTTGAAATGGTCTTTAAGTGAGGTTTTACTGTACTGGTCAATTGGAGTTAATTTCTTGCTAATATCATTGCCGGGTGCATGTCCACGATATTAGTGAACGCCGCAGACTTAGTCATGGGACAGTGCATAACATACCAAAATCCCACCTTGGAATGAACAAAGTGTGCGCTTGCTGGGTCCCTACACTTCTCTGAACATTGAACATTTAGTTGTCTGTTTTGAAGAAGTCAATGGAGACGTTATCGTCAATGTAACATGCGCCGCTTGTCTTACAGTGGCTGTTGCGAATATTGCATTATTTTATTATTGTTTTATGTAACTGCACATTTTTTGTACATGTATAACGTATCACAAAAGGTACGTGAATAGAGTGATATAATTATCTTTTTGTTATCGGTGTTATTTTCTTAAAATCAAAGATGTCCATGAACTTTTTGGATATGCCTCATACATTTATATGTGATTATAACTCACCTTGAACTCATTGAAATCCATCATTATGGACAGTTTATACTGACTAAATGAGTTGTGAAAATTCTAACAGTTTAACATAGATCTATTTGTACTGATAAATCCCAACTGGCTGTGTCCATTATCTTTAAGAACCTTGCCATGTAGATTGTCTTTGTAATTAAGTAATTGCAGTAAATGTTTGCATATTTCATTTTATTTTATACCATGTAGATTGCAGAACGTGTTATAATTACGAACTGTCTATTCAACAGTATTTTGTGGAATAATGTTTGCTGGAAAAGCTATAGATAAAACAGATTATTACTGGTGTGCTTGTAACATAATGTCCTATATTTTTGTTATTTTCAGGATGGCAGCATAGAAATTCCTCCTGTGTTATGGAAGTATATGGATGGACACAAAGTGATCACAAAATCTGAACATTTACCCGAGTTATCTTGGTTAAAATACAACAAACTGAAAACATGAGATAACTTCCTTGATAATTAAAATTATATATGTGTTATTGTACTTTCTAGATTTGCTGTGTGGTATTTACTTCTTGGGGAAAACGGAGTGAAAAGAGAACATTTTGTGTTGTTCTACCTCAAAGTTATTCTTACAAAACTCCTATATACCCAAAATTGGACATTTTTACTGTCAACAACAGAAAATACTGTCAGCCACTGATAGTTTTCTTTGTCAATCCCAGTAAACCCAATTCTGTCACATATTTGTTTAATGAAAAAATGGTCGTATATGTGCGACAATATTTCCTCGCATAAATATATGATTTATTTGAATCTTAATTCTGTTTTTTCTGTGGTTTAATAAATAAAGATCACATAGCTTTTTGTTGGACTGTAAAATTGTCAACCTGGGGAAAGTACTGTCATCTTAGGCACTAATCAAAACTATGTGATGATTATATATTGTCACATCATTTTATATGCCATCACAGAAATGGTTATGTATTTCAACAGATTAAGCGATGTCATCTGTTACTGTGACACAACATGCTATAGTTGTCTTGGTTCAATATCTTGAATAAATACCATTGTTTGTTATTAATGTGTCGTGTTTTCCTTCCCATAGTTGTTTTTGTAGTTTTCAGGCATGATAATTTTCCGCAGATTTGACCCTCGCCAGGACCGTTTTTGAGACAATTTAAGCCATCTTAGATGCTTAAAAGCCATGAGCCCCCTGGACATCTTGCTGAATTTTCAGCTGATTTTGAAATTTGGCATTCTCATGCCTGAGTTTTCTAATAATCAACCAAGTCCTATTCATGCTATATTCAAACACTGATCTAGTATACACACATTATTGATCAATTTCAAATAAGTAAGAATTGGCTAGGTAATATTGTCAATTGCTACAATTGTTTTGCTGCTAAATAAATGCTGAGGAGATGGAATCCCTTGTTTATAATTTTATTTGGCACGTTTAAACTGAATTTTGTACTATCTTGCTTCCGTTGTGAATTCTATTCTATCCTGACACAAGTGGTGACACATGTTAATGGTGAGGCTACATTCTGAGACTGTTAAACAAACTCAAGTTTTTTACCCGTCGTATTCACAGTTGGTGTAACCAAACGTTTGTCTATTGCAGATTGTGCGTTTGTTTTCGGTTGCGAGGTGTTATTAAGTTAAGTAAGACTGGGTACTCGCAGAAAACAGGATAGAAAACGAAAGAAAGAAAACAAAGAAACAGTTTTTTATGAAATTATTGCATTTATTCCCAATATGTTCCATAATTTGAACATCATAATCTTTTTCACATAATTATTTTTTTATAATTTTCTAAACATTCAATGTTTTTTTTAATATTGATAGTTTATCACTATGAAACTATGGATTGAAGAAAAAATGCATCATTTTGACTCATTAAATTATATTACAATGTCAATTTACATTGATCATAAACTCAAAAACATAAAATTTACACATGGACAACACCATAGTTATACAGTGCAAAACATTTTTTCCATAAAAAACAACAAATTGTGAACTTAAAAATTTACAAAACATTTACACTATGTACATAAATTAACTTAAATACTATGTATAGATATAAACTACAATCTCAAAATATCTGGTTCCCTGTTTCTTATCAGGATTTGTACAAAATTCATCTAATATTTGGTAACCAGTCAGGATGAAAATATAGTTTATTCAAGAGTTAAAATGTCGAATATCGAGCATTTTTCACAAAGAATATAAAATCTTTTTTCATCCACACTGCAAAACACAAACTTTCCCCCTTAAATACACTTAAACAAGTAACATGTTGTCAAAAAGCTGTATTACCGTGTTGTCCACTGACTATTGTGAACAGATGCAGTTTGGTTACCATAGTAACATAATGCCACAAAATCCTAGCAATGTATATATTTACACATGATTTTTTGTTGAACTTTGTAAAATATTTGAGTATTCAAAGGTGTAGAGCTGTTTTCGAAATGAGATCAAATAAATGAATAAGAATTGAAAGCGTTTAGTGAAAACCACACCTCCAAATTAGGTTTTTCAAAACCTTAACCAATAAAATGATGCTTTCAACAGATTCCTGGCAGATTGCTTTGAAATGGTTTACATAGGATTTCCTTTACAAAAATATTAAAACTGGCTACCAAAAGGTATCTTTTCAAAGCAAATAAAAATCACATCAGTTATATATAAACGTTCAACCTTGGAGGTGTACGTCATCCTTAAATATTGCTTTAGAATTTGGAGAACACTATAATAACATATAACATGAATTCCTTTCACAATGTTATACTGTTTGTCCCAATATCTTTACAAATAAACATCAAACTACTGATTGTCTTCTTATCATTTGTCATTCTAAGTCCAAGCTTCTTCCTGATCCCTCGACCAGCTCAAGCACTTATATGACTCTTGTCAATATGCACCCTGTGAACTTTAACTTTCGTCCAATTTTGGCGTTTAATATCACGAAACTGACCATTCATGTCGCTGCAGACGACTAGTAAACCGGAAGTGCGGCGAAATAGCACTTCCGGTTGTTCAGTGAATCGTCTTGGCGTTCCTTACGAGTCTTGGCAGAAATAAATAATCACATTAGATTGTTCTTTCACAAATCGTCTGTTACAACACTTGGAATTTTGGCCATGACGATGTGTCCTTATATTCCAAACAATCACCACCGGCTGCGGCTCGAGATAGACCCTGTGCGGACGGTAGTGTGGAGTATTGATTTGGGTACGAATTGGACATAGTGTTAGCCTGATTTGAATGCATAACATTAACAGGAAGTTGCATTGGTGACAAATAGTCAGAATTTCCATAATATGAGGACGGGCCGTAGTTTTGGTGGGAATATCCGTTATGCATGTTGCTCATTGGATATGATCCTGGTCTCTGCATGCAACTGTTCTGATACATCAGATCATTCATTGGTGAGATTGAAGCCGGGCTCCAGATTGAGGTCGGTACGTTCATACTTCCGTTTGTAAGAGGGCTGGATACTGGTGTTGGCTTTGAGTAACTTCCAACTGGCGAGATTGATGGTGGTGGAGGAGGAGTCTTGGTTTTCTTGGGTGTTGGTGATTTATTGTTGTTGCCCTCTTTAGCTTTCTGTTGTTGTCTGCATTTGGCACGACGATTTTTGAACCAGACCTGTGAAAGAGAAAAAATATATGAACATTATAAAATATTGATCATTTACAATTGTTACTGCCAACACTATTGTGAACTGCTTCAGTTGTACGAATCAATTATTGAATATTTTGATCTAATTAATTAGAATTAGGCTTATTGAAAGAATTATTGATTCTGACAATTCTTTAGGGGGAAACATATGAATTAATTTTGTTGGTTTCATTAAATTTTCATCCCTAAACCCGTTCGACCCGTATACTCGAGTTTTCATTTCCATATTAATACAAAACTGAAACTATTTACGTCATCGTCACGAAATGTATCTGGCCTTTTTGGGAAATTGAAATATCATTTATTTCATTTTGATTCATATTTTATGTGAAACATCGATTTTCTGTTTCATTGCTTCTTGAATATAATATTGCCACACCGCCTACTGTTCGCACTGCGTGACATGTTGAAAAATGTAACCTAAAAACACACCTGTGCGATAGCTACCCATCAAAAAAGTATTAAGAGCGTGGAACCGCGTTCAAAATTAATTATAAACGTGAAAAAAAATGAAACAATCTAGAAATAATGCCATTCACAAAAACTTGCTGATATCTTGACGCATTTCCGCGTCTTAGAAATGATATTACATTATAATTGGCGCGAATTTTTCACCAACTCGGTGTCATAAATTGCTATTCGATGTAACCGAACGTCGAATGTCGACATTGTTTCACAGTGGCATGAAAAGATCGGAAGAGACGGTAGTTGTCACCGTGGCAATTCCATCGTCTGCTTTTATTCGAAAGTCGACCGGTCGTCTGCTTTCAACAACTGTTTTGTGAAACGGCATACGAAGACCTTTCATTAGCGTTACGTTTACTTTTTTCCTTTCAATAGAGGTATTGGGGTTGCATAGGCTCGCGACACGTACGAGGCTAATGGATTCTAGTATTAAAATCTCGAGTTAATTTCCCGATAATTTTCAACTTAATTAATAGATAAAAGCATTGGAATATAAAAGAATGCCGATTTCAAGCGGAGATGTTTTATCTCTGGGTTATTAAGATATTAAAATCTAGCCGATAGATATGGCGGAAGAATACAGCGAGGGCAATATGGAATTGTGGGATGTATGACCACATTAAAAGGCAGACGATATTTTTCAAGCAACTTCCTTCAAGGCGACATTTTGAGACAAATTATTATCAATAATTGTAGACATTCGTATGGCATGTTGCCTTTATAAATGTTTGACCATTCACGAAAAATATGAAGAAATTTGTTCTTATTTTTTCTTCTTTTCTAAATGTCATCGTTTTGTTTACCCGTTATGTCAACAAAGTTGTAAAAATAGCCAGGGGGAAAGTCTCTTATGATTTTCTTAAAAGTTGCAAACTAATGGCTAATGGAAATATTTTCTTTCCAAATACGCGGTGTTGTTACAGCCAAGTATGGTTTGCATGGCCTTTTGACAATAAGACCACAACAGCGTTGAATTTGTGTAAATTTCGACTTAAGACTCCGCATTCTTTTATTCTTCAAACTTGACCGAATGTATTGAAACCAGGCACCCATGAATGACTTCATTAACTCTTTATTACTGCTTGTTAAATTTTATATTAACACAGGCAGACGACATCTTGAAGGAGCCGAGCAAATTTTGACTTTTTCTGGCAAGATAAATAAGTCCTTGGGCAGTAATATTTTGTTTTGAATGGTCAGTTTTTCGAATGTTTGTTCTTAAAAAATATCTGAACGCCAAATTACCTGAACTCTGGACTCTGGCAAGTTGATTTTCAATGCGACTTCTTCGCGCATGAATATATCTGGGTATCTTGTCTTCTGGAACAAAGATTCCATTACATCTAATTGTGCGCGGGTAAAAGTAGTTCTCTCTCTACGTTGTTTTCTGGGATTGTTGGCGGAGGAGTATGGACCCACTGAAATAGATAAACATTTAATTGTGAAAATATATGAATAAAGTTTAATCACTGGCGCGCCTGTAGAGGCGAAGGCAGAGATTTTGTTGAGACATTTTTTTGTAATCGCCCCACATTGTGACTGTACAAGACGAGTCATGTTATAAATATTTTATATAATAGACCCGGTTAGAGACACACATTATGTACAGCAGTTTTCTTTCAGTATATTAAATGATGTTTTGTTGAACTCATTTAAACAGAAAACATACGGGTCAGGGGGAATTAATCAGGATTAAGAGTTAGAAATCGGTTTTAATCTTCTTAAAAGCTCAAGAAATGTGTAAAATGTTTCTTATTCTTTTTTTAAACGACAATGAACATGTTTTGGCAAAAGCTTTGTCAATGTATATATGAAAAATTTATTACAGACCGATAAAGATATATTTATCAGTGTATTTTGCGAGTTTAAATAAAACATATTTTATTTATTATTTCCTGATAAAATATATAAAATTAATTCAGGTAATATATTTATTTACACAAATAGTATAAATAACACGGTCAGAAAGTAATATATTCGACAATGTCGATGAAACTTAACACTTATATTTAATTCAATTTTATTAACTATTATCGTATTAAAATAGTTTCCTCCAAAAACGACACAGTTCGCTTAATGTAGCATCATGCTTCCGAATCATTTAATTCGAATATCAGCACTTTAACGAGTATATAATGACTCCTGAGCGTGATCCAGTGAAAAGGGTTGATTTTCCATAGACAAAATCTGCTTTTCTTCCCCTACAATTCACTGTGTTTCTTCAAAGTGTAACATGCAATCGATTTCAGTGATTTTTGTCATATATATTTTAACAAAATTTTAGACAGGCAGATTTTATTCTAAAGCTTTACGAAAGTTACTGAGCTTATAGGAGCAGCTTTGAAAAAATAAACGTTAGTTTAAATGCTATCTGCTTCTTTGAGAAGCGCATTCTATTTCTCTCAGACCATTAAGCCATCCCATTAACACATTAAAACCGTGGAATCAATCTACAACGCCCACCCAGCTTCACAAATTTGACCAAACGGCAAAGTCCCCTTAAATTTCAGTCTCGCTTTGAAAACCGTGACAGACGACAATAGGATGTGTTACGAGGAGCAACGCCCGTCAGCAGTAATGTCTTTTTGACGTTTTAATGCCAGACGAAACTTATTTATGTTCATTTTTAGAATAATACTGGGAAGTGGCGGTGAGAAAAGAAGCCATTTAGTGACAACTTTAACTGTAAACGGAAATAGGCCTGTTTGACTTTCTATCGATTCAATATTTAAATTTTCAACTTTATAACCATACATAAAAATAAGATGTTAGATTTTTATTATCGAGCTAAGGTTTTCGTCGCACGCTTCATTAGATTGACTGACATAAAATGTAAATACAGAATACCGAATGTTAAAGAAAATACGCAGCCGATGTAATTTTCATTGGAATGGTAATTTTGTGTTCCTTTTTTACAACCACCGTTCGTCCCCTGGATGAGCTACTGCTAGTTATAAACGTGATTTTCAAAGTCAACATACCATGATCGAGACTTGTGTAAAACGTTCGCAACATTTTCACAATTTTAATAAATTCGAAGTGTTTATGATTTACTGAACTGGCATACAAATGTACCGGCGCACCGCATGCGATACGGAAAATACAATTAATTGGGTACAGCTTCCAACTGTGCCGTACAATACGGCGTATTCATCGTGATTATCGAAGCGCTTGCATAGTATGGCCTCCTACCTTGCTGAGGTTTGTGATATACCTTATAGAGCGCGGTTGGTCCCCAGCTCACGACATATTTTCACTCGGCACCAGGTGTGTGGGATAAATGAATGATGATCATAGTTTCAATATTAACTCTGTTTCCCCACATTCTCTATAGAAAGACACCCAGAATGCTCTATTAAATAATGTCGTCTGCAAAACGAGCATTTTTTTCGGAATAAATAACCATGATTTTTTTTTCATTTTTAAATTTTGTCTGACTGATCAAAGCTTGGAAATACGGTCTGGTTCCACGTCCCTTCGCGTAGAGCTAAGGTAAAACAGGGTGTTTAGGGGGCAATGAGTGTTTGTAAATTACTTACTTTGGTAACCCATGGCGGGGTGCATCATGTCGACGTTTGGTGAAGACAGACTGATTCCGTTTACACTGTATGGATTAGGAGCTTTGTGTGAGGACACAGGAGGATAGGCCATTGACGTCATATCCGGATGAATTGATTGATGAAGTTGATGATGTTGTTCAGGGTGGGTGGGGTAATCTTGTTTGATGTACTCCTTTGAGTAGTCCTGCTTGGAATAGGGCGACTCTTGCAAGCCAATACCGGTATCTGCAAATGTATAAACATGAGAGTTTAATTATATGACAAGAAAAGTGAATGTTCATTGAAACATTGTATTGAAATTGAATTGGCATGAAAAGACAGGGATGTATTCGTGAAAGACAATACAATATTAACATGTTTTGTATATGCTAGTTTTGATAAATAAGTTCTGTATGTACAGGGCGAATGATATGACAAAGACTTAATTTTCCTTCACAAAAGTGTTTTAAAAACGGCTTAAGCAAACGCTGTGTCGCTTTGATAATGTAATAACAAGTGTTTTATATGACTGTGTAAACATTGTAAAATGTCTGCATTCTTGTGGGATCTGTACTTGCAGTTTCTTTTTTACACCAATCATTTCTACATTATGATTTGAAAGAAGAGAGCAGGGTACGCGTTAATGGAACGCTGGCACCCCACCCACTCGTAGATTGACATTTATCACTTACAACAACTGATGTGGTATGCCACACATGATTGATTGAACAATAGATCGATATGTGAGAATATGAGCGAGGTGTCAATAACGCGGAAATCATAGAATCGAGTAATTCCTGTTAACGAATTTTTGATTTTGTTTTCCGTTGCCAAAATTTGAGTGATTATCCAAAATTAAGAATAGAGTAATTCCTGTTATCGAATTTTTGATTTTGTTTTCCGTTGCCAAAATTTGAGTGATTATCCAAAAATGTAGACATTTTAATAGGAAAAATAAAATAAACTCACAAAATACATAATTATTGTAAGTCCCGAAAGATAATACTATTATTATTTTTCTTAAATACAAAATGACAATGCAAGTATTATTTCGTGTCGATTGCTGGAAAAAGTAGACGGTCCTGATTGACACAAAGTTATAATGTTGAAGTATTTAGTTAAGTTGAATGTTTTAAAGTATCATAAATATAATGTTAATATTTTACTTAATTCACAATTTCACGGAAGTCTTTTCAAAGATATTCTCAAATCATGAGTTACCTTTTCGTACCCATAATTGATGAGAATTGTTTTATTTTTTTGTCATAATAATTTCCTGAATAAATTCAAATTATAAACAGTAATCTTGGATATAAAGGAATCTTTCAAACGTCTGTGTTTTATAAATACCCCCACTCAATGTTATGTTTGCTTTTGGTTTAAAAGCCTAGTATTTGAAATAATGTGCAAAAATCAGTGATCAAGTTCTGATGATATTTTACGAAATAATCTAAAGAACAAATAAGTGAAAGCCGATTAAGTCTGTAAATCTGTTGTAAAACCAGGAACTAACTCAAATTTAAGTAATTATTTAAACGAAAATGGTGTATTTACCGATTACCGTTTATGTTTTAGTGTATATACTATATTTTCGTACAATAAGTAGGTTATAGAATTGAAGAGAATAGGTCGAGTATATATTCCGTATATGAGCAGTTATATAGACATTGTCAAACAATATATTCAATATCAGTCATTTAACAAAATCAAAATCATATATATGCGTAGAATTGTTACACAGGTAGGCTACTAAAAACTTGAATTACGGAGTAATGTATAAAATTAAATTGAAATGTTGAACAGAGAGGATAGATTTGAAGTTACAAAATTCACGTCTAAAATTTTGAATAGATGTTTTATTATAGAGATATCATTCTGATTATTGGAAATTTAACTGAACTTGGTGCGAATAATTCATGAACCAGTCACCGAGACTGATTAGTATAAGTTGTAAGAACTTGTTTATCATTCTATGTGAAAGAAAATGCATGAATACTTTTCTACGAAATTGATAATAAAAAAAATAAAAAGTGAAAACTAGTACATACCCGGACTGCTTGCTGGCGATTTGTCCACTTCGTGATGGAGAATTTCAGCTGAGTTTTCTAACTTGTCTGCGTCTTCTGAAGTTGATAAGAGTGGTTGATTATACATGTAACCCATCATCATGCTTTCACTGCTTCCAGTTCTCGAATCCGTATCCAGCATCTTTAAATCCGGGGAATTTAAAAATTAATAATCTCGATAGCAAAACTTAATGAGTTAATTTGAGCAAGATATCGACTTAATAGCACGAGTTAAGAATTTTTTTAAGTCCGATTTTCGTATCAAAATAACTTTTTGATATTTTTAATATTTTTTTTAATCTCTTAACACAGCGAAGTATTTAGTAGTGACTGTTGCGATTTTCTAAATCCTAGGATTTTGATAATCTGAACACGTGGTTTCTTGTTTATGTACGATAATCCGTAGTTAATACAGTCACCCGGAGCATGCGTATACATACGGGTAGCCAATTAAGCCCCGCCTACTTCCCCGCCCATAAAGTAACAGTTTGACGATTTTTTGTTTGTCGCATCGGTGAAACGATTTCTAACTTGTTTTCTGAATATGTGCAAACTTGCACCTTCAAAGTGAGATTGTTTTTATCGATTTTTTTCATGTACCGAAACTTCAAAAACAATGTTTTCATTAATTAATTGAAGCAATAATATTTTGAGTTTAACTCTGATCAAATTAGTTAAATATTATTAACCTACACACATTTGAAATATTACCGACAATTTGAACCTCAAATATATTTCATATTCGTTTATATGAACAAAATACATGAACCTTCAGTGATTGATAAAACAGCTTAGACAGTCAAACGTTTAAAACAATATCAGGTATGATTTTAAGATATCATCCCATTTTTTTTCTTTCCGAAATTTCAAAGGCACAATTCACTTAAGTTTTAGAGAATTTTATATTTGTTATGCTATCAAATCGAGAGTTGAATCACAAGACGTTTATTTGCTTAACTATGTTAGCATATGTTTGGCGACGTAAAAATTAGAACTGATCAAATGTTAAAGCGTACACAGTTTTTGAATGTTGACCAAATATCATTCTTGTTATGTATGCATTACTAAATTGGATCGGAAATGTAGACTTTGTGTTCAACTTGTCCAGCCTTTCTGATATATCCGGACAGATATTTGATTTAATAATCTTCAATACAAAATCTAGGTTACTAGCGTACATATACATCCTTGCGTAAATCTTCCCATGAGGTAATGTTTTAACATTTCATTAGTGAGTTTTGCTAAGACTGACGGTGTTGGATGATATTCAGATATTCTTCAAATTTTGCCAACAATATTCAGAAGGTCGGTTGACTTTGTAATTAGCATTCGCAATATCTATAATTTTTTAATCAAATCAAAATTCCCTGTCACAAATCCAACTACCATTGCCACTAAAATAGTCTAAATAAATTTCTCAGTCATGTTTTTTAAAATATTAATTTAATGTTTTAAATGTTAGCTAACCATTTAATTGAAATGTTTTTTTTGACGCCAAAATGTATAAAGTTACTAAAATACTATGGTCATAGTTACAGCTCAAAATACATAATATTCTGTTCTGTTGTGTTCTGTTTGTAATGAAACGAAAGACCTCAAAGACAGGAAACTATTAGTTAAGATTGGAGACAAAGGCAAACAGAGACGTGTCATTCTCAAATAAAATATTTACTTTCCTCTGGACCAGGGAAGATGCATCATACGACTGTTAGACATTGTATTTATCCTGATTTCGTACAAATATTTAGCGAGAAACAGTTATACATGGTGTCAAGAATCAATATATATAGAACTGATTGTAGATTTGATCACCAAATAGTCCGATTACTTGATCAAATAATATAATGCATCGATATGGATGCACATTTGTGGATGGAACCTAATGTCCCGCACGAAGCGTCCAATTCGAATATATATCTGGTTAATCAAATAGTATACTTAAACCCCTTATAAACGCAACCGGAAATTGTCTGCTTCAAAAAGTGTCATAAAGAAGAAATAATTCTAAATCAATTCACCAACATAATTTCATAAACTTATTCAATCAGGAAATATGAATTATTGGTCCATAGTTTCAATACTTTTTTAACAATATTTTAAACATTGGTTACAGCTGGTAGCTTTTATAACAGTTGCGTTTTTAATGATGTTAAGTATATAGTGCACTAAAATGAAAGCGCGTAATAGATGGATGCAACATAAATGTAGTCCCCTTACGACCTACCAACTTACAGTAACAACCAAAGGCACTATCTGTGCAGCTTGTACCAATAAACGTATAGATCAATGGTGAATGAAAAAATTCGATGAAATCTCTGATTCATTAAGTAGAAAATAAAAAAATGAATTTTGAGACTAAGAATAATTTTATAGTCATTGAGAACATTACGGTGATCTGGTGTGAGCAGAAAATATTACGTTTAGCCTGAGATGCCGAGTTTTAAATACGTATCTACAATATAAATGAATACCCTACTTATTCGGCGAACTGATAAAATATACATAAAATATCAAACTCAAAGAAACAAAATTTGAATCAAAATTTTTGTTCAATTATTTTTCTTAAGCACGTGAATACGTATTAATCATGTTAGTTAAATAAAATATATTGAATGAATGTATAAAGCGTATGGTTGCAGCTGGGTACGCGGACATGATTCATTTCTATGTGTGTACGAAATTTGAATTTTAAGAAGATCTATTTTTAATGAATTCACTAATAATATTTATTCATTCAATTCTACAGCGGGCGGATTTCTGTAAATAGTGCTACATCAAAATTGTCACATTATCCCGAAAACAATTAGAAAATCATGAACTGAGTCTCTCCATATGCGGATATTTCAATTCAATGTTCAAGTCTGAAAACGGCTCGGATGTTTACATTGTTGAATAGTTTTATAAACAAACAAGATAAAAATGGTCATCAACTTACTCAAAATGACATAATTTTTGAACAACCAAACCAAGAGAAGTAGTCAATAGTTTTGGTCTAGTAAGAGCGACTCAAGTACGTTAAAGTGAACGGGGTGTCCTGCATTTATCTATGTAGTCAAAACAAAGTAAGGCTTCCCTTTATCAAACGCAGCCCTATGATATTATTGAAGCTAATTATGCACGAATCCAAAATCAAAACATGATAATTTTTCTGAAATTATTGAAATTCCGACATCATGGTCCGGTCAAGACAACACAGTTCATTATATACGCCATAGTTAGAATTATGAAAATGTAAACAAACGATTTTATAGATTAAATCAAGTGTCCGCACTGGGTAATATTTTGACTCTAATAGCTATATCAATTGTAAGTCGAATTTGGTTTTAAGTGTAATTTGCAGTCATCGGACACATTAAGCCATTGACTTACATTAACTTATCCAATGCACATCCTAGCATTGGAATATATATACTTAACAATTAAAACTGTGCTATAGGATTAAACTAATCTGATTGAATTCATTACTTCACTGAAATCAGGGCGATTATGAAGACCAGTATCTTTTATAGGACATTACTACAGATAGATATTGTTGATACAGCGTTAAACGTAATTACATAATCTTAACAAGCGAAAAATTGATGAATTTAATTTTCAAGCCCCATTATTGTTTGTTGATAAGCTGATCATTATATTTGAAAGACAGAACTGTGCGTGTGTTACTATGTTGTTGTTGTCTTTGCTGAACGGTGTAAATGTTAAAAAGATGTAATTTTTCGCCGTTTTATTGTAGTAAAATACAACTACTCCGAAAATGTATGCGCATTTTTGTTGAAACATTCACCCTTCACAATTAATTGTAATAAAAGATATTTAATCACATAATCATTGACATGTCAGGCTTTGCTCAGAGAAACAGTTTTATATCACAGTGGAAAATCACAAAATTACGTCAATATCAAATTAGTCCATATAATTGTTTCGTTTATGATTAGGATTTCTGTATTGATAGATACAATTATTTCGACACGATGGACGGCTGTTTAAAACACCCAGACTGAAGTGACCCACTTATTTCTTACACAGTACTCGTCGTTACAAATATACGTGTTAATCCACGATTTACAAACTTAGAGAATTTCTAAGTGTTTCATAATACCACGTGTTTTGATATTTTCATATCAATTTGATTACTGCGACAACGAAAGAATGTTATGTTTGGAAAAAAAATCCGAAGCCACATATATATAGATACACATGAGATGGCTTCCTGCTATGAAAAATAATAACACGTATAATATAGGCAAAGAAACACACCTTATCATGGTGAATTTACATAGCACAGGTGTTTGAAAGTCGGTGTAAAATTGAAAAGTCCCCATGCGACGAAGGACTATGAAAACAACATTATGAAAAACGAGACCGCTTAGTTGAAAGTAAACTAACATACCGAAACTTGGTGACATCTTTCCCAGTTTTATCGATGTGACTTTAATATCATCTAAATCAGCCACTCCATCAATGGGCATTTTCCGTTTTAAGTAAAGTACGAATGTATACACGCTTGGTAAAGACACAGAATATATGTGTGTCCAAATAGTTTTGACTTTTCTAGTGTCGTTATTATGGTCCGAAAACAAGTGGTCACTCGAATTTCATTGTGTAAAAATTAGGAACACTTCAGCCGGTGTTTGATTTGATAGCGATATGAAAATATGTCCAACAATACACGAATTGTTATCTATGCAGCCTAAATTTACAGTTAATTTGCAAGACAGTGTCTATTTATGAAAGGGGAAGCTCCCGGGGGCTAAAAAGTGCGATTCCCTTTGAGCGTCAATCTCGCAACTATTTTACGATTTTATTCCGACCCTAATAAAATTATTTCGAGTTTTTTTGAATGGTGACAATTACTTGTGTAAACTATATAACGGTTCTTCAGGAAAAATGTAAACAAGATGGCGCTGTTAGTAATCACAAACGCTGCATTGCACGTGCAATCCGTGCGAGATGAGCCGATGGAAACGGAAGTATTTATTTACGCTGAATTTCGATTATAAAAATCTATTAAATTTATTTTGCCATATTCCCAATTAAAAAGTTATAACAATAATCGCTTGTGACAATAAATATTAAAATACAAATGTATACAAGTATAAGTCTAGTTGACTTTGAACAAATTGAAATTGAAAAAGTGATTCTAACGATGGAAAAATATCGTCCCGTACATGTCCCGTATATTAAGGACGCATCATTTAATAACACGATTGAAAGAAAGCCCGTAAAAGTTAATCATTAACACCATAAGATAATCTTTTGATAAGAGAAAGTTCTTACCTTATTTAACTTGTGATTTATGCTCGCTTTGCTTATCTTCCTGCTAATGAGCTTGTCTTAATCCTTGTCCTTATAGCACAACGATAGTTAAAACCATTTAACAGTGTATTTAGAAGGTATTTTGTGCTTTTTGTTTAATATTAAGCTGCTCAAACCTTCTTATTTCTACTCGTTGATCCGTAAAGTATTCCAGCAACTCTGTGGAGAATAGCTATGGTCTTGAAACAAGAGCTTAGAAAAGCTTATGTCTTCAAAAATGTTGCTACAATTTTTGATAGATCACAATATGGTTTAAGCTACTAAGTACGGCAGAATAAATAGCAAGGACTGCCTCTTTGACATGCCGTCAGCCAATCAGATCGCGTGAAGAGCGAAGCGGCTCGGTGACGAATAGTTCACAACAAGATGAGAATCGATAATGCAGTAATGATTGGCGTAATAAACCAACAAAAAATCAAAAAGGCAAAAAAATCGTAGACTGTTTCTGTCCCAAATTGTCTTATTTTTTTATAACAAAAGTTAAAGTTTAAAAAAATAGTCGTGCGCCTTTAAATAAATATTAAAATACAAACTTGTCTTTAAGCCACTTAACATTATCTTTCGAAACGATGTTTTAAATGATTTATCCGATTTACAGATGAGGCTTTGGAAGTAAGAAGAGATCAAATGTTAAATCAGGTTTCACAAACCGTGCATATAGAGTAGAGTTAAGTAAAAATCCTTTAGAAGTATTAAAGCAAATAAGGTTTAGGATTTTTAAAGATTTTAATAAATCATATCAACATAAATATTTAGTAAGATTTTGCACGAATATATAAACCCCAAATTTAGTTGATCTCTTGTCAAAAGTCTATGTTTAGTGTTACAAGTGAGCTGTGTGTTGAAAAATAGTTTTCTATGAATTAATATTTGGAATAAAATAATAACCTATTCTAGTATTCTGTGATAAATTCTGTTTTGATGCTTAATATATGTTTCCCATTGGATTTACCGTTGGATATAAAACGTTCTGTGTACATATTTGACTTAAAATGAGAATATTAGTTCTACGAATTATTGTATTTGTTGTTTAGCAACGCAAACAAATTGCTAGACAATTTTGGGATATTTTCAAATTTATAAGAAATTTACGTTCGACAGAAGTTTGTAAAAAAGTGTGTCAGAAATTCAAATTATATAATTTGCCGTTTAATTATTTTTTATATCAATGTTTACAAAATACAAAGTTACAAAACATCTTGATTTGTTGCGATAAATATACATGCACTAGCATTGTTGAAAGACTATTGCTAAGGAATCCTTCCAAAATCCGGTATTTTTTTTCATTTGGGTGAATGTATATCTGTGCATATTACTGAGATACATATGTGTATATATTATATTCACTATCTATGCAACATTGTACAGAAGTTCAGGATCTAAATAAATGTCACTTTAAAGTAATACTATTTTGTCTTTAGTCTCATATTAATTATTGATATATGTCATACTGTATACATGTAGGCAAGTCGATGTTCTTATGAATAAGTCTGCATAAAAGTGCTGTTCTGTTCTGTTCAATAAAAAAGAATCCATATCTATTTGATTCCATAGCCTCTGTATGTCTCTATGACTACATCTCATAGCTAGTGCTGATACGATGCAGAATTGTCATACACAGTGGAACCTCTTTAGAACAACCCTCTTTTAGAGATACAAATTTCGGCTGTTGTTAAGAGGTTGTCGCACTAGAGAGGTTGGAAGTAAATTCTTACTACGAGAAATTTATTGTATCGTTGAAGGGGGTCATTGCTCGAAAGAGGGTCGCTCTTGGGGTGTTGCACAATATCGTTGAAGGGAAGTCATTGCTCGAGAAAGGGTCGCTCTTGGGATGTTGCACAATATCGTTGAAGGGAGGTCATTACTCGAGAGAGGGTCGCTCTTGGGGTGTTGCACAATACATGTTCATATATGTGTCGTTTTCTGAACGACATTTTTCATGCAAGCAACGTGGGAAGAAAGATCCTTTGATGTTCTAAAAATCATAAGAATTTATTTTTGGAATTGTTATTGTTGTTTTAGGATCCTAGGGGTCTGTATGTGTTCCTTAAGTGTTATGTTCTTCAATTAAATCAACATACCATCAAATCACCGAGTATGCAAACATGCATGATTCGTTTTCCCATGAACTATGAGGGGATAGCGCGGTTCGGTCTTTTCAAATAATATCAAACATTGACGTTCATAGTTGAAAGAAACAGTTCAAAAATCGAAATTTGAAGTGATATTAACATAATAAAAGCGTTTCTCGATTTTAATTTCCTCTTGAAGATTGGGAAAAGTGAAAATTTGGGATGGACAAATCTTACGCTGGAGATTACTCGCTCGTCTAAAATCTTTATTCTTCAAGAGTGGGGACGTATTGAGCGTGTCGGAAGACAATGTCAGGGAACGTATTGGGGCTGTTCAAGGAGACAATATAACGCTGAGGGAAAGGAATACTTCATGGGCGATCAGTTATTTTTACTGGCGATTCCGAAACGTTTGATAAACGTTTAACAATATTTCTAAAATATGTACTATCATCGGCTCCAAATTGATATAAATGCGTGGTCCACACATATACACACATATCTTCAAAAATAAGATAATCATATAATTATTTATAAAATATAAAATATATTTTTTCGGTCTCAGTCTTGAATATGTAAACATACGATTTACACAAGGATTGCTATACCAGACAGTTACACGTGTATATAAACGTAAACATTCTGACTGGCCGTACTTTGTCATTATGTATTATTCTTATTTTATAAATCGTATTCGTTTGTTAATCAGTTTCGTACTTAAATCCAATCCTACCAAATGAACTCGTCCAACACGTTTGCTTCAAAATGTTTACGCAACTCATAATGATAAATTTAATGAATATCGGCAGTGGGCGTTGCTACAACCGGCAGTGGGTGTATCTCTGAGTTATTTATTTTGTTGAACACATAAAAGGCAAAACAAACTTCTATTCAGCTTAAAACTAGAAACTAATACACGCACGAGTTAAACGTGCATAAACGCCTGTTGTACTATTGTTGTATTTTTAACATGGACACCGTTTGAATTCTCAATGTGCTCAATGTGGCACATTCACGTTTTTTTCTTTATTTATCTCAACGTTCGATCATAGATTAAAAAAGGTTATATTAAAGCATTATCAAATACATAAATGATTATAGCAACAAATGCTACATAACCTAATGTGAATATAGTTTGGGTTTCTTTTGTTTTGCTTGGATTTCAACAATAAATTTATATAAAATATGTTGTGCTATTTCGAATTTATCGATGCATTTAAAAACGTAACATTTACGTACAGTTCAACTCTAATTTTAAACTAGAGAGCAAATTATTTGGAAATATAGTAATTATCTCATTTTACTGATCAAAATATAACGGTCACTTCCTCTGTGTGTTTAGTGTTATATTTACACGTATTTACCAAAAAAAGGTATCAGTTTGCGGTACTATCATTATCTGTTTCAATATCAAGTTCTTTCTAGCGTAAATTTTTATCCGCGTTCTTTTCACCTCAAATTTGACAAAATATTGATTTTCAAACATCATTGGCGGTAAGATCAAAGGGTTGTGTTTGATGATTAATTATTGGTGTATTGAAACGTATCTTCATGTATAATAACTCGCCGACACCGATATGGTGATTAGCAATTACATAATTATCTTTGTAGTCTAAAAACGGTGTGAACTTATTTGATGAGGCGTTTTCAAGAAGTTTTTATCACCTATCTGTGCAAACAGACTCGAAATGCAAAGTTTTCGTCGCGTTCTTTCACTTCCAATCTACGGTAGGAGAGTAGAACTTATTTGGTGTAAAATGCCGACTGCTAACAGTTTCGAAAACTAAGCGTGGCTTCAGATATGATCACAAAACCGTCGTAAATTGTTTCATTTAAATCGTAAAATGGATATGCAACAAGTTTATCTCAACGATAGTCGTCTGTTGTATTGTAGTGAAATAATGCTTAATAATTAGGTCAACGAGCCCCTATTGTCCCCTCGTTCTCACCTCCGTGGAGAAAATAACCGGGCGGAATGTGTTTTTTTGTTGTAAATTATAGTGCAAAATAAACAGTGAAATAGTTATAACATTTCGAGAATATTTTTCTGGTTGTTGAAGGGTCATTACCGTAAATGATCTGACATTCTAGAAAACTCGCTAAAGTCAATAAAAAGTCAAGAATTTTACAGTTTATTTACTGGTTATGTTTAAAATTACGTTAATTACAAATGCCCATGATAATATTGACGCATATAGCTGTTATTCAATTAAAAGTAGCGACGACACAAAAATGTACGAACATACATTATAATAATTATAACATTATAGAATCTAATTATTGAAATAATATCAAAATATTGTTTTTGTGTTGAAATTTCAACGCATTTCAATTCTTGATTTGTAATCATGACACTTATTTGTTTCGATATCAGATACTTTACTGCCAGAACAGAACAGAATCGTACAGAACACACCTGTTATTATCATAATTATTGTACATGTATATACCTAACTGGTATTAATGTCTTTGACAACTGATTACTAAACAAAGAACACGACTTAGTGGTAAGAGATATTTGTGCAAACAAACAATACCATCCATTGACAACTTGTGAGAAATAAAAGAGTTATTTTTCACCGACGAGTCATTTCTTGTTTACATTCGTTACGTCTACATGCAGTTAAGTACCGCGCCCTATATCTTACGTCGGTAATCCGACGGATTTGCAGTCGGATTAGGCTAGAATTAACGCCGGATTATGACAAATATACTGGTCATCGCTCGAACATGATGAACTTGGACATTATAGTCAATCACAACACACAAATCATTGACATTGTATTAATCGCATTAAAACACACTGACACATTTATATAATACAGCAATCATGGTACCCAGTATGGCACGGTCTTTGATGGTCAGTTGTGTTCCTAGTCGTGGCATATCTTGTATAAAGCACGTGTCATCACATGTTGTTGCACCCGTGACAGCCGTATCAAACAAATACATACTCCATCTTTTTCTTAGCTTGAATATAACAATTTTGGCGGAAACAAACTAATTTTATTTCAGTTTTACATTGTTTACATTGCTTCTGGATAGATATCCAGTAAAACTTCAATACTAAGATCTTATTATTGAGGTGGTCTTAATATTGAGGTTGAATGAAGAGCAAATCAGTTAAAATGGACTTGAACATTGTGTTCTTAATTTTGAGGAGGTATTATCATTGAGGTGGTCTTTGTGTGAGGTTATACAGCACAATGTAGACTCACAGATATACAAGTATAAATCATTTAACGACATCAAATAATACAAAACATTTTAAATTAATCAATGCGTTAACTAGGACCATTGTTGTTGTTCTTACATTAATGCTATCATGATAGACTTTTGTTGATTTTAACTATGTTTCTTCATATCTTGTCCATTGATACTGTCCAGGCCTTCATATTTTATAACTTGTAGTTACACTGCTTTGTAATTGTAACATCACAAAATTATGTGCATTTATACAGACTATTTTTCTGTTGCATTTTGTAATCTTGCTATTTTCGTTTTACTTGTACCACACCGATATACTATATTATATGCCTTGTACCACACCGATATACTATATTATATGCCTTGTACCACACCGATATACTATATTATATGCCTTGTACCACACCGATATACTATATTATATGCCTTGTACCACACCGATATACTATATTATATGCCTTGTACCACACCGATATACTATATTATATGCCTTGTACCACACCGATATACTATATTATATGCCTTGTACCACACCGATATACTATATTATATGCCTTGTACCACACCGATATACTATATTATATGCCTTGTACCACACCGATATACTATATTATATGCCTTGTACCACACCGATATACTATATTATATGCCTTGTACCACACCGATATACTATATTATATGCATTGTACCACATCGATATACTATATTATATGCCTTGTAATACTCCTTATTACATACTGTAATATTTTCATATTCATGCTTTTGTGTATACACAAACCGTGCGACGAGCAACTGATATTCGTTTATGTTACAAATTATAGAAATGGAATAAAGGAATTCATACTTTAATCTCTTAACGCAACTTTAGCCACATATGTTGAATACTAGGGAATTGGCTACTTAATACAAACGCAACTTTAGCCACATATGTGGCTGAACAGGGAATTGTCTACTTAATGCAAACACAACTTCAGCCAAATATGTGGCTGAACAGGGAATTGTCTACTTAATGCAAACACAACTTCAGCCAAATATGTAGCAGACCAGGGAATTGTCTACTTAATGCAAACACAACTTCAGCCAAATATGTGGCAGAACAGGGAATTGTCTACTTAATGCAAACACAACTTTAGCCAAATATGTGGCTGAACAGGGAATTGGCTACTTAATGCAAACACAACTTCAGCCAAATATGTGGCTGAACAGGGAATTGTCTACTGAATGCAAACGCAACTTTAGCCACATATGTGGCTGAACAGGGAATTGTCTACTGAATGCAAACGCAACTTTAGCCAAATATGTGGCTGAACAGGGAATTGTCTACTGAATGCAAACACAACTTTAGCCAAATATGTGGCTGAACAGGGAATTGGCTACTGAATGCAAACACAACTTTAGCCAAATATGTGGCTGAACAGGGAATTGTCTACTGAATGCAAACGCAACTTTAGCCAAATATGTGGCTGAACAGGGAATTGTCTACTGAATGCAAACGCAACTTTAGCCAAATATGTGGCTGAACAGGGAATTGTCTACTGAATGCAAACACAACTTTAGCCAAATATGTGGCTGAACAGGGAATTGTCTACTGAATGCAAACGCAACTTTAGCCAAATATGTGGCTGAACAGGGAATTGTCTACTTAATGCAAACACAACTTTAGCCAAATATGTGGCTGAACAGGGAATTGTCTACTGAATGCAAACGCAACTTTAGCCACATATGTGGCTGAACAGGGAATTGGCTACTGAATGCAAACGCAACTTCAGCCAAATATGTGGCTGAACAGGGAATTGGCTACTGAATGCAAACACAACTTTAGCCACATATGTGGCTGAACAGGGAATTGGCTACTGAATGCAAACACAACTTTAGCCAAATATGTGGCTGAACAGGGAATTGTCTACTTAATGCAATCACAACTTTAGCCACATATGTGGCTGAACAGGGAATTGTCTACTTAATGCAAACACAACTTTAGCCACATATGTGGCTGAACAGGGAATTGTCTACTTAATACAAACGCAACTTTAGCCACATATGTGGCTGAACAGGGAATTGTCTACTTAATACAAACGCAACTTTAGCCACATATGTGGCTGAACAGGGAATTGGCTACTTAATACAAACGCAACTTTAGCCAAATATGTGGCTGAACAGGGAATTGGCTACTGAATGCAAACACAACTTCAGCCAAATATGTGGCAGACCAGGGAATTGGCTACTTAATGCAAACACAACTTCAGCCAAATATGTGGCAGAACAGAGAATTGGTCACTCAACTAAAAGAGTTCATGGTGCTAGGGGTAAGCATCTGGACCACATCTCTATCCAGGTTTCTTGTTCAAGACCGTCTCTATGGATGCATGTTTTCACACAATTCTCTGTACATTCACATATTTATTGCAAAACAAAGGATAAGGTCACGTGTCGAAGCTTTGTTTTTATGCGGTGAAAAGGTTTCAAAACAAACACCGCTCTTATCGTTATCCTTCAACGATAGGGTAGATATACTATAAACACTTCAACATCTTTGGTAGATAAAAGATAAAGGAAGAATGGATGAAGCCAATATTGTAGAAATCACACCAGCAGATGGCTCTGTCAACAAGAACAAGAACCCAACAGAACAGAATAGATATAACCTTATTTGGTTAAAATATTACATAACAACCATAAACATCGTTTACTCATTCAAAGACAGAAATATCGAATTAAATAATTTTAACATGAAATAAGAATACTTGTAAAATCAATGCTAATTACTTAATCATTTCAAAATGTATGTAAACCACGTGCCAAAAGATGGCCAAATTGGATATTAGGTATTTATATCAATTTTATAAAATTTAACATAAATTTTGAAGTTATATAATGAATCTAGATTTGAAGTTGAAAAAAATAATTTGTATCAGAATTATTAGACATTCATTCGTCTTGAATAAATCAAGAAATGTTATGTTGTACGGTGATGAAGTACATAGCACCAGTGACAACATTTCAGTATATATACACCGTCTGTAAATTACAGCATTGAATACTTTTCGATGATAGATGTAAACAAGACGGTGCTTTCAATAAATGCCGCACGAATACATGCAGCAGTGGATGGGACCAATATATTCACTCTACAATCAGGGACCGTAAGTGAACGGGCTGCAGCGCTGAAAATGTTGTCGGCCAATCGCGATGTCGGTCGCCATTTTGGAAACGCTAGCAGAACATTTGAAGATACAAAACTATATTATTCTGTCTTGTTATAGTGTGTTCCAGCTACAAGTAACGGTTATAAGAGAAGTTGACCATATATGGTGAAAATGAATAAGATGCTACTTTGTAAAATAATCCTCCTCATTTATCCGTATGGGGTTATTATGATGATGGTTGGTTGTAACGAACGCTGGAATCACTGGAAGCGGCCACACCGAACTATCTAGTGATGCAAGTTCATCTTATAATAATTAAAATCATTAATTCTGTTCTTACGCTATATTTTGATTGGTCCGTTAATTGGTTAATACCGCCATCAAATACGTAGGATTAAAAGCAAAGATAATTTACAGGTTTCTGTCTTTTGCCTTGCCATCCCTATTTGTACCGCTGAAAATAGACCCTTAGTAATGAATTACATGTCTTTCACTCGAAATGAACACGAAATTAAAGTTCCTCTGAGGAGCGGGATTTAATTAGAACATTTTCTCCTTCATTAGAACACTGATGAACCGAATAGGAACTACAAAGCCAACATTACATTGATTTTATGGAGTTTTACACAATTTGCGATTCTTATCTTTAGCGAAAATTACGGCGCACCTGACTTTCAGTCATTGACAAATATGGCGGCCTTAATTAATTTGATTACAAGTCGCAGAAAAGTACCGTTATCTAATACAGGACACGTCGGCAAGGATCAAACACGGCGTCTATAGAGAAGTGGTAAAAGTCTTTAAATCTCTATTAATTAAACAACTCCTCAGAATTAGCGTCCTTTTAACTGGAGACTAATTCCAGATATTAAAATATTGACCTCGGAAGCGGTTCTGTGAAATCACGATGCAGCGTCAATATGTTTAGTCTCAATTTTGCCACATTCTATCTTTGTGAAGATCATTTAAATGTTTTCCGCAAAGTACTCGAAAACAATACCAGCCGCACGCTGGTATTTCAATTTTGAAGGATTTTCAAGTCCTTGTACCATCTGTGACTATGAAAGGGATGGTATTTCGAAGCATTTTCGCTCCATGACCCATGACTCCCGGGGGTCAATATCTGGATTAGAGACGTGCACCAGGGTCAGAGCCGTTTGGGCAGATGCAGGAGATTAGTTTGTCTTGTCTTAAACCGAAATTTACGGTAATATGAATGACTTTTATGACAATTAGAAAAACACTAATGACTGTACAATGTTTGTCGATGAGATTATTAATATTAATCCGCTAAATATGAATATGGTATTGAATTATAATCAATTTGTACTTGTTGTCAAGCTTTCAAATGAATATTTACAATTGATATGCATGGTTTAAAATTGATGAGTGTTTTTGACAAAATATAGATTTGTAGCGCGTAAACAAAACACAGAACCGTTCAACGCTTACGACTGGTTCCAACCTATTGAATAATTGTATACATTAAGAACGGTGCAATTCAAATGCGAGTTGTTTTAATTTCATTTACAACCGCCTTTCACAGTTTAATATATATTACTTCGTCATTAGTAGGCCCCTCGAAATATTAAATTGGAAACATTAATGCATATGATGCAATGTGCATATACATGTACACTAAGACCTAAGACATAAATAAACTATCGTGTAACTGTAGAAGGTACACTATACACACATGCCAAGAAATATCAGCACGTGACCCACGGTGCAGAAGTCAAGTATTTACCGTATACAAAATATCACTGGTATCAGGTATTTTTTTATTTGAATGCTTATTTTAAAATTTTAATTTGATTTGTTGATTGAAATCATTTTTCAATCACCATCTAAATTACAAGAAAATGAAATGTGTTTTACACCAACTGTTCGAAATCTCTTTCAAATGAACACAGTTACTGGTTCGTCATTCTTCGGGTGTTTCCGTGCAACATAATCGTAATTATCGAGATATTTTATACACAGTTACTTCAATCATGCAGTGAACTTCTGAGTTACATCTTTTCAGACTATATTCTCACACACAAGGTTTCCCTAACACACTTCACACGTTGAATTTACTCATAGGTATTTGCCGATCAATAGTAAAATTTATACATTAGCGATTTTTATTCATGAGTTTCAAAAGGCTCCTTTAATGAACGCTCAGTCCGTGACATTACTATTACCTTAAATGCAAATAAGTTGTAAATCGATGTAAGATTATTCCGTAATTCATGCATACGGTTTTATGTGGCTTTTATACTCATCAACAAAAGTACGATGCGCACGGCATGTATCCATGGAAAGATAAATATGGACGGACATGAGCTGTTATACTCATACTCGACCTTAAACCATCCCTATTTTCGAATTGCCGGGTAAACTCGAAATTTGTTCAACATCAAATCGAATTTGCGTCATATTCGATGTAGAGTTAATGTAAAATCGTAATATCGAATGTGATAAGGATAAAATATCGCCGTATGTGGTGTCACGTCTTTCAATATGCTTCGTTTGTAACGTATTGTCATAATACTCAAGTATAAATACTTACGTATACATATAATAGCGTCTTGGTCATTCATATCTGAATGCTGATTTATGTGGACAAGTTGTCAGTTGCTTGCGGAGAAGCAGGTTGGTAACATAGAGCACTCGTACGTCATCTGACTGTCGTATATAGCTGAAATACTGTTGTGAATTGATATAATGCGCGAAATAACGGTGATCAAGTCGAGGTTCGAACACAAAACCTCCGGGTCGACCGGTCAACCCATTATCCACTGCACTACACTCTTCTCATAACTTTAAATAGCGATGCTCGAAATTTTGTCGCTCATTATAGAATATTTTGAACTCACCCGAAGGATGTTATATGTCACAAATACTTCAGACAGGCTGACAGCACATATATGTGTATCACTTGCAAGATTACGTACGACAATCAGACCACCTAGCTGATAAACACCTTGACTAACTGGAACCATTCAGATATACACCGAATAATTGCTTATAGCAAAGATTATAACACCTATCTATTCATTAAAATGGATTTTGAATATAAAACAGCTTTGAAGTCGCTTACTTTTATGTTGAACTAAATTAGTTCAAAGAGCGCAAAAACAACCGATGCTCCTGCTAGGTTTCTGCCTTGAATGGGTGCATGTCATTGTTGACTGGTCCACCTATGTTACCAAACATTTAGGTTTTACACCCATGGAGGCAAATGCCTCTCTCACAATTTTTGTAGACGCATGATTGAAATTCTTGTCAGGACGGTGAACGAGATTATGGAACATTAGTTTTCGATTGAAGAGACCAAAATAGATGAAAAACGAGGTCCACCCGCTTCTCTGTGTATGATAAACATGTATGTAAACACTTAGATCACGTGAACATGATGCCGGAGAGCTGCTACAGTCAAACCACGTGAGCATGATGCCGGAGAGCTGCTACAGTCAAACCGCGTGAGCATGATGCCGGAGAGCTGCTACAGTCAAACCGCGTGAGCATGATGCCGGAGAGCTGCTACAGTCAAACCGCGTGATCATGATGCCGGAGAGCTGCTACAGTCAAACCACGTGAGCATGATGCCGGAGAACAGCTGCAGTCAAAACACGTGACCTCTTTTTCCTTACATAATCACAAGATATACTGTATCATAGACACATTATGTTTGCGGTCTTAAAAAGTCAATTCTACAGTTTAACAATATCGTTTTCAAATTTTGTGCGACATTTATATGTTTGTATTTATAGTCTGTTTACATATTATGACGAATGATGCATTTCGTTGCTTTCACCTACTTCAATCGGTTTAAATGTTTTCGACTTAATGAACAATTTGGAAAATGATTTTACAGTCAATCCAAAATGGAGTCAGTATATCGTCTGCCCACTTTTCTTCTAATCAAAATTGTTAAATTTGTAAAACATGAAGTACAAACTGACTCACAGGGCTGTTGACAGCAGATCCATGTAAAAACTATTATCAATGATGCCTGTTCCATATTCGGCCTCTCTATATCTTTCTAGTGGATAATTTGGGCTCATGTATTTCTGTCGTCTAGTCTAAACCATATGACCATTTTCATATTAAACACGTTTTAAACAATATGTGGAATTTGAAATCGATTTCGTGTGTTTTAGCTCTATATATAATACTTACAACAATTTCAACTATGTTGAAATACAAGCAACATTTCCAATTAGATAATCTGTGATATTGTGTATAATTAATCAGTGTCTCGTAAGCCAAATTTGGCTGGGCATAACATATGTCTATGTTTAACTTTGTTAATATTACTGTAATATTTTATGTGTGACACTATAATAAACAAACAAAATATTCTAATTACGAGCACAAGATACCGATACGCTAAATGTTAAATGATGATTTTAAAATTTTACAATGGCGGACGTCTGCTTCAGTATTTGATCATTAAAAATAAACACAAGTTGAATTTTGTGGTGATAACTATCACGTTTCTTGGCCCGGACCCACCCGCGAGTGAATCTTTTATTTATAATGATATGTTTTCGTTTCATGTGTAAGTATTTGCACAAGTTGTGGTAAGATATACCTAGGTTGACATTATGTTGACTAGTGCGGGATTGTGGAAATGAGGGTTAAAAGTGGCTAATGATTTGTTGACATATTACAGTTATTTTGTCATGAATTGAGTACCAGATCATTTGTATGTTTGTATAATCAATCGCAAATAGGATGATACGACGATTTATCATTAAAGTGTTTACACAGCAAAGGTTTTGGACAAACTCAATAAGACGGGCCACACAAGATGGGTTATATACATGCACACCCTATATTAATTTCGAACCGCCTGTTATTTTACTCTCAAGGTATCGTTTATTTAATATTTTTGTTTGTAGGTGGAGGGATTATCATTGACTTATCCAGAAACAGTATATCTATATTCAAGCCTTTATAAATCAAACAGTTTGCGTGTAAATAACGAATTTAGATCACTTAATGCAATAATTCACTTATAATACAGATACGTATTTATTATTAAATAATTTTATATAAAAAGTCTATTTATTCGACAACCTTCTATCCGATTACGTGGTATCATTCGAAATAAATATAAGGTCCCGATGTAATTCATAGGCACGTCGACTTGAAATGGGCTATTTGAAACTATGTTTTATTCGAAATAAAATTTCGGACCCGATTAATTCGAATGAACGAGGTCCGATTGTATTGTACAATTGCGTTGTCATGGCAGCAACATTCTTTGCTATTTACTCGGAACATCGTTGTGAAGTTTTGTAAAAAAAACGTCATATTCGATTGAAACCCAATAAAAAGTGTTTACATGTTACAATTAAACATCCTTCGTCAAAAGTGGGAACTATAATAACACGCACATTATCTTTTGTTCTGATTACTTCAAGTTGACAAAAAATGCGCATTTGTTCCGTTTGCATTTTGAACAGGATTCTGTATTTTCAATGAAAACGCGATCTTTGTAAACTTTCCAGGAAGGATCTTGTCTCGACATGCTAATTGTTTAATGACGTATCACTTTACGGATGTGTTTGTTTATTGTTTACCCAGTTTAAACGTTTAACCATTGTTATGGAGATGTTGGAAGTGGCCATTTCAATCATTTGGTTGCTCGTTTAAGAATATGACGATTACTTTTTACAACATACTTCTTTAACAGACATAACACTTATGTTCAGATCCCCATAACTTGTTTTTCGTCTTTTTGAGAAAAACAACTTAAAAGTTTTACCCTCCTGTAGTTTTGTTACATATGGGGTTATGACATTGCATTTTATTTAAGTTATGTACATTCCAGAACAATATAGGTAGAACATATAGAAAGTGCTTGGAAAGACGGTTTCAACGATACCAAATACTCAAAACCGCCAAATATTGAGTTAAGGGTTATGAAAATATGGCGACGAAATTATAAGCAGACGCGTAGCCTCAATGTAAATACATGTACATATTCGTACTATCTGGCTGGGCTAGTTTCATATGCATTTGAAAGATGTCGCGAATTTGTTTATTACGTTTTGTTGATGATGTTGTAATTTTCTGTTATCACTATTCATTCGCTAGAATTTTATTTTGCGCTCGTGGTCAGAACTGAATTGATCCTTGAATTCGAAATCCATATTTGACATTTCCTCAAGCACTGGACTTCGTTATTTTACCATATCTGTAATTAAAGCGCCATTCCTTGATAAAAATTCTAAGAATGGAACCAGCCAATCACAAACCTCGTTGTATTATTGGATTAGATTCGAGCAAGCGTCTCAGTCGCGTGCGCTTGCATCAGTAATCGTCTGCCGCACAGAATCTCTTCTGCTTCATAGACGAAAAATTAACAGCTTTGGGTAATGAATAAATAGAAAACAAACCGATGTAATTCACTGTAATGTTGAGATATCATTCAATTGCTAACAAACTGGGGGGAAATCATCGGCAATTTGTCGAAACAGACGATAAAAATGCAGATGAAAATGAAAGATATTCTTATCTCTGTAAGCCACCCTGTCTTCCCTGTTGTGCTATATCTGGATTTAGACATAAGAGGTTAATCTAAATGCACATTTGCTAGGAAGGTAAATGGAATGATGTTTCCAGGATGGAACAGTACGCCATTGATATGAGACAGTCAATTTTCAGTTCTGTGAAGTCAATGTGAAAAATAGTGCCAGCGTGACAGCGACTAAATGCCCGTATACTCTTGATTGTAAACAGTTTAGCAAGCATCCAAAAATCGCGAACTATTTTTTTTCGAAGTAATTCATCTCTGCAATACAATATTTAACTTTGTTGCATAATTTCAGCATCGTTCTTAGCAGATAAGCTTTGCAATGTATATATCTACGTTCGTCTCTGCTTCTTAGCGGTGTTTTACATTCCATAGTTTTACTCCGTTTCGTCCAATGCACCAATTTTATTTGGCTTTTGTGTGGTCCGCATTCGAATTCAAAACAAACTTTTATTCAGCTCGAAATTAAAGACCCATCATTACAATTTTATATTCAGAATTAAGAAGTGATGAACGGGTGGCAAATTGGATATTAAAAGTTATTACCAAGTGTGAAGTTGAGTCGAACTATGTCTTGTAACACCGCATTATGCTTTGTAAAATATTTTAACACACTGTCACATGAATACATTTCATTATGAACATTTTAATTCCGCTTGAATGACGGGTTCCGGATCAGTTTCAAGAAGACAAACGTTTGTACTAAATCAAGGAATTAGTCCAGCACGTGTGCCACGTGTTTAAGGTATTAAGACACGTGTACGCGAGTTTATCTTGATACCTTTGGTGGCAATACTGAACATAGGGTCATAGATAGTTTAAAATCGCACAATGCTACTGTCATTTAATTAGAATATAATTATCTATCACTTCAATGCTAAAGAGATCCGCAAATTAATTAAAACCAGACCGACTTACCGTGCTCTTTGTAAATCGATACACGAAGTCGATAAACAAACTTCTCGTGTCCTGACATCGTGGTGCTGGTCACGCGAAAATCTGATACGTAAATAATGGTTTTTGTTCATGCAACATGTGAACAATTTGTTCATCTTGTAAATACAAGCATAAAATTGTTGTTGGTTATGTTTGCGAAGAAGATGTACCTACAATATAGTGTAAAAAATGCTTGACAGAACTTCATCTTAATCACTGAAGTTATTAACTTAGTATATAAATACTTGCCACTGAATTAATAAAATACAAAGGACACGTATTTTTTTTAATTATGTAAATCTGTATTATCAATAGAAATTTGTATTTGGAGGTTCAAGACCATATTTGGAAAACGCTTTCAGTGTGCATGTGCCGTCGCATGCACCGGGAATAAGAGTATGGAAGTCCGCCATGTTGTTTTCACGAGTATACAAGCATAATTGAATTTAACCTTGTTACTTGAATCTCAAACGCCTTCATACCAATCCAGAAACTCATTCGGACATCACTTGGTGCCATGTCAGTCCTGGACTCCTGGTCAGTGCCAATAAACTACAGCCACTTCCAGTGGCGATAGACGCTGCACCATTGAGAATAATGGGCGGACATTTCTAAACATAGTCTAGTAAGTCCTGTCCCTTTATCCGGGAACTGCTGTGAAGTTGTTTGCATTGTTAGCACTGTGTTCTTTGTCCGCGCTTAAATATAACTTTCCCTTGCAATACCGGATCCAAACAGATCATGTCGTCGATATTTTTATAGCTAAATCCTGTTCATTTTAATGGGACACTTGTTTCTCAATGTTTTCTTAAGTTAAGGGTGTAAGAACTGCTACAAGTGGGCAAAGTTTGAATACTATCAGAAACCCCATCTGGTGTAAGAGGTCTTTGTGTGTTTACTAGAGTAAAGGAATCAAGAACATCTGGTAAAAAAAACAATTTCAGTAAATGTAAACATTCATACTCTGATATTTAAGAAATATTAAGGGAAATTGCAAGTGTAGTCATATAAGCAAGAGTGACCGGTATATCAATTCATTACGGACACTCAGCGATATACTTACGCGAATTCAGGAGGTGTGACCGTAAAATGCTGGCAAGCACATGTTTTCCTATGACATTGGAATTTAAATGCATTAAAAAAGGTTGCTCGTTACGCCAAGACAATATTATAAGATTATTTATACCAGCATTGGTTAACAAGAACCGAATGTGCAGACTAAATTGTACATGTATATCACAAATGAACGCAAAAATAAAGAACCAATATTCGTCCCACCTCCTAACCCAAAATCCTGAATCCGGCCGGAATATGAAAGTATAGCTCAATGAAGACAAAGGAAGATAGCACAAACAAAACAATAACACAATACTTGATTGTAAATTGCATCAAAAGACGGATCCTGGTTGTAATTCATTTTATTTGTTTTACTTTCTGTTGGTGAAATTCTACTTTACTTAGACAGTAAAAAGTCAGTTGATGCAGTGATACATGCGTCGCATGTTGCTTTCACTGGTCGAATTGCAACACCGTTAAGGTAAAGATGTTCAGCTATACGGAAGATGAATGAGGGGACTATGAACTTGTATACAAGCCTTGTATAGTATGTCAAGTGGTCTAGCTTTGCAAGACCCTTAACCTTAACATGTTCGACAACTTGACATGATATAAGTTATAACATAATAAATCTAGCGCAGTGCTCAGTGCCACTATCCCTGAACATTCATAATTATTGTATAGATGCCTTCTCAATGTACATTATTTTGTTAAAGATTAAATGACAAGCAAATGATAAGACCACAACAAGTATAACCATTGATAGGACAAAAATGCATTTACAAAAAAAACGTGTGACGACGAACTTCGTTTCGAATTGACAATGTGCGGTGTATCATTTCAGAATTCAGAATTAATATAGCTTCAAAGTATTGTACAAAGATACGTTGCTCCGCCTTTAACTTGCTACAATTGTTCCAGAGATGTTGCTAATGGTGGGACTTCCTTTATATCGATATGATTTTAATGTGTTTTTCTTTAAATCTCTGATTTCTTAATCCATAAATGAAACCCAAATGAGATATGACTATGGATTCAGAGAAATCCATTATGTGTCATTAAAGATTGCTTGATCCAAATGCAAACGATGTTTGTATGAAAGACAAGATACAGTAATCGATTGACAATAACGAGATACGGATGTTGTGACGGAAAACACGTACGGACTTTATTGTAAACCTTTAAAAAGGCGTAGAGGAAGTAGCGCTTCTTTCAAAATGGATGAAAATGTCTTAATTGCATAACGATCTTCGCCAATTACGTCTCTATTTTTGCTACATTGTAAAAAGTTTTTCTTACAGAAATATATATATATACCCTGATGAATAAGTAAATCACATTCCTTGTTCTACAATTAGTGGCATTTCTTAAACTTTCTTACATGTGATGTCAACATAGATGCCACAGCCTTCGGGATAAAAGTAGCTGACTCCCGACTTAGCCACCATCCATATACAGTTGGACCTTGTCCATTCGAATTCATCGGTTCCGAAATTCGAATAATACATGGTTTCGAATAACCCATTTCAATTAGACTTGCCTAAGATACATGGGGACCTGATATTTATTTCGGATTTTACCGAGTATTCGGATAAAATGTTGTCGAATAAACGAGGCCCGACTGTATGTATCATATTATATATGATAGAAGACTTGAAGGCTCGGACCATAAATCATGGTATAGTTCATCTCATATTGTATTGAATTTCACAACAACTAATTGTGAAGCAGTCTTGCTTTGTTAGATTTCAGGACCAAACGTGCGGATAAATGTTTTCATTTAAATGTTAGTTTTGAGATAAATATCTGTCGCAAAATATCAGTAACAATTACGAAACCTTTATACATAATAGCGTCAGCGTGTATGGTCAACTTACTCTCGTCTGCTTGTCGACATACATGGATCATTATAATAAGGGAACGTGGACGCTGTCGGACAAATTTCCTCTCCATAATTAGCACATACCACTTACTATAATTGTCACTGACCAATGATACGCGAACACAATTGACCCCATGTAGAGGCTGCATTCGAACAATTGTGACTTGTATATGGATGGAGTTAGAAATATTCTTAAATCATTTATGATACAATGCAAGATTACTCATATATTTGAAATTGATTTTCAATGACTGATATGAGATTTGCAAACATGATTCCAGAACTATAATGAAACATTTGCGTAATTAGGCGACCATATAAATGAGGAAAGTCCTTGCTCAGTGGGGGCGTACGATAATTTGGAAATGTGGAAACAAACATCTTTTGAAGTGGTCAGTGGAACATTATGTCCACTTTCGCTCGACCTATTTCAAATGCTTACCAGTCATCATTATAAGTTAAAAGGACTTCGAAAATCCATTTTGCGTAAAATCCCGGCGTACATAACCCATTATCTAGGGGTGTTTGGCTTCTCTGTATCCTATTTAGGTCGCTAATTTCTAAAGCTTGCCACAGCCCACACACGAGTACATTTATCATAATGATGTGCTACAGAAATGATGAATGAAAACGTACTGTAACGATAGCTTACGTGATGCCGCCGTCTGCAACATTTAACTCGCTTTCAAGGAGTTTCAAGGTTTTTGTCATATTTGGCGGCTTCAATGCTGATTTAGCCTTGACCTTGGTGCTAACACATGTTGTGCTTTTTGGTTCATTATCTTCACCATGTTGTCCATGTTGCCGCTTTCATAGACAGAATATCATTTATTTCATTTTTCCCAGAAAAATTCTGAATGCCATTTCAAATGGACACACTAGAGCCAAAACCCTAATATTATCCGTTGTATGCAATACTATATATATATACACAGCACTGTGGGTGTATGAGTGGTCCCGAATAGTACCAACATATGCGTTTCAGTTAAAAACACATAGATAGATATACAGATTTATTGCAAAATGCAAAATTGCCCATGAGCATACATATAAATATTAACATAGTAATAAAAATAAATACAACTTTCGATCAATGTACATTTGTTAACAGAAAATATTATTAAGCATACATAATACCAAAACAAACAAAAATATCGCAAAATAGTTCACTACATGTGTATTAGTGATGAGAAGGTAACGTTTGGTTACATATGAATTATTGAGACAAGTGTTTTGTTGCCTCCTTATCTAAATTACCTTTAAAATGTAGAAGAACAATAAGTTTCATGATTTCAAAAATATGCTGTTAAGCAAGTAATGTGAAATACAACCTATAACTATCATCGAAAATAATAAACACTATCTATTTTTTCATACTTTAGTATGTTAGTTCATTTTCTGCAAGCGAGAGGATTGAATCAGAGTCACCCAACATAGAAACCGTTGGCTAATAGCCACTCCTGTTGAATGCACAGTACAGTCGGACCTCGCCAATCAGACCTCCATCAGTTCTGAAAAAAAAAGCAGTCATAGTTGTGAGATGATTTGATTATCGAATTAAATATGGGAGAAAAAATAGTCCACCAAAATATGGTCTTATTAATGAGATGGTCTTAATTCAGAGGAGGCCTGTAAGCGAGATTTTACTGTATATCTAAATACAGTCAAACCTGTCTGTAAAGACCACCCATGGGAACAGCAAAATGTGGTATTTGTTTACAGGTGGTCTCTATTAACAGATTAAATATCATTGGAAATGGTCTGATGGGAGATAAAATTGGTGGTCTTTGCAGACAGGTTTTGCAATAGTGGTCTTTGTTCGCAGGTGGTCTTTAACACAGGTTTGACTGTATATGTTTAGTGATTTTTAAGAGTTGTAAAATACTAGTACATTCGTAATTAAATTTCAATTGTTTCCCAGGCCTACAGGAACGGCATACCAATTATGACTCATTTCTGCCAACGGAAAGGGTCCCAATGTACTTGTCATGTTGATTTTTCAAGATATTTTGTTCTGATAACAAGACCATACAGGAAGAACAATATTTACTGACGCTTTCCCTGAATATTGTTTTTGTTATAATGGTACACTTTATTATTCAATTTTTACCATTATGCTTGAACTGGGGGTAGTCAAAATATAGTACAAAATAAGCAAACATTTTTTGAAACAACACTTCGTCTTAACAATATACCAATCTCTGCAAATGTAGATAGCGCCAGGTTGTTTAATTCAAAATGTGGTCAATTTTAAATGGAGCGGTTAATTTCTTGATTTTATGAAAACATTTCAATTTGAAGCGTTGTTAGTTGACAATTGAGTAAAAGTGGTTTCGTTCGGAGTTTTTCGTAAACTGTATAAATATTTATTCACCATTCAACTTGAACAAACTAAGTCACTGGTCAAGCTATGTCCATTGCCCGAAGGCCACTAATTACTGACCACTCGAAATGGTCATTTTGTCTATGTCTGTCATCAAGAAGTTTCTCCTAATAGAGTTGAGATCGGTAAATGAAAATATGATCATGGTGAGAAGTTTATAAAGTACAATAAAGCGACACGTCCGACAAACGTAAACTCAGCTCTGAAATCATCAATGTTATTAAACCTTTTTACGTTAAAAGAGAGAATCAGACGATTGGTTTATACATGCACAATCACAATGTGAGAACTATGTATTGAAATATTGACGGTAAAACTAAGACTTATCAAGGGACATTACCTCGGGCAACACTGTAGAATATACATTTGTTCGCCCGTGGACGTAACATTGGCACTAGGTATGCTTTGAACGCATCATATCTAGGGGACAGTCCAGGTCTCTTATTTAACTGTACATTGCGATTATTAAACACTTTGATGCACCGAAAGAAGCGTTATTGAATCATATAATACATGTGTAAGGTGACAAATAAGTCGATTAACCGGAAATAGTTCGCGAGCAATCAAGACCCGCGAATGTGGGAGGCGTTATTTTTTTTCAAAATGGCGTCATCTCCAGCGCGTACGATTACGTCATGAAACTTACGTGGGACATAAAATGGCTAGTGGGTAAAATGATAGTCCCACATACAGGTGTAAACGACTGTGAAAGTACAAAATACTCAGCGGGAAGCTCTATTTTCCTGAAGTATGAATAAAGACGCTATACTGTGTGATCGTCTGATAAAGACGTTATTTGTTAGTGAGAAGATCTTGTTATCGCTCACTGATTAGCCTTATCATTCTGATTATACGTCGTTATGTTGATAGTCAACCTTGCTTCAACGCTCTTTCACTACCATTGTAAGAACCCCGGTGGTCAGTGAATATAATGACACTTCGTTTGAAATGGAGAGGGAGATGGAAGATTTCGACGATTTCTTATTTATTTGCTTCGGGGAGCACCCATTGAGTGACCCCTAGTGAGATCAGAGGAACCGGGTAATTGACGAAAGGTCAAAGCGGTCTGATGACCAATAGTGACCAAACAGTGGACACTCCACATTCGGCTCGTTGTGGTACTTGAAAATACTTGTGGTCAAAACAAGTTTTTCTGATTCAATTACCGCCTTAGACTGAATGCTAGACTCACGGATCTTGGGTAATTTACGTGTACCAGTTCGGGCACTTGTGTAATAATTCTCTGCAATGGTCAATGATGAAGTATTTTGCAGTGGTCGCTATGATGACCCTTTCGATAAAAACGCAACAAGCGACCTTAGATCAACTTCTATTAATTTTCTTGAAGTGCGGAAAGTTTCATTGATCTTAAGCGCACGTATTCATGTCATTATTTTTCGAGATTTTTTAAATGACATTATTTCTAAAACTGTTTAAGTGAAGCATCATGACCCTTGTTAATCAACTCCATCGTAAATGAAAACTCTGAGAACCACGGTGCAGGTTAAGCATGTTGCTGTCCATCTTAATGTGTTTTGTGGTTTCCTAACTCACAATATTTGCTTAATGTTGGTAGGGGGATTTCTATTTAGTTTTTTAATGAATATACCTGTTATGAACGGGGTAAATGTCAAGGAAAATTCTACAAGGAAGTGAAAACAAATGGGATCAGGGCCAATTTGGGCGGGAAGGCCAAAACATTAAGGTTAGCCTAACATACACCCGCAGTTTTCATGATGAATATATTACGTTTGTCGAGGCCATCCTATTTCTACTGTAACATATGGCTCGCAAATCATGGAATGGTTAAACAGTAAAACAGGAACAAGCTGGTCGAATTGCGACTTATTCTTATGTTTAGATGACCCCCAGGCTCCGTCTTTGGTTCTGCTTGGTTCTTTCTGTCAAATGGATTACGTAGCGTTACATAATCGAATACTCATAATACACATTTATTTTTTAGCGAATTTTAATCGTTTAATTTATCATGTTACGCACATCCATGAAAAGTATGAATCGTATGTGTTATAAGACGGAACTCAATAAATGGTGTATTGTTCACAAATCATTGATCAATATTCAATACAAGTCCTCAAAGAATTAAATTGATTAATCACTGACAAGATCAATCATTATTAGAATCGTTGAAATATTCTATTAAAAACCTCGGTGTCATGATGCGCAACATATTTATTGGTATTGCTGGAGAGTGCTGTATTAAAATAACTTAGGTAAGTATATAACAAGACTAATTTTGATGCAAAGCATCAAAACGGCGGCACAAGTTTTAGGAAGCATGATATTGAAGATTTATTATTTTGTTTATCAATAAATAAGAAAGTATGATCATCACCAAGCCATAATTCTGGTAAGAATCATCCACAATTCATGATGATTAAATAGACTTTTTCCATTGGTCGGTGATAATGTTTCGCGGGAAAATGCTGGTGCATCGATTTACACGAAACGAAGAAAAAAAACGATTACACGAAACGTAGATAGAACGAAACGGATCTAAAAATATACATGATTATAACTTCTAGTTTTACAGATCTAAAAGAACTATTGGGATATCAAAAGGGAAAAATATCCACTAAAAATGTCAAAACAACGTAATTAAAAGTTCAGTTCAACCATCAGCATTTGATCTCGAATGTACTGAATCCGTTTTACTGCCAATGCGTTATTTGAACAACAAATGCTATGACGTTTTCAACGACAATTTTCATTGGCTGAATTTTGTTTACATATTACCATCAGTACATAACTTATATGGGTCAAGTTAAGGCAATGTATATTGCATAGTTTGGTCACTGTATTTATATTTGTACATTATAAACTGCATTCATGAACTTATTAATATGGATTAACATTTTTTGTTTAACAATTTGCTTTTTTATAAGTACAATTTCAATTTGCGTGCACAGCATTAGGAACCATTTCCTGAACTTTGATGATGAATTGAGCGTAGTTGTGAAACGAAGCTATGTAATACACGATGCCTAACCGTTTTCGTGACTAGCTGTTGTAAATTCTTATAAGCATACGTAAAACATTTTTTAAAGCTTTTTATTAACGGTAAAAATACATTTTAAATATTTTGACATTTTTTTATTATCAATTAGTACACTTTTTTTATCTGTATAATTAGAATCACGTTTTGTAAGAACAATTTAAAAAAGCATAATACCAATGGCTTCTCCCATTTCGATTATGCAACTCCATGTACCTAGATTAAAAATTATTCAAATAGACGACGGCCTGAAGGCCGCCGTCAATAAAAATACAAATTTTCGAACATCAATTAAGACAAGTATTTAGTCCCTAATGATGCTTAATGACGAATGACATTCCATTTCTTCTTGTGTGATCCATTCATAGAATGTCACTTGGCGTTCAGAAGTCGAAATTTGGATATTTTTCGACATTCTTTCATTATTTTGGTCATTTTAACTGATTTCAGCCTCGTGAGAATTTATATACAACTATGTGAGAAGTCAGGGTTTTAGCAACATAAGAGGAAATTCTGTCGGCCCTTTAAATCTACTTGTAAGGGCTGGCCACTATATTCCCATCACTGCCTACCTATTGGATAGGTTAACTAGGGCGTATAAATGGAAGGATTAAGGCTATAAGCAGGCTATTCTGCTAATTAAAGTGTGTCTAAACGGCGGTTTTAATCAGATTTTAACAAATAATAGAATTACATGGAATATTAAAGCCGGATTTGTACAGACATACCAATACACGAATGAAGAGGACTTAAGCGCCCATGTTTTCATACTTTAGCCATATATTTTCAGCGTATAACGGGAACTTTATTTGCGGCTGACAAAATTTTCTTCGTATAAGAAGCTTAAATATTTGATTATACAAACATGAAGTTAGTATATTAGGGGAAGCATTAAGTTGTAATTCATTCATGAAGATGTGTCAACGTATAAAGCTTAATGCGAGGAGTAGATTAATGATGTATCAGTGGAAAGCCAATTTTGACGCCACTGACTTTAATATGTTTACAAAAACACAGAGTCTTTGAAAAACGTAACAAATGTATCCATGTTTTATCTGTCGTCTGCTTACGCCTCGTGCCTGTTAAGTCATTCATGTACGAGGAGATTTTTGAAACCATCTCTCCGCTACTCGGCAGATTTTTCTGTCATTTATTCATACGGACGTTACGAGTGAGTTGTCAAGTCAATAAACAAGATATTATATACATTGTTTAAAGGTTTTTGGCTCTTTTTTACTGGCAGAAATACGTGTATGCTTCAATTTAGACCACAGAAAATCGTCTGAACAGGTAGAAATTAATGAAAATGGTTGATGTTACATTTCTTCATTATGTTTCATAAATTGCTATCACGGGGTATTTTTTCTGTTTGCAACAATTATTCGCTGACCAAAACCGCCTTCCCGTGCAATCATGAGGGCGTTCGCTTCTTGAATCGTCTGCACCTCAGTTGTCAAATAATAATTTTATTAATTTATACAAAAGAAATGTTGAGTTTGAAGTGAAACACTCGGAATATCTTGGGCTGTCACAATCGTGGTTATTTCTATCAATGTATTGAAAAGCCACACGTCGATCTCTGCGGTGTATTTTGCGAGCCAATAACTCCAGTCAATATGTTCATTAGTTGACAGAGAGAAGATAATTTACATATTTACACGAAATCATTTCATACGCGCGCATTTCCGATTTACATTTTTGTTTCATGGGATAGAATTCAAATTTTTGACCTTCGAAATTAATTTTTCGTCTAATTTATTCATTTGTATTTACATTTAACAATAGCCTACTTAAAATTATTGTCAATCAACATTCGTAGTTAACATTCACAAGCGATGGACGTACGTCAAGTCTGTGTCTGGGGTCACATGGTTGTTTGATCTTATTTGTTATTTTGAAGAATATGGACTTTCTGGTAGAATAAAGTTTGATTTATTTGTATAAATTGTTTGACAAAATGTCCCGGTTTGATACAAAATCTGTGAATATGTGCTCTCTAGATGCAAATCGTGTCTTTGTAGGAGTGTTGTCCACCATGCAAAGTGCTGTGGCTGCTGTCAAAATAATTTTAATGAGTTTGCTAAACGTCAGCGCTCGAACTGCAAGGTGAAATAAGGACGATAAAAACAACATCGCAAAAATACTCAAGACGACTCAAGATGGCGACCATAGTGTACTTACGGTACAGTTAACTTTACCCAGTCATGAATATAAAATATCTTATATTGGTTTTTGTGTGGAGTTCACGCTGGTTTGATTCTATGTTAACACCGTCCTCAAAAATTGAAAAACCACATACTTCGGTGCAAATCTTACCATACATGAACATCATTCATTATGCATTTTATTTCACGATACGTTTGTATACTTTGCATAAAATAACACGTCTATAGGTCGTTGGGCTGGTAACTTGTAGTTCTATATTCTATTGGCATATTTCAAGTCCGTACCTGCACACTTGTTCATGTCAGTCCTTTGTGGGTTCGGTGATCTGTCGGTAGATGTTTTGCTGCGCTCCTCAATAAGTCACCAATTAAAGCTTGTCAGAAACGACGGTGTGATGTCTTTGATTTTGATGTTTTCAGCATACTAATATCTTAAAGATACGTGAGATGCTTTACTAATGCTATGTGTTTTATAAAGTTCTTCATATTGCTTATGAAGATATAAAATACATATGCAGTAAAAATTCAATAATAAGGGACCCTTGAAAACTGGTCTTCTTATTGAGATGGTCTTAATATCGAGGTTGAATAAAGAGCAAACAAGTGAAAATGGACTTTAAAATTGCGCTCTTAATTTTAAGGTGGTCTTATTACGTATCGAAGACAAAACTTAATGAATTTACACAAAAATAATCTATATAAATCGTATTTTCGCCGAGGCCTTTGATTCACGGTAGAAAAACATATCAATCCGAATTCGGTTTGAAAATTAACAAATTTACTACTAATGCCAACCATCAATTGGTTAACAACTACTAGTATTGTATTACTATGGAAATACAGAACTGAGAAAGTTTTTGTCTTCAAGAAAAGCTAAGAGCAATGCTAGAATATTCCACCAAATTTCAAATTGTACGACCCATGGTGGAATCATATTTCTGTAATTTTACGATTATAAAATCTTACGCTATTTCGTTGAAGGGTACCAGTCGAGGGCTCAATTAAAACGTTGACCCCTAATAATTAATTCCCACATCAGGATGGGATGTGAAAGTCTGACGACTCGAATTCCCAGAAAAAACGTTTAAATTGCCATTGGCAACCATTTTCTGGTTCATGCCAACTAAATTCATCATTGTTTTATTGCTGTTCGATCAAAACTTGCTGGTTTCAAATGAATACAATAAATATGGCACGGTTCGTCATTAATTAAAGATTTCGTAGAAAATAATTACGCGCACCTTTCGTGATATGAAATAATTAGCAGACATTAACTGTTAATTATTTGTTAATGTTTTTGTCAAATGACGATAGCGTGTAAAAGATGATTATTTTATTATGTTTGATTTAATTGAAAGATTTGCTCGAAACCTTGTGTCATGTCAGTACAGATTATATTAGCCTCTGCCTATTGTCGCGTGCTGGGTGTTAGAACTATTTGGTACGAGTCTTTACGTCTACATTAAACCGCGCGTCTTGCGAACGCATCACCGATGGCGCACACGTAAACGGTCTGAGGTTATAAGTGATCTTGAAAACCAGTCACAAAACTAAAGCATTTGATTAGTTGATTCTTAGCTCAGTTTTGAAATTGACCAATGGGAAGGCTATATTCTGAGACTGGTCTCCAGACATAATTTGGGCCCAATGCAAAATATTCAACAACTCTCAACTGTTGTGCAGTTTTATAATTGTGATGAATTTTAGTCATTCAGAGAGAGTACATCAATAGCTTGGTTTTAACGTGCAACATCTAGAACATCACCATTTGGGAGATAAATTTTCGGTTGTTGTGGAGAGGTTGCAACCGTACACTGGTTAAATTGATCGTACATTTTTCGACAGGAAAATTGATAATGTTATTAAAGAGAGGTTGTTGTTCAAGGGCCGACCGCTCTGGAGAGGCCGCACTTCATTAAGGGTTTCTGTAAATTCGTCAACACGATATTGAAAACTGGTGTTTGGACACACTTTGGTAAAACAGTATGATGATATAAGGAAATCGGTTACATACAGTTACAAAGACTGTACGACAGTTATGTAGGATACGTTCATGTTAGGGTAAAATGTGGCACAAGAAATGCCTTGGACTTTTTTCTTAGAAGTTCGACTGTCGTCTAAATATGTCATTGATGGTACTTTTGTTAAACAGTCTGCAAAAATAAGTCTCCCAAAGCAGCATCGTTTGTTTCAAATGGTCTACGAAAAAGACATTTGTTAAACAGATGGCCTAGCATTGACCATTACCGACTGTCACAACGCTTAAGATACTCAGTAAAGAATAAAACTCCGTCCCCTCGGTTGTCAAGCCTACAGGAATCTTGCCCAGTAGGGCTGGAAAATCCCGGAAATTCGTTGATAATCAATTGAAAGGAAAATTTCAAATCAGATTTAAACTTCAGTCAACATTTCAATCAGATTTACAAACGTTGGACACGTGCGAAGTCGTTAAATTATACGTCAACAATACGCATGCGTGACGCCACACGCGCCAATCTGTTAGTCACGTGCAGTGCTATGCAGACGACATTACGCACATGTCGAGAGAGCGCTCTCGTCAAAATCTCCATGATTTTACTGTTCAAAAAGTTGACTTTACGCCTTTATTAAGACTATAAACCTAATTAAGCATTCATAATTCTTGTCGGAAATTATCAATTCCAAACAAAATATAACAAACCTAAGATTTAATTATGATTCGTGTTTACTTGGGGAGATTTTTCACCCTTGACTCCAGACAGGAAGTCCATTTACTCAATGACTGTCCCTGGAATTCGACATCTTCGAAAATGTGACATGTCTATTTGTTTAACATGAAAGACTTTCATCGCGCAAGTTAATATGGAAGACCCATGACCACGTAAACACCATTGCAGGACGTTTTCAAAACGATGTTCTCCTGCTTTTTTCGCTTTCATGGCATTTGACGTTTAACTGGTCTGGATTGCAATTAACCGTTTACTTCATTTAGTTGTATAGATGCAAAATAAATAAAATTAGCAAAGAAAGGTACAAAGTTGTTCAGAGTACGGTATTTCCACCAGAAATCCATTCCACTGATTCATCAGAATAATTAAATATTTTAAAGTATATATCACGAAAGAGCAAGTCAAAAGAATGTATTTTACAGAAAAGTTATTGCCCCATACTTTGTATCGACCTTTAATATATTGAATGATTGACTACACACTCTTGACCAAACTCCTTGGAAGCAAATACATATGAGCGCCGTTCTTCGATTTCCAACCTCTTCTTTTTGTGACGTCATTTCCAGAAAACGTCACTTGTGACGTCACCATGTACTGACGGTGATTTTTGCTCAATATGGCAAAATGGAAACGAAGTGACCATATGGAGTAAATATTGTTTCATGCTTGCAAATAGTGACATCACATGTTGCGTTTTCTTGAAAAGACGTCACTTACAGAAGAAGTTGGAAATCCCATGGCAGCGATCATATAGATAATGATCCATAGAGAATAGTAATTTGATGTTCATCAAGCTTACGATAATTTATTCCAACTGGTTGGGTGATGAAAGTATTTAAAACTTATTTGAATTATTTCCTGGATTGCTTTCTGGGGAAATCAGGACATGCAATGGAGGAGCGGTGAACTTGGACTTTGACAACATGCAATCTTTGTGTTGGTCGGCCGACATCTCGTCTAGTACCCTACTACTTCCTCGAATGGTTTTGGTGAATGTGCTAGATACAAAATGCGTCGTCCCATATCTAGACGTGTGTCCATCCTTTCACATACCCTAAGTGTAAACCAAATTGTTAAACTTTAAAGTACAAATTGACTTACTGGGTTGTTAACAGCAATTCCATGTAAAAATACTTTAAATTGTGCCGGTTCCATATTTCTCACAGTTATTAGTATACGATCTTTTTGCCTTTCTGTTTCATTCTAGAGAATAATATAGGCATATGTATCTCAGTCGCCTAGGCTTAAACCATATGACCATTTTCATATCAAACATGCTGTAAACTAAATATGAAATGTTTTAAATCAATATCTTGTGTTTTAGTTCCATATATGATACTTCATATTTTGGCTATGTTGAAGTACAAACAACATTGCCTTTTAGATAAGCTGTGATATTGTGTAAAGTACATGTATAATAAACTATAATATATAACCGAAGCAAATACGATACACTTTTGATTATTTGAAACTAATTCATGTCAATGACTTCTGTTGAACGTACTAATATTAAACAGTATCTAGTGGGTCGGAAAGAAATGTTTGCGATATCAACGGCTGGATTTGTGAAAGTTGTGATATGAAATATTCTAACATTTCGTTTACTCAAATTATGTATCGGCAATGTTTCGGTTCTGTCTAAACTTTCCACGAATACAACTCTTAACGGGGCACTGACACAATTTTTAATGACAATTTAGCGACTGGCTCGGGCTTTGCACCAAAAAATACGGGTCAGCCTTTTATATACCACATTTACATCGAAAATAAAGATGAGAACGCACTTGTTTATGTGCGTTCTCATTACCATTCTACCGACGTATTTTGATAGCACATAATGTATTCATTTGACTTGCTTTTTCAGGTTTGTCGAAATGAAATTCGCACGCATGAGAATGTCCTACCCCAAAAGTCATTTTGATTAAATATTCGGGTATGATCTTGTCAATAGATTTGAATACATGCTCAACTGTCCCCTTTCTCTAACATGTCAACAGATTCATTGGAAAATCTAATTTCTAGCTTTCCGCCATCTTGAAGTTGTTGAAACTTTTCTATGTATGATTGAAGCTTCAATTCATTCTTTTCATCGATGTACCCGGCTAACTTTTGCTCAATTGATTCTACATATTCGTCGAATCATAGTGCGTGAAATTACACACATCATCACCAATGCTGTGGTGAATTTTGAAGAATCCTTTTTTTTCATAGTAAATACTTTTTTTTTAATTTTCGTTTGATGTTGCGCACATTTGACGAGTCGAATGACACTAGACTTCCTGTAGGAATTGACCTAGATTGTGAAATAATACGAAACGGTTTCTCGTAAAAAAATGTCCGAAATTGGAAATGACTGAAGCTTGTCCAATATATGCACTAGAGTTGGTATATGTACTGTGTATGATACATTTTGTATACAGTACAACCTCAATAATAAGACCACCGTTGGTATCCTTGAAAACTGGTCTTCTTATTGATGTGGTCTAAATATCGAGGTTGAATAAAGAGCAAAAATGAGAAATGGCCTAAAAAATCGTGTTCTTAAATTAGAAGCTGTCTTATTATTGAGGTGGTCTTATTATTGAGGTGGTCTTATTATTGGGGTGGTCTTATTATTGAGGTGGTCTTATTATTGAGGTGGTCTTATTATTGGGGTGGTCTTTAACCGAGGTTTTACTGTACATTTACATGCCAAACGTTTCATAGCATAGCTCGAATTTCGAGCAGTATCGTCAATTTTTAAACAATAAATATTGCACCGAAGAGATTTTAATTAAATTGTGTTTTTCTCTCCGTAAATTAACACATTATTAACCTTCCTTTGATATAGCTCAAGCATATTTAGTAAACGGCGATCGTGATGTGGATTATCACCGAACGCTTGCATGGAAAGTCAGCGATTCAAGATACCGGCTGGAACACGACGGCTGCAGTAAAAGACACTAAATACCTTGGTTACCAGCACCTAAACTTGGCAAAAAGAATTCGTTGCTACATGAATTAATATTAGTGATTGGTACTCGGTGAACTTGAGAGCAAAGCACACTCTGACACCGTGTGGTTAGGTTAGGTTTGTGTTATTACCTTACCGCACCCTACCAGCAGTAACACCTGATGGCCAATCAATCATGGAGTGGTATCTGTGTGATTTCAATAAATTGTGTCTTTAAAAGATGATATATTTGTTAACATACTTACCAGGCTCTCAACATATGAAGTATAGATACCACGTCAACCACCTAAAGCTGACGACAACGATATTGTATATTTCATTCGTTAATACGAATCAGAGCCGCTCCTTTGTAGCAGAAAGTGGTACACGGTGACCTTAAAATAATAATGTCGTTGCGATTTCTTTTATCACAGGTCTGACACTAAAAATATATAATCTCTAAACGGATGTGATCTGGTTAGATCTCTGCTTTGGGGAACTGGCGCGTTAGTAACTAACAAAAACTTGTAAGGCGTAGCAAAAACACTTCAGCTTCTTACAAGTAACTAAGGATGCTTAAGCAACATTAAACTTATGTAAATGTGTGTGACAATATCTACTTCTATGTTAATGATGTCATATCATTGAATGTCTACGTTTTATAATAATAATAACACATTCTCATATTTACCGAGGGTAACATATTAAGGTTAGATAATACACGAGTATACCATTATCATACTCTACTAACAAGATGAGTAACAACCAAAACACACGCACCCCCAAACATGCATACACACAAAATTATATGGTACAAGTATCATTCATATCGGGATGTTATAACCATTTGAGTGTTCATGTCGAATATACCAACGCCGAAACAAGACGTTGAAAAAGACGTTGAAGTTCGACTCAGTCGGGTGAGGGGTACTGTCCGAAAGTCACTTTTTCATCTGCTTTGGACAAAAACTTATTTTTTGTTGTAAAATTTGCAAGCAAACGACGCCCACTTTAATAATCTGTTCAATTGTTGCGGTACACTTTTATCCTCATTAGATCCATATACAATCGTTACTCTATACCTCTACTGGCTTAGTTATACGTAAACTTATACATCCATCGTGAATCAAGTACTACCGTGATTGTATATTAATTAGTTTTGATGACTGCTTCTCGATTCACTTGCGCCTAATTAAGAAGTTGTGAAATTTAGGACTCAACCTCGCTCCCGGCAGAATTCGAACCCACAACCTTCGAACCAGGAGTCAGGCCGTCTATCCTCAGCCAGTATGCATATATGCATTAGATATTTCTTTTTAGAAAATGAGACCTATACTTATCAAACTGACTATAACAACAACACGATCATAATAAATCAAGTGCTATACATTTGTATTACATTCCACTATCTTAAATACATATGTCTCTAATGCTAGGCTTGTCCTGCACCTCATTTTTTCGGTGCAGCCGTACTGTCATGGCTTTGCCATTTGCATATCAGTGTTGTGTAAATGAATCAAATCTTACGTTAACCACTAAACCAACTTCTCTACAACCGAACAACGTTTGTAACCTTGACGCGGATTGGTTAACATTTCGATAAGGGGCACGTTATCTTACCGAAATCCACTGAATTTTGATGAATTTACCGAAATCCATTTTGGATCTGGAGTGACCAGCAATCGCAACACCTCGGCATTTTTTATGCTGCACAACAAATCTTAACCTTCAAATTGTGCCGACCATCTTTTTTCAAGATATTTATTGTTAAGAAAATAATGTTGTGTTAATGCGTTTTTCGACAGCATTTCAATTACATACAGTAGTCCGTTGACCAAACCAATGTTCCCAAGTTACCAACCAGTACAACCTATTCCTCTACAAGAGACTAACAATTTCCCCACGTAAAGCAGACGTGGAGGACAAATGACTTGGGATGTACACTGAGAAAAATGTCTAATTGATCACTTTGATTCTGTTGAAGTGACCATACGGTTACCTTATATTACTGTTTTCTGGCTTTATTTTTAGGCCATAACAATAAAAGCCAGAAAACAGTAATATAAAGTACGGTCTCTTCATCGGATGTGTTGTTGATCGGTCGTAACTTTCATCTGAGGGTCAAAGAGGACTAATATTTTCGAAAAAGTTGTAAGAAGAAATTATTTTACGATTTTTAATTTTCCATCTCTTGTCAAAAATATCAATAATAGCCGAGTGACCAATTAGACAGTATGGTCAGTGTACATGCATTATACAACAGAAAAAGCGGCCTGAAAACCCAGGGAAACTGATGTGTTAATCAAGAAATATATTAATAATGGCCCACAAGTTGGCCCCATTTGATTGGTAAAACCATTGGTAATAATGAAAGAAAGAAGCAACCCTCACTAAGCCAGGCTAGAGTATCAACGTTTATTATATATGCACCATAATTCACATACACATTGTAACAATAACGAAATAAAAATGAAGCACATGTTAAAAGCAATTAAATAAAATATACACAATGTTATGAAACAATTAAAGCCACGTGGATAGAGAATATGCATTGAAATATGTACTCTCACTAATCAAAAAACTAGAAGGACACTATGAGTTATCAAAGTACTGGATGATCTCCGAGTAACAAAATCAGAGAAAAAGTTTCTAATTATCAATACAATTTAATGCCACGGAATTCAGAGAATAATAAAACAATGTATACTTCTAAGACTAACTACTCCACTGGATATTTGCATGTAGATACATGTATACAGTGTTTAAGGAGCGATCTACAAATTATGAAATATTAATTCAAATTATCTATTTACTATACTTGTATTAACATGGTCAATGACAATGCTTAAATGCTTTGCACATATTACAAAAAAGCAAGCAAGTTTTGAGGTAAAATATATGGTTACAATGGAATATTTGTCAGAAACTGCATTCAAATTAAAACAATATCAAACAAAAGGACCATTCAAAGCATCAACCGCATTCAAAACATGAAAAAATACATATTTCTTGTACTATATCTATATACCGGGTTTGTGTTGTCTAAGACATAAACAATATGTATGACACATTTGACTTGAATTCCAATTCAATTAAACTATTTATACTTGCCAAAAGACCAGACTTTACTCTCATACATGTTGCCCATGAACCAGTTAGACAACTGACTTTGAACCACTTATCGCAGTTTTAATTTTGATTTAGTGTAGTCTGTCCTTGGTCAAGAATTTGGCACAGTTTGTAATCTAATTTAGATTGTCCTCTGAAAAAGATTTAGCACAGTTTGTCCACAGACCTTTGTTCAGTGACTAAAAGCCCCTGATTTGGATAGGTTTGCCCTCAGACCTTAGATTTCAGCAAGTGTTAGACAGACATCTGTATTTACAATCACAGTTTCTCCTCAGCCATACATTGTTACACCCAAAAACACAGAATCAACAGTAAAAATATTGATTAAGCAATTCTGGGCAAAAATATGACAATAATATCAATATAACAAAAATCGAACACATATCAAGAAATATCAAAAAGTATTATGTACAGGTTGAAGAATCAGCTGATTTCAGTATAGCACTGAAACAAGTGAAAGGGGGCTGATATACTTGGCTGAACATATGCCACATATAGCTCCTAACCATATGTCTATTTATTTAATTACAGGTATGTATATTACACTGGTTAAAGACTGCTGACCTTCTTATTCAGGAGTCTAAACAATTGTAGCTAAATTGAGCAATTCAATGTACCCAATCTACCCCTAAGTATCCAAAACTATCACATACTAGAAAAACACTATAAATCATTACCAGTACTCATTTTTCATCACAACTCCTCTATTTTTGTCAACATTTTTACTGTTTTGTAATACAATACATTTTCTACACAATCGGGACGAAGACATTGAGACACTGTCCATAGCACTAAGTATGTACATCATAACTCTCTACAATTCATCTCCTAGCTATTCCAGCAAACAAACACTAACTAAGGTTTAACAGATAACAGCTAATATATTAAGGAAGTCTACTAATTCCTTAAAAAAGAATACAAAAAGCAAAGAATAATAAACAGAAAAACAAATACATTTGTATGTACACAATAACAATATACTGTCAATGAAACAATCATAAAGTGATATATTGCACTCTGATTTATCTTGAATACTAATTATTTCCCAATTTCCATATTTTTGTCTTCTTATACAGACTGGACCAATTAGCCATAAGAAATAATTGATGATGTAGAAGGATAAAACATTTAACAGGTAACACACATAAAACATGACCATCACTAACCCAGCCTCGTTATTTCAATGGGCAACATACAAAGATATACATATCCAGAAAGAAGCAGACGTTTTGCCTTCTGCTCCTACATACAAACATGTTCAAATTATAACTGACTTTTTTCAATGATTCTTCAACAAAAGTATGGGAGTATCATAGCGAGAAAACAATAAAAAACAATCAAAATTAAAACAAACTCCAAAATGACTAAAAACGCCTCCTTAGAAATGGAAACAGTATTTTATTCATTATGTGAACAAGTGTTATGTATCGTAGTAGAAACTTCGTGTCCTGGTGGATTGTTAACCAAAATAAAACTTGACCTGTCTTTTATTATCTCCTGCTTTCAGTGCCTAATATGAAATGAATCCATCTATCCTTTCAAGAGTTATTGATCAGAAACCAATTTTTGCATGTATGTACGCACAGATGGATGGACAGTGGTAGCAATTTATGCCCCATTCATCACTCGAACAACAATGAAAGAAAATTGTTTGTGTTAAACATAACAAGTTATGCACTGATTATAATGCCTTTATAACAAATGAAATGACGAGGTGAATATATTTATGAAGAATCTGATTGATTTAGAAAAAAACCACAATGGTGGTGACAGGGACATACACTGCCCTCCAAAAGTTCCTGTACACTTGGACAATTCTCAATGCAGTTAATGTATGTTCATATTAGTGTCAATGCAATAATTTTCTGTAGAAGTATTTATAAATTTGTACTGGAACAAATTATCTTATGTTTTGTGTCAGATCATTTACACATAGAAATGTTGGTTTTGGATGATGGCCGAATGATGCTGCTGCTGAGATGTGCAAATTGTTAATTCTTAACATCACAGAAGTGGGATGAATAATTTTACTTCATGGTCATACATGTCTTATTTGAAATTCTGCTAAAAAATGAAATTCAAAATATTTATGTGTGAAGAAACTTTTGGATGGCAGTGTATATAGTCCAAGGAATGGTCAATTTTATGACCAAAACAAAACTGACCTGTGTATGTAAATATAGCAACGATTGAAACAACTTCAGAAATCCAATGCAAACCAACATCATGAATTTTACAAGAGCGGACCAAAAAATGACTTGGTGAATAAAATACAATGTATACTGACTGAGGCTATAACAAGAAAGCATAATAATAACTAATAATATTAACAGAAAGTTTTTAACAAAATGTAAGTTTTAAACAAGCACCATATTACATTGGTCACATATACTGACGGGTTAAAAATAAATCAGCAAGTATTAGTATTGGCAAAAACAATAACTCGGAAAAATGTCAAGTACAAAACTATGGTAACTGCTTCTACAAGGGTGTCAATAAATGCAGGAACCGGTAAAATTACCCGGTACCTTAAGCATCCTCACCCGCCTACTTTTCTTGTATGACTGATCATAATTAAGGGGAGTACCCCAGACCCCTGCCTACTATTGATGATTTCCCTCCTAATTCAAAAAATAGCGACACCCCTGTTCTTGATCAAACTGAAATATATACACCCCAGTTTCATGCTGAACTCTCAAAGGTGACTCTATACATTCTGCCTTTGAATACCAGTTGTAATGAATTGTCAGATTGGCACAAACATTTTACGTGAAGTTTGAAAGTACAATTTACGTAGCTTCCTTCCAAATGTAATCTTTGTCCATAGAAACGTCATTACAGAAGAAAAATTTGCATCAGTTTCATTAGACAACAAGACAACATGTTGGTAAGGTATATTCAGTAGGTGACGGTAAAGGTGGTAATGTGATATTCTGTTACATTGATAGTCACAATGCCACAGTTACTGTGTGGTAGCAGAACTATTCCATTTGCCTTACTGGTGTACCTAAGTACTTCTTTTATCTTGTGAAGACCGCTTTTCTTTACTGTTGAGAGTATTGTGTCAAGCATCTAGGAGTACTTTACATCAGGGTCACAGAATGACAAGCTTTTGAATCACTTTGATGAAATGGCGACAAAATCAACAAGCAAGCTTTTGGGTAACTCTAGCAAACTGCAAGCATTTTAGTGAATCAGACATTAATATAAAGCCTGTAGGTGAATCTGACGACAAAGATAAAGGTGAAGATGATGTATGCTGTTTTATTTCAAATCTTTCACTGTATGGAACAGCTTTTGTCTTGGTTCAATAACTTGCCCTCAGTAATTCTTTGATCTAATCTCTCTTCATCTTCAATTCTGAAAAAATAGAAAAATGAAAACATTTAGGCAACACTCACTAAATATTTTGAATTTCTCTATTTATTGCAAGAACTGTCTTACAATATCAAAAAATATTTTCGTTTAATATGTTACAGTTTTAATATAATGACACTGATGAAGAAAACATGTTCTGACTCTGCATACAATGACAAGAATATGAAATCATAGTACAATGAAATATCAGTTAGTCTTTAACCAATCTTCGAATACCTCAAGAATTATTAATTTTCTGCAACAACGCACATAAAAAAGATCCATAGACAAGACACCAACCGCATTGTGCTGAGGACAAATTAACACGCCATCCAGATCATAAAAATCACAACAGCAAGCTCGAAGAAGACATAAAATACTATTTCTCATCCTGTGTCACCCCACCCACTAATAATCCATTATAGTTAATTAGGGGGCAGAGTGATTTTTGTAACGTTATCCTCCGGAGTTGCAACACGATGCTTAGACAATGCATGCTGCCTTGCACGATGTCGTGCATCGTGTTTCATTGAGCCAATGACTGATGTCCACATTGAAATGCAGTAAAATACTAACTTAAAAGCCTTCAGGGTTGTTCGTAGTCGCAACGTCAAACTATTCAAAATATGATAATTTGTCCAATCGTAACACAGGGGTTGAGTGTCAAATTGCTTAAATACCTGCTAAGGCTAATGTATGGGGATGTTTAGCTCCTAATTAATTAAGGATCTATTAAACTTTGTAAAGATGTGCATTTGATAGCGAGTCAATTGGACACAAGACATCCATTGGTCTATATCAATTATCTGGGATCAAAAATAATGCGGAGAAGCTATTTTTTGCACCAGGGTGAAATTAAAGATCTGCCATCTATTATAGGTGAATTGGACAGAGCATGTGCAAGACTATATTAATTTGTAATTATTTCTGTGACTAGCAGAATACTTTGTCATACAAAGAGACATTCTAATAAATCACACTCGGTCGTGCCACAAGACTTGCAGGATAAGACAAATTGTCGACCATCGGCTTAATAGACAATGCATACAATAAAAAATAATGGATGTGAAATCAATTTATGCTATTTTTGATAGTGTTTAATTATTTTGTTATTTTTGCTTTTTTGGTATTTTTAGTTAAAAACCATACAGATGCTATAAAATTTAAGGTTATCAAAATCAAATAACACAAACTTATTTTTTTTCATTTTTTTTTAATTAAACTCTGATTTTTATTGAACTTGAAGGCATTTTTACAGAATAGGGTGAGAATGTTCAGAGACAAGAGGAATTCTTCCAAACTCAGAGAAAGCCAATACAAAATGCACAGAAATTACCATTTTGCTCTTTCCCCAAAAAAATCTGCTGAAAATTCTCACCCCTGTGGAAGCAGGAGCCTATATTTGTCTCAAAGTTGCTACATGCCTGTTTTTACTGAGTTTTATTTTGTCTAATCATCAAATTAGCCGTTTCATTTAGTTAAAATCACTAACCACGTTATCAATACAGCCAAATCAAACTCATACTGATTTCAACAAAGGATGTTTAAAAGTCAAAGTTCCAAATCACGTGTGGTCGTGCTGATAAATGAGGAACATTTGACAGCCAAGAGTTAATCCCCTTTAATCCTCTTCAATTTTGGAGTCATAAATACCATCTAATTGTTTGAAAATTCAAAATTACTGATCATACCCTTGTAGAACATTCTCTTTCAGGCACAAATGTAGTATGAAAACAGTTGGATATTAAGTTTAGTAAATCTGTGAAATATGTTCACTGATAGTGACATTTAAATATTCCATTGTAGCAAGTAAATAAATTCAGTCACTTACATAATATGCTTGACAGATTCTATGCAAGCAAATACTAAGAGATCTGATTAATTCCTAATAATCTGCAAAAACACTTCATGAAAGAGCGCTGACATAATATTGAATTAATTGTCGCTGATCATACATGAACATGTATTTGAAGATGGTTTAAATTTATTTGCATAGTAATGACCCACATTAAAACGACATGCAAGCAAATACCATAGTTTCAGAATATTTAGTTTGAACAACATCTATCTCGTTATTTAGGTCAATAATTTACAATCTTCATAATTCATTCAGGAAAGATAAATGCATTTTAAGTGCACATTATTTAGTCATATTTGCTGAACGATCTGAAAAACAAGCAGGTTCATATCCCCTCTAGGATATTTCACGCATTTTACAGTAGCAACATTGTGAACAAAAATACAAATGTATTTATTCAACAAGGCTTCTCGCTCCTAAATTACTACAACAACTAATTGAATACAACTTTGAAGGTTTCGTTAATTATTCCAGCTTCTATTAATGATTTTCATCTTCCGATTAAATAAATTGACTTCACGACTATTTCAAATAATTATTCTAATTGATAATTATACATTACTTTGCACAAAAAGTCAAAATGAGGAATACATTTAGGGGCATTGTACTGGACCCAAGGTTTATAAAACTAAGTATGGAGTGTCTGAATGCAGCCTTGCCATTGGTCAATTTCAAGACTATACTCAGAACCAGCCAATCAGATGCCTCAGTTTTGAGAGTGATCTCTAAACTCAGATTTACCACCTTGGAACCAATGCCTCATATACGAGTACTGACAACAGAAAAATATTAACCTAACAAACAATAAAGGACATCATCTTCAACCAACTGTCAGCCAGAGCAAATTAGAGCACATTTTAAGACACATTTGTGAAGCATTTCTGAGATAGAAAATGTTCCACCTCACAAAAAAACCCAGATTTTTTCATCATTTTCAGTCAGATTCATTTACGAGCAGGTATTGTATAAAACGAAGATAATCATGGTCTCTAGAATCTATAATTGGGTAGCTTGTGATATGCTGCTTTTATGCTGATGACAATATTGCAGAAATTTGTTCATGGTGTGGTCGAGTGATTTTCAAAAGAAATCATTCGCCCACAAACATTGGTTGCCATATATTCATTACGGACTCTGTATGAGGGTGAAAAACACGACAATTGGATTTCATCGTGGGGTAAATGAGACTGATTTTTCAAGGGAAAAACATGATTGTCTAATATTCCCTGGGTTGAACAAATGTTTCTATGTTATATAAAATATTTACTAATTTGTTAATGGACTTATTCATCTCACATCTGTTTATTGTGTGAGCACCACACACATACAGAATGGGAAATAAGTGTGTTAGATACAAAAAAATATGTCTCTACAGAGAATTCTGAATTCAGAAGCCAACTTTTTTTTCATGCAGGTTACAAGTTCACGTACAGGTTCAATACAGTTTGTCTACAAAAAGGGAAACAGCGAGGCTAATTAAAGTCACATTATCTCAATCGTTTTCTTAATCACCGTTGTTGCTGCTATTATTATTGTTGTTGTTGCTAATAAGTACAGTTGGACCTCGTTCATTCGAATTCATCGGGTCCGCAATTTAACAGGGAATAATACATGGATTCAAATAGGTCATTTCAATTCGACATGCATGAGAATGTACATCGGGACTTGAAACTTTTTCGGATGATACCGAGTAATCGGATAGAAGGTTGTCGAATAAAAGAGGTCCGCCTGTAGTCATCACTTTGTTACTACTGTCATAATTGCTTGTATCAAACTATCACTATAACAACTATTATTATAAAATCTTTTTATCTCAATCTTTCCATTACCTGAGATAGAAATCAATATAAGGAAGAGGAAAATGAATCCTTTATCTTATTAATTAATACATGTATAAAATAAAATTTATTTCAAATAATTTAAAACAAAAGCTTACGCTCTCTCTTGAGAATCAAGATGTTGGACCAACTCATCTCTTTTATTCACTATAACAACAAGTTCTTCAAGCAACAACTTTTCACGTCGCTTTTGTGCTTCTGTTTTCTGCCAATCTGAAAAAAGAAATTTTTAATTAAATACAAAAAAAATATTCAAAAATAATAAGCTGTATTGAGCTGTATGTAATCATAATATAATAAAATAATACTTTTTATTTTCAATTAGAAAAACCAAATCTATTAATTAAATACAGACCAGATCAATTGAGATGTTTATAATTTATCAAAATATGGACCCAGTCAAGACATAAATTAAAGCAGTCTAAAAATCATTTGTTTTGTCTGACAAGCATGTTTTATATTTATTTTATACTTATTTATCATTACTGGTTAATTAAATTAATACGCTACAGCTGATTTTACTTCAAAACACATCTAAAAATTCACCCTTAAATTATATGAATACCTCTCTGTTACATTCGCAAGAAATAAATATACAGTAAAACCTCACTTAAAGACCATATCAATAATAAGACCATCTCATTATTAAGAAAACAAATTTCAAGTCCAAATTCATCGTTTTGCTCTCCATTCAACCTCAATATCAAGACCACCTCAATGATAAGACCAGTTTTCAAGGGTCCCAAGGGTGGTCGTATTACGGAAGTTTAACTGTACATACACAATACAAAGACACTCATCTATGTCTCCAATTTACATCAGTACAGAAATAATCAACTTTACTTGGATAGTAAATACTCAGAAAAAGCATAAGAATATGCATGGAAATGTTCTTTTAATGGCGACAAGATGTTCCAACAAAAGGTGACAAGAATCTACGTGGAACAACGGGGAAACAACGGGAACATAATGCCAAACAAATGAGAAACAACCCAATCATTCTATCGAGGATCATGAAAACTAAATGGAAGAATTCAAATCCACTGTAATCTTCTAAAGACAAAAACGACAATGCCTTGTAGTGCATTTGCCGGAAGCATGCAGAAGCTTACGGAACCGGGTTTAGTGCCACAAACAGCCAACTGTGATGAGGATATCAGAACCGGGGGATGTAGACATCATAATGAACAATTACCAAAGCAAAAATGGCGACCAGTTTTTATTCCAACGGAGGAGCAATAAAATCGGCTTAAAGTTAGTAATCCCTTAAGACCCGATGTTTATGTCCAAAATGTCAATAACCATGAAAAACAAGACATTTGTGGTGAATGCAAAGAAGCAATTGTTGTAAAAATGGCTTACGAAAGGGTGACAAAACAAAGAGAATGTATTTAGAAGATCATATTTACAAATAGGAGAAAAAATAAAGTGGCATTAAAGATAATTATGTTCTATTTATTCAGTTGTCTCATTCAAGAAAGTGGTGTCCTAATGAGGTGTGAAAATGATACAATAAAGGTCCTTAAACACACTTTAAGGATCATTTTTTTCAATGATGGATTTCTTATTTGTGTACTTAATAGAAACTTGTAAAAAATCAATGAAAAAGGATTAAGTACAGTATGTTTTTTCCTGATTAATGCAATTATGATTAAATAATAGGACAATTTCTATGAAAAAAATATACTGAAATGCAATTTTATATTTAACATACATAAGAAACAAGGATCACTTTCCCAATTCTTTAAACATCTAGGTAATTCAAGGACATTTTGAAATCAACCATTTATCATTATTAAAAGTATTGTACGGTCTGTGTCAGACTGAGATGAACTTTGCTGCAGGACCGGTAAAGCCTCCATTGGCTGCAGACATGACAATATTCCAGTACATATCACTAAGACAATGACCGCCATGTACTGCCCAAGCAACAAATAAACTTGATCATGGTCACACCCTAGAAACTGCTTTATTTGCTTTGTCAACAGAACAAAACAGATACATAACAACCCTTTCCAATAACAGAAAGACTGTCTGAAAAGCGGAGAAGACTGTTTTGTTGTCATTTGTTTACACGGGCGACACAAAGAGGAAGGTTCCTGGAAACCTACAAAGTTCTGACGAGTAGAGCATGTTTATACAGCCATTTTACTGTCGCCCATCAATTTGTGTGAACTTTTCAACGTCTTCATTTGGCAAGATGAACATCTAGTCGTGACACAAAGCCGACAGATATATATTCCGCACAGAAGCACGAAAAATGAAATTAATTGATGTTGGGGCTTAGTAAATCAATTTCCAATTTTCTCCGAACTAGTCGATTGAAAATGTGCCTTAAACTAAGTAGCTTATGGTACTTGGAAAGGATTTTCGGGTAAAAGCATCCAATAATAGAAAGGGTATTTAAGAAAGGCATGGACTGAAGGATGTAATATAACACCAGACTCTTCAATGGGGAAGATTTGTTTGTAATTATATAGTATTACAACGTAACCAAACGACAGAACAAAATTCTTTGATTGGACCAAGTACCAAGGTGTGATTTTTTATGCAGCAAATTGAATAAAAACATAATTGAAACAAAGGTAATGTCAGCAAGTTCAGTCCAAGATGAATACATTTTAAATATAAAACTTCCATCTGATATGAAATTACAAAATACTACATGTACTACATTAAAATAACATAACCCGACATCTGCAGTAAAATGTCTTCTGTCTTTCTATATATAATAATGGTACATAATATTATTATCATGCTAAGATTTATTCATTAGTATTGGCATTATAAAAACCAAATTCCGTTAATTAAAACTAGGAACTAATCTCAGATGACCACACCCTTCAGACAAGCCTCAACTTTCAAGGAAGTAGATTTAGAAGCTAGTTTTGCACTTAAAACATGACAGTAGGCTTTGCTATCAAAGCTTCTAATTAGAAATGGAATTATTTCATATTAATAAAAATTACATTCTAGTTACCAAACATTTATACATCAGAACAAAAATCTACAAATACTTAGAGGAACTCTATATAGATGAATTATATTAATAATGGGAAAAAAATCTCATTTCAAGAACTATAATAACACAAATCCCATATATTTATATGTTTATGAAAACTGAATGTGCATTTGCTTAAACATTTCGCTGGACAAATATCCCGGCAATTCAAAGGCTTTACCATACTATTAGTACAACAATTGTTGCATTTCTCTCAGCAGATTGAATACCTTTTCACACCATATCACAACACATTATGGTAAAATAAAATTGAAAATGCCGACCCAAGACAGACCATGCAATGTGTAGTAAAATACCAATCAGTTTGTTGAAAAAACATGTTAAGAAAGCCATTGATGTGTTACAATCTCTTCCAAAAGAGAAAAAATCAAATAAAAACGGATTATCGGCCCAATAATTATCCAAATGTTACATTCTGTATGTCTGCGGACATTTAACATGATGCGTGATAAACCGTCCAATGAAGCTTAAAACGACTGGCCCACATGTTTACTTTCAATCATGTGTAAAGGGTTAACCATGCATAAACATCCGCTACAATAATCGTAGCGGAAGACTGTATGACAATTGATTGGCCATCGATAATGACCGTCATTATCACTGAACTGCTTTCATTCTCTAATGACAGTTTTTTTAACAAAGCAACATTTACTGACAAGTAACTTAAATGTCTTGAATAATTCAAACAAGCAAGGTATTGTTGTTGTTACCAATTTTGAAAAGGAAAGATTGTTAAAATTTAGAAATAATTTATAAAAGATTTAAGACATATTAAGCTCAATTTTTGTTCATTTGTTTACCAAAACAAACAAGAAAAATATACTTATATACTTTATCTATACTTCAATAAATATGCATTATCACAGAATACATTTATAATGTATTTTTATGTATTTGTCGAGAAAAGAAAAAATAAAATTAAAAAACTTCTAGTTTTTTAACAAGTTGTTTTTGTAATATGATTAAACAAGATCGTTTTAAACGGTTAAACATGGCAGTGGTTCTTATTAATGATGTTTTAGACTATGTAACAACAATAATGAATGAAGCCCATTAAAAAATACATCTTTAATAAGAACATATGTATTACAGTGAGTAAACACATCAGCGTGGGTGGCCAAAAATGTTGACACAAAAGCAGGATAAAATTATGAACGATCAGAACTGACAACGAAAAAACTGACAAGACAGACGGACAATTTGGCCACATACAAGCTCAATGAATGAATGATGTCAAAGAAACCTATTGTTCCATTAGACACCAAAGTATCTATTTGTAATCAAAGACAGTCTGACAGAAAGAAAGAGTTTCTTTCACTGGATGTCCAACTTGGTCTCAAGGAACTTGATCTCAAAGCATTGCTGATTGAAAATGCCCTAATCATGATGATCCGCAATGCACAATGGACATAAAATTTAACAAACATTTAAAGAAGTGTATATAAACAACTACAGTACTGAGAAACAAGAACAACAGAAACAAAACGAACAGAAGATACATACAAGTAGTAACAATAAGATGTAAAGGAGCAGATGAGATCAGCAAATTAAATATTGGTCAAACAAAACCTTCCAGTATGGCCGGGCCAAAGAACTGAGTCAGTCTGAGTGTTAGGGAAGTTGGTTTGGGAACTGCAAACACACATTTTTTACAGATGGCCTGAATAAACAAGTCTGATAAACAGACAAATAAATACAAAAAGTCAAAAATAAAAACATCCAAGTCAAAGCAAACAAACAAATCACCATGAAGATATGTATTGATAGATATAACATAAAATATCATTCATATTGTAAGAGTTGCATTTACAATACCAAATCCATTTTACAGTCTTAAATGGTAAACATTAAGTATGCAGGCTGGTCTAACATATTTGATGTCGGACACATCTGTTCATTTCATTCCAATAACAATCATAAACAGTGAGAGGAAAGACGGTGTTTTATGAATGTACAGATTATCACACATGTTACATACTGAATATGTTTGCATAATTACCAGAAGAGTTGAACACATTAAAGAAACACTTTCTTCATTTGTGAACGACACCGCTTCCACATCTAGATATAAACATGTTCACTTCTAATGTACCATGCTGGCAATTTTTGCAACAGATTTTTAAAAGCAACATTAAGGGAACTGATAATTACAGCATAGTCTAACAAACTCTTCAACCTAATTTTTAGTCTAAGGGGAGAAAAATCATGTTTATCTTCTCACTAATTTCATGACACTTATTAAGTGCGGAACGCTTATAATTCTATGTAAGGGTTCAATGCAATTGGAGATCAACATTAGAGTCGAACCATAAACACACACGACTGTAAACACCACAGATTTGTTGATAGATGCGGTTTTAATCTAAGAAAATGCTACAGGACTTTTGAAAGGGAAATTTGAATGTGCAGTATAATTTTTAGTTCCTACATACTGGTGAAGTTCATTCTCTTCAATTTGATGTTTTTCTATAATCATATCAGAGGCATGTTTTACACACGTTCAAGTGTTGAAAGATAACAATTGCTTATAACAAATAGTTGCAATCTTTGTGGCCAATTAACTAAGACATCCCGTAAATAATCGCCTTGACAAATCACTTGACTGTCAAAATAAGAAACCAAACACAAGCGAAGATGTAGAACATAACCACCGACCATGTGTCGGGTACAACACGGTCAACAGTTGGTCGAGATGTACTGATGTACATATCAGAACGTGTGTGGCACATGGCACATGCTGGATTTGTAACTGTTCATCACCTAGCTGCGATCCAATTTCAATAAAATCTGTCCACAAATTTAGGGAATACATGCAATGGGTTATTACAGAATGGAAACAAGATTTTCAAACAAAATGTTTCTTAGTAACTGTAGAAATATACATTATAACAACAAAATAACAATTATGCACTGAAGGGTAACTTCATTTACGAGGACTCTTCATTTGTGAGGAAAATAACAATGTCACATGATTTTGATCAATTATGTCTATCAGCATTTGTGTACATAGCATGCAATCAACGTAAAACAACACAGTAACATAGAGCACTGGTTGGTGTCAAGTTTTGGCGTAGGTTGTTGGTACAGAAAGATTGTTGTAATAGAGTGGCAGATCATGTGAGAGATTAGTAATAAAGTCATGGTTTGAGGAATACGAAAAATCGGTCAATGGCGCTACCAGGATTAAAGACTAAACAGACTGATGCAAAATGAGGATGATGTTGCACCAGAAAGGACCATTGCAGCAGTGTATAGAAATGACAAATTTCAATTCAAGATTGCTCATATATTCCAGTTCATAAAAATCTTTTATACAGTAAAACCTCACATAAAGACCACCTCAATAATGAGACCACTTCAATAATGAGACGATCTCAAAATTAAGAATACAATTTTCAAGTCCATTTTCACTGTTTTGCTCTTTAATCAACCTCAATATTAAGACCATCTCAGTATTGAGACCAGTTTTCAATGGTCCCAAGGGTGGTCATATTATGGAGGTTTTACAGTATCATTGTTGTTGACAGCAATTCTTTCCTCCTTGTTAAAAAAGCTATCCAATGAGCAATGATGATCAGAACTTGAGTCAGACTGCCAAGGGAATAGACATATAGGAGACATACAGGAACAGTTGATAAAATTCAGCTTTTGATGACACAATAAATTCAATACATGGCAGCATGTTTTAAACAATAGCAACTGTTTGTAATCTGTTTTAAGCATCAAGAGAATGCCTTCAAATGTAACAGTCTACATACTGGTAAACAATGACACATTTTCAGGGTAATTTTAAATTTTATAAATGAGGCTAGCTAGGGTTACAGAGTTGTACAGCAAATGAAAGGATTATTCTAGAAGAATATCCAAGTCAAAGGTGTCTCGTTAGCGACCTGTCTTAAATCCTTGTCCAGTAATACCAGTCCATCTATTTCATGTAGCGACCATATGGTCAATCATCCAGAGTGATCATTCACTGAATTGTACGATTTCTCCGAAGGCCAAGCCATAGAAATGATTGTTGCTAAGAAAATATTACTTTAAACAAAGATAAATTACCACTAGATACTGACTACCTTTTGTATTCCCTTTTTTTTGGCATAGCTGTAGTTACATGGTTTTGCTATTTGCATATCAGTGTTCTGTATACCAATCAAATCTTAAGTTAATCATAAAGGCAATTTCTCTTCAACCGAACAACATTTGTAACCTTGACGCAGATTGGTTAACGTTTCGATAACGGGTAAGTTACTTTACTGAAATCCACAAAATTTCGGTGAATTTACCGAAAACCATTTAAGATCTGGAGTGACCAGCATACATAACATCTCGGTAATTTATTATGTTGCACAATCTTAACCTTCAAATTGAGCCGACCATCTTTTTTCAAGAATTATTTCTTGTTTAAATAGTGATCCAATTTTTTATTTTTTTTATATGTCTGTGTTAAATAAAACTTCAATAATTACACCACCTTAATGGGACCTTGAAAACTGGTCTTCTTATTGAAGTAGTCTTAATAATGAGGTTGAATAAAGAGCAAAACAGTGAAAATGGACTTGCAAATTGTGCTCTTAATTTTGAGGCGGTCTTTTATTATTGAAGTGGTCTTTTATTGTACTGTTTGTTTCATCGGGTTTAATGCCGTTTCTCAACGATATTTCAGTTATGTACGGCGGCCAGTTCACCTAACCAGTTTTTCCTGGACTGAAATCTAACCAGTACTAACTTACCCTTCCACAAGGAGCTGGCAACTTCTCCACATGAGGAGGAAAATCGACATTTTTATCAAATTTTCATGGAAGGGTATGACCTGCCGTGACCGGGAATCGAACCCGGATCGCCGGGTTACAAGTCAAGCGCACTAACCACTGGACCACGGCCGCAGCTCCAATTTTGAGGCGGTCTTTTATTATTGAAGTGGTCTTTTATTGTACTGATATTCAAACAAGTTAGATTTAAATTGTACTGTTTACACATGTGTTCATTTGTTTGAAAATCAGTTTATATTTTTCTGAATCTCCCTTAATCCTAGAAAGAAAATAAAAATTCATATGTCCAGGCCTCACAACTGATTTTCCTGGACTAATTATTGAAGACAAAAGGAGCTAACTGTATACAGGTAGCTTGTCCCCTTGTCATGAATGGAAGTCAATTAAGGTAAAATACTTCTGGATAGAAGAGAAAAACCCCCACAATAATTTATTAAATGAGAGACGACCAGATGGGTGGATATTTCTACCTGGTCGTCAAACAATTGTCCTTGCATCTCATAATTGCGTCTTTTTACAGGAAAAAAGATCAAACGATTTTTTTCCAGTTGACAAAATAAACTGCACATTTTGCTCCATTAATGGAAAACTCAAGAGATTAAACCAGGTAGTACCCCGGTACACTCGGTAGGGTAATTACAACAATGGATCCATTGGAAACAAAAGATATGATGGTAAAGCATCAGTGGGTAACTATAATACTTTACGCCATAAAAAACGCAACTGTTTCACTTAACCTTCATTTTGTTCATTAAGTGTTAAACACGTTTTAATGTTAAAAATGAGTAAATCATTCATCAAAAAGAAATCAAACTATGGCCCTAGTATTCATTTTTCAGATTACGTTTAGAAAATTATGTTTGAGACTTAAAATATAATATTTCTTTAAATTTACACCGTTAGTCCGTCACTGTACGCGGACAATTTTTTAGTTGCGTTTTAATGGCGTGAAGAAACTTGGATTAATAAATGATTTCTATGGAATTAAAAAAGAAAAAGAAAAAAGGAAAGCAAAGAAGAGGAAACATGTTTTCATCTTTTTTAAGATACTCGCAACTTTTGGCATGGGTTGATAATGGTCATCTGTTTTTTTATGAAAGAATCATGATTGAAAGACCCGCAAAACATGAATGAGTCGGCACAATTTGGGTGGCTCTGTCGGCGATCAAGGGGCAGAAAATAAACGATTTTGTTTAGGATAGCCTTACTTGTGTACAGTGAATCCCGAGGACATTCTATCAAAAATTGGGTTTGATTAATTATAAATTGAGAAACCAAGAGAAATGGCAACAGAAATATCATCCACTTGTTACATTTTTCCCACTTGACGATTGAGAAATTTGAGAAATAAGAGTACGTTATCAGAATTCAAATTTAAATTTTCAACAAAAAATCTACAATATATTTTTATAAAAACTACAACAATGAGAAAACAACTGTATATTGCAGCATAATGATTATACTACCATAAAAAAACATGGCCTTCAGATCATATCTAATTCTACAAAACATTAACCATTTAATCACAAAACTATGCACCTGCAACTTTAGTGGTTAATTCTTTATATCTAATGTATTTTCAATTTCGCTCGGATCAAGTCAGGAAAATTGCCAATCAAAACCTCGCTCTTCTGAGACTTGGTTTCAAAATAATTCCTTACAACTTTCAATGGAAGGAAAAAATTTGCCATTAGCTTGTTAATACTTGACAAAGACATTAGTACACTGGTAAAGCAGTTCAAAGTAACTCACGGTCAAACGAGAATACGACAAATCAGTAATTACCATTTTAAAACACAACAGATTCGTAATAAATCGTGGTTTACTACCCGATAAATGTTCCCACTGACAAGATCAGTTTGTTACTTAATTAAAATAAAAGCCCTTACCTTTTTTGTGAGGGCCTTTAGGGTAAATTAATTAATGTTATGATTAGCAGATATAGAGACAGGAGCTTTAGTCAAATAAATAGATCGACAGACAGAATGACAGAGTCACAATTTATACCACTGTTTACAGGTAAAATCACTTTTTAGTGTCAGTCGAACAAAATTGTTTGGCAAAATCAATCGAATTTTTTTTGTCCAAATGATATATATATAAAAGCATTAAATTGATAATAGAAATCTTGAACATATTAGTCTGATTTTGCTGTAATGCAACATGTTTTAATTAACAGTGATATATTCAAATTTCAAACAGTTGTCTAGTGGATTGTGTCGCCGCTCAACCAGGAGGTTGTAGACTCGAAACCAAGCAAATGTCAGGGCCCACTTCTCAAGCGACAACAGCACTAGTTTGTCCAGGGAGTAGTCTTGAGAATGATTTAAATAAGCAGAATGCTTTCATCACAAAAATAATGAATAATGAAGAATACAGTCGAACCTTGTTTATTCAACAACCTTCTATCCAAATACTTGGAACGATGTATCATCAAAAATAACTATTGGGTCCCTATGTATCTTCTTCTGCATGTCGAATAGAAAAGGGCTATTATTCAAAATAAAATTTCGGACATGACGAAATCGAATGAATGAGGTCTTGACAGTTTTTATTTTTTTAAGAATAAACAGTTGGTCTCACTGGGGTAAGCCTATTATACTTTGTAATGTATATCTTTCTTTACAAATAATTCTCATTTCAATTTTTTTTTACTAAATCATTATAAATTATAAACAAAATTAGCAAAACATCTCTTTAGCTATTATATGACAACAATGCACATAATTATAAAATTTATAATAAAGGGGAAATATTTATATGAATTGATTAATTATGAGTTAATATTTCCCCCCGCAAATGAAACTTCTTGCATAATATGATCTTGTTCAGCGGAATTGTCTTTTACATACAAAAGGGGGCTTCAAAAGAATTTGTTCACAGAAAAACAACAAAGTAGGACTTATTATTTATAGAAAATTTCTAATGTGCAATTATTACCACATATAGCAAGATATAAAATTAATAAAAAATAATAAATTATTGTATTTTGTACGTATAGAACATTATTTATAAAACATTTTGTTCAATATTTAAGTTCAATAAAGCCTCAATAATTAGACCACCCTTGGGACCCTTGAAAATTGGTCTTCTTATTGATGTGGTCTTAATATTGAGGTTGAATAAAGAGCAAACAGTGAAACTGGACTTCCAAATTGTGTTCTTAATTTAATGAGGTGGTCTTATTATTGAGTTGGTCTTTAAGTAAGGTTTTACTGTAGATATAAACAAAGTTTTGTGTTATGTCAGGAGACGTTGAAAGTGTATGTTATGTGTATTTTCACCCCCTCTAGTGTGCAGTGTACTCTCTCTAGCGCCAATAGATGTAAATTATGTCTGTTGTAAAGAGGTTATTGCTCTGGTAACGTTACCTTCAAAGAAAATGTTCACTACAAGAAAACTGATGTTGTTGAAGAGAAGGTGATTCTCAAGAGAGGGCAGTGCAGGAGAGGGTTAGTTCCACTATTTTATTAATGTAAAATCGTGGTTTTGTTTGCATGTATACCAAGCAGAAATGTTTTAGCATTCATTGTGAAAGGAAAATGTTTGCTCGCCAGTTTATAGGAAGGGAATGTGCCATGTCAGCCTCCTGACTCCGCCTATGACATTTGTAATACTCACCCTCAATTGCCATCATAGCTCGAAGTTCACGGTTCAGGAGGTCAAACTTCTTTTCAAGGTCATCTTCCTTCTCCCTGAAAGTTAAAAAAAAATCTATGAACCGGACTGGTACAAACATAAATCACAATGCTATGTACAGGTACATACATAAAACAAATTCTATGTACAGGTACATACATAAAACAAATTCTACGTACAGGTACATGCATAAAACAAATTCTATGTACAGGTACATACATAAAACAAATTCTACGTACAGGTACATACATAAAACAAATTCTACGTACAGGTACATACATAAAACAAATTCTATGTACAGGTACATACATAAAACAAATTATATGCACAGGTACATACATAAAACAAATTATATGCACAGGTACATACATAAAACAAATTCTATGTACAGGTACATACATAAAACAAATTATATGTACAGGTACATACATAAAACAAATCATATGCACAGGTACATACATAAAAATTTTTATATGCACAGGTACATACATAAAACAGAATTCTATGGACAGGTACATACATAAAACAAATTCTTTGTACAGAAACATACATAAAACAAATTCTATGTTCAGATTCATACATTAAACAGAATTCTATTTGCAAGTACATTCATTTAACAAAATTCTATGTACGGGTAACACACATAAGACAAAATGAACCTGTAAACCAACACAATGCCAGTTGCTGGATGGTGTTGTTGCCAGGTTTATAGTGGTAGTTTTTGTCACCAATACAATCAGATTGGATATACATGTACTATCACATGTAACATTTTTAGTTGATGAAACATGACAAAAAGATGACAACTTGGAATGGGGACAAAACTTAGTATCTATCCATAAAAGTAGACATCACAATGATTATGAGCTTAAAATATCTGAAAATACCGATAGACTGTTTTGCTACTGTTTCTTTAAAAAAAATGTGTCAGATGAAACGAGGAGCTCCAAGCAGTTCTGTACAAGTGAAGAAACGAAAAAAATTGTTGCCCGACTCGTGTTTTCACATAACTTTAAATGGAAGTATATGTATACATACACATATATATATATATATGATACATAATGACAATTGTAGTTAAGTTAGCTTATTACTCCTACATGTATTACATTTATTTATCATTATTATTTTAAGATAAATAATAATACCACAATAAATTTATTGTCTTTATTATAAATAATAAAAGTATAGACTAAAGGGGCAGCGTGTTTGGTGAACCTGTTGTACCATGTCGATCAAGCAGCCTTAATAACTTATTATTCAGTAAATATAACATATAGTATTTGCATCAGTACAGTACAGTACAGTACAGTACAGAACAGAACAGTTTATATTAAAGTATTTGGAATAAGTACAAAACTTCTCATCAAACGTACACAATTTACAAAATAATAATGATACGAGTGTAAGTATAGCTGAATATTATTTTTTAACATTTCAATCTTTTGATGAATAATTGTGTTAACTAATAAAGACGACATGAAAAATATTGAAAGTGTACCTATATGTTAGAGATTGGAAACCGATCTCAGTTGAAGTAATTATCAACCAGCACATGAAGATATACCGAGTACTGACATGACCAACGTACCGAGTACCAGTACTTCTAATGGGTTTGAAACCCAGCTCCAGCCGGTCCCCAGCCAAGAACAAGAATCCGTACTAATCAATCCTTTGCAACCATCAATGCACATAATAAGCCAACAGATACACAGCAACACTTGTTTAATAATCTCCAACATTTTGATCACTATTAAGAATTTCCCCAACATTCGCATCCGTATTAAACGCACATAAATGCAACAACATGGAATCCTAAAGCTTGAAGTTGGCTCTTTAAAATTTCCAAGCCAAAGTTTTAATGAGAAATAGTCTTTTCTTTTCTCTTATGCTACTTTTATAGGGAATAGCTTGTAACCAAATCAGATTTCTTAGCCCGCATTAGAGTAATGGGTTTAAGTATACTAGATGATCATATATTCTATCAATATACTTAGGGTATTTTGAGCATTTTCTCAAAGGATTTTTGGAATTAAGCCCTCTGTTTAGCCAGGAATATCTGATCCCCATGTATATGGTTATTATCACAAATTATGGATTATTATTACCTTCCAATCTGGCTAGTATTTTAAATAACGCCTTCCGCATATTTAAAAGAATATTGAAGGATTCTGTCGGGAAAAGCTAATGCCGAGTAATCTTCTTAAAGCTTCAAGTTTTTCATCTCTTGTGTTTGACGTCTTGGCAAGCAAGATTACAATCATATCTGCAGTGTGTTAACTAAAAGTGAACGGAACAGAGCTGGGCAGTGGGCAAATAATTTGGGACACGAAAATAAATCTCTGTGTGTGTAATATGTTAACATGACCTGGTTATTAAATGAAAATGTATACATAAGTAGAATGTGTTAGAATAATAATGAGAAGAAAGCCGAGATATGAACTATTTATAGGATGTCAATGCCTGTAAGTTGGTCAAAATGTGTAGTAAAGTAATACAAAAGGAATAATAGGAAAAAATCTTTAGTTGAAATTATTTTGGGAATTTTGCCATTTTTGAAAATTTGTCACCTTGAATTTTTTTGACAATAAAGTAATATTATGTCGTTTTTTAAGAAATCATGACATTTTTGGTACTGTTTTATGAATGATTGAAGGGTGATAAAAAAGTGTATTTCCTTTTTTGAATATTGCAACTTTCTAGGAGTTTTGATTGATTTCCAGAGAATTTCTTCTTCTGTTTGTTCCATAACATAATGTTAGAAAAACAATTTGAGAAACAATGTTTTTACCATTTTATATAGCATTTTACGGGCAAAACAAATTCATTTTTACTATAACCAAATTGAAAAGCATTCTTTTTATCATGATAAACAACTGAACCAACACAACAGAAAGTACCAACTCATTTCTTTAGAGGCGTTCGTGATATTTTTTTCTATGGAACATATTTATAAGCTAATATCGTCTGAGGAAAGATAAATCCTGAAGATGTCATTTCCAGAGTGCTGGAAACTCTCAAGCCGATTACGCTAAGAACGTACAAATGAGGCCCACGATGGAAGCTGACACATGAAATATGTGTAAAATCGTCTTAGAAATTTTAAGCCTCTCTCGACCGCTGTCTGAAAGCCTTTCTTGCGGGATTCTATAAGACAGAGTGATGGAGAGCAAAACTGGTCTCCTATACGAAGAGCTAGAAACGGGATTCAAAATGTAGTGACATGTATTGAAGAGTTTTGTACAAAAGGCACAGAAGAATTCATCTGAAACTTTTTTTTAAGAAAAATGATTATTTGTAGAATTCCATTTTCACTTTAAATAAAATTGCTAATATTTCACATACAGAAATCAGGCTATTGAGCATTTATTCAACCATTTTCCATCCATGTTGAATCACTATCATAAAGGTACTTTTTATTTTGAAAAATAATTATTTCTTTTATTTAATTATCATTATTATAATTATTAATAAGATTACTTCAATCAAACACCACCAATATGTTGCTGACTACAAATCAATTCATTATATTTCATCTGAACAAATTTTGTCTGATATAAATACAATAAAATATTGTCCAATATAAATAAGATCCATTGAGGTTGTTATACAACAAATGGATACCAGAGATACTAACATCTTATTAGTTGACAGACATTTTCTTAAAATTTTAGTAGAATGCAATTCTGATTGTTATTTCAAAATTGCAAAGAATGATACAATCCAACTTAAGTTACTATAACAAATTTAAATATTTAATGATATACATGTATAATGCTCATTTTTTGTTCATTTGTTTACCTAAATAAACATGAAAAATATACATTGTCTAGTTAAAACTAAATTAAATTTATGATGCATTTCCCTGTATTTGTCGAAAAAAGACGTATTATCATAAAATTAAAAAACTGTTTTTTTAACAAGCGGGTGTTTTTACTAGTTTTGTCTGTAAGTAATAAGATTAAACAAGATTGTTTTAAACAGTTAAACATGGCAATGGTTCTTATAAATGATGTTTTAAACTATGTTATAACAACTCTGGATGAAACCCATTAAAACAATGTTAGGTTCCGATGAGCCAGATACATATCCAAAGTAATAATTTTGGATGAAAACAAAAAGCATAACAAAATGAAGCCATGAATAATTTTGTCATTAATTTTTCTAAATGCTGACTTCTTGCCCAAGTATAAATTCATTTTGAAACTTAACTGGCATCATTTGATTGTTGAGGAAAAGAGGGTTGTCATTGTTGTAAAAACGCTGTGCATCTCTTATCTACTTAATGCAAGCCATGTATGGGAATTAACCAATCAATTTAATCCTAGATTTAGACAACATCCTCTAAATCAAGGGTCAGACCCCATGTGTACAAACAAGCCCCTTAAATATTGTCAAGTAATTCTTCCTAATTTCACAGCTAGTCCTTTACATAATATTTACCTATTCATTACCTATCAACAAAGTAAATGACACAATGTGTTATTCTTATGACACCTTTGTATTGACATATTATTGAATAATGAGAGAAGAACAAATAAAAGGAATGAATGATAAACAGAATAGAAAGAAGGACAAATAAACCATCATGCAGTAAAAACAGTATTAGTGCCACAATGTGTCAAGTTTACGACAGGTGTGCAGGAAACTTTAGGTACAATTTCCAGTCAACTGTAAAAATAAAATGTCAATTTCACATTTATAGTCATCAGCACTCTACAGGGGTAACGTACGTACCAGCAAGCCTCTATGTGAAAAATGAGGTGATTTTTTTTTAAATGCGATTTTTAAGTTTAATGAACATTTTCACACATTTTATGTTGTTGTTTTTTCAAATTAACAATATTGACATACCAATGTGAAAAAAACACTACAAAATATTTTTAATTCAACTTAAAACTCTTCATTAAGGAAATCACATTTGTAAGCAAAAAGATAATTGTTTAATTATAATGTATTGAAACAAATATAAATGCATATATAGATAACAAAACATTTCAAAAGACGATAGCTATAATCAAACATTTCATGAGAGCTAACTGAACCAAATTAATTTTTGTGAATATTCATGACATAAGATGACCAATCGAAATTTGAATATGAGAGAAAATGTTTAAACAATGACCTGTTTCAAACTAGGCCTTAGTACTGCTGTAGGTCAATGGCGACCACCAGACTATAGCAAGTATCGGAAATGTGCCAAGTTAAAATTGTAGATAGAAATCTTAAAGTCTCGGAGTTAAATCCCCGAACGAAGGATTAGACCTCCTTGCAAAACTATAATCTTCTTTAAAAGTTCATGGCTTGAAGTTTACGTAACATTTATAGAAAATAACCAAAGTTATTTATAAAATATGTCCGAAATGTATGAATGTTTATACATAGGTCGCTAAGTGTTCGATGTTTTGAATATATCACACAATCATACCAGTACAGTCATAGGAAAAGTGTTCTAGTGGACATCGGGGCAAAAATATTTTCAACATTTTTTTTCAAGTTGTTAAATACCCCTTAATGAGCAGAAACTTCAAAGAGTTTGTACATACTTGTAAAATTCTAATACAGGTAATAAGTAGTGGTCATCATGTAAGAATGCATTCAGTGGAAAAATTAACACCTGTGCGGAAGAAATGTGTAAAAGAGCAGTTAAACAGATAATTTCATTTTAATACCAAAATAAACCACCCCCTTTTTTTTGTAAAGATGACAGATTGCTACCACAGACACCACACATCACAGGGATTGTAGTTTTGTTATAATAACCGTACTTAAAAAGAAATTCAAAATGCTGAACACAAATGTGTGAGGGGTACAAAGGGTAAAAATGGGAATTTTATAAATATCACAAATCTATGTGTATAGGTTCAATTGGTTTTGTATGAAGGAAAATGAAGAAATAATAACAAATTTATTTTTCATGCTTTTCTAACCGACTGTTCATCTGCTGTATTCCCTTATATTTTGATCAGCAAATATATCGTGGTATACAGTCACAATTTAGGTACTAAAGGGCAGATTACTTTGACATTTCAAAACCACTTATGTTATATTACTAATATAAGACACTTATGGTTAATAAATATAGATTTAACAATAAACACTTCAAGTAATCAGACACTTCATAGCCAACAGTTTTCTTACTAACTCAAAGATTGTTTAATTCAAACATAAATGATGTATTTACAGTTATAACTAACTTTTCATCCTCTCATAATGAAGAGTTCTGTTACAACAAACGTGCCTCCCTAATGAAGAGTTTCATATCAATTTATAAAATTCTGACATTGAAATGTCTTCCCACTTCAATTTCTTTCCTTTTAAAAACAAGAGTGCAAATATAAATGAAAAGGCTCAACTAAAATAAACAGAGAGTTCATTTTTCGTCCAACATTGGTACAAACCCGAATGAAAATGACCATCACATTTGTATGAGCTAATTATAAACTCCGAGATGTGAGAAGTTTAAACAATTCTACAAATGAAGAGGGGAAAAATGAATATTGTGCAAATAAATCATGATTACCTTCGTTAAACAAGAATATGTACCGAAATCAAGGCTATATAAACGAGTATGTTGACTCGGGGAAATATAGAGTGTTTGGTCAAAATTTGCACTCTCTTAATTAAACACGAAATCCATCCTACCTTGAACTAAAGGCAGGAAAATATTACGCGATATTGACAATTAACCAAATTGAACAAACACGACCAAATATTTATTGTTTGACCCTCTGGTCATGAATGTATACAATCACGCCAAAAGTGACCACTTACAACAACCAAGAATTTCAGAAACACGATTCATATTCAAAATGACCTTGGATCGTTAGCATACTGACCTAAGTAGCGATGAAAAAACGTACGATAAGACACTATTACCCAAGCATTCAATTAAATTTGATGAAGAGTTTTACATTACAAATTTATTCAAACTGACCATTTCGTAAAATATTGACTCTGTATTTAATTACACAACCATGTGACGAATCAGAAAACACGGGTACATATCGAGTCCAGGCTGACCCTTGACGGGAATCACAAGTGTTTACTCGTCATTAGGAAGTCATTTAAACGAAATCAGTTACAATACAGATATTGAATATTTGTGGGCAAATAAAATTTTAACCAGCAGGTGTCCATTTTTTTTACCATATTTTTAATTGTCAGCGTTTTCAAGGATCGTGGAGTACCTCTCCATTATGTAACATCGTATTAATTGTATAAACGTGTTAGGCCAAGTTTAAGTAATGCATTTACAATAACAAATATATCTATATTTATTCAGCTAGGTACAGACATTTATAGAATTGTGTAGGTTATTTATAAATGAACTGGACCCCTTGGAAGCAGAAATAAAATTCCTGACTATCCCGGAACACAAATAAAGAAATTCCTAAATGAAATACAGAAAATAATATGGTAATACTCTAGATTGGTAAGTAATCTTCGTTTATATTATTGCTACATATATTTATCAATATTTATACCAGTTTTTTATGCGAAAGATTTCAAATGAAGAATATTTGGTGATTAGCTTCTAGAAAAGGCTCGTGACGTAAAATTATAAAAAAAGCAGATATACAAAGCCTAAAAAATGTCAAATTTGCAATTATTTATAAAATATATTTAAAGGCTGATCTAAATTTAATGTTCATGCTTTACTAAATTTATTGAGAAGTTATTCAAACATTACGTGATTTAAGGCAATTCCACAGTTAGCGTCTACGACAATACAACAAATATAGTCGGACCTCGTTTATGTGACAACCTTCAATCAGAATATTTTGTATTATCCGAAATAGATATCAGGTCCCAATGTATCATCTTAGGCATGTCAAATTAACACAGGCTATTCGAAAACCATGTATTATTTGAAATAAAGTTTCGGACCTGATGAATACGAATGAACAAGGTCCGACTGTAATTCATATAAATACAAATGATATGTTGAGGCCACTCGTCCAGCAGCCAGACGGCTGAGAATTTTCCTACCACTTACAATATATTCAGCTGCATCTGTCGACGTATTAGAGCGTTCCTCTTATTGACCAATAGAAACCATTCCTGTAATAATTTCTCTTCCTTCGCTTTGTTACTACCTGAAACCACGGAACAGAAATATAAGCATATAATCTTAACATGTCAGCCATATTGTTGAATATCTACAAACTAATATTGTACAACATCAGCAAAATATTGGGACTATCCTAGCAGTATACATACTTTTATACAGAGAATTGAAGGAAGGAAATTGAAACAAATCCATATTGCTTTTTTATTTATAAGCGATATACTAATTTCGCATCCAACCTGCGATTATTTAACAGAGGGTATAGTCAAATGAATGTTTTGTCAGAATTACATTCTTAGTTCACGTACCAATCAAAACTTCAAATTATGAAACACAAAATCAAAGGTTCCGTACAAAACTCTCACATATTAAACGTATGTAGTCTCATTTTCTCTCAAAATATGCTAAGTAATAATTTTGAGAAAATGGAATGTTACTGCTTTCAAACAAACTCGAAAACACAACATTGTAAGGTATATTAAAATTTCCTGGATCTGCAAAACATGAGTCCACTACATGCATTTCCTATTATAGCGCTAACTCGGCACATAGGTCAGATTAGAAAATACTGGTATCAGACACGTGGTTTTGGGAAACATGTAAGAAAAGTGACAAGGCAGTGTAGTCGAGTAATAACTTCCGTATGAAGGCAATTACAACAGATTTTCTCATATTTACGACTAATGATATTTTGTCCAAAAAAAAGACTAAACTACATCTCAGTCCTGATTAAGAAGCACTTAAAATAGTTTTGTGCCAAATCCTCCAAAATAGAAACATACATTATTTCATGTTTCTACTTTCTTACTGATTTTCGTTATGATTCTTTCACATTCACACATCTAATGAGTAAGATAAGTCGAGGGCTCGGTGCAAAACTTTTGTTAACTATGTATTTTCTTGCACAATAATAAAATGGAAAACATTATCAGTTGAAATATTAGGGGTTTATTCCAAGAAAACTGTGCAGTTCATTTCATCTCATGTAAAATTTTGCAAAATGTAGTTATAAAAGTTGTGCACCAAGCCCTCCATGTGTAATCTTCTTACAAAGGATGAAATTTGATGTATGATGCTGTATAATTTTATATAATGTTAACATATGAAATAAATTTACAAAAGAAAAACACATGAATACAAACAGTAGAATAGAACAGAACAAGATGCTTACGGTACATATTCTTGTCTGATGCTGGCAATAAAATGCAGCAGTTTTTTTAAATCTTTGCAAAATAACTTTTGCTGTTAGTCAAGCTCATACACAGATTTCTCAATTTCAAATTTACCCACAGAGAATTACTGTAAACTTGTTTAACAACGAGGACGGTTCACAGAAATCATGGAATCTCAGATAGGTTGGACCGTAAATCAGTAGAAAATTGAGAAAAAAAAGAGAAGCAATTAATGAAAGATAAATACAAATAGAAATAATGTACATACATATTTAGAAGAGTTATAATTTAAAGAACACCATGGCAATGGTTATGAGTAATATCTATTTCATGTCAAATTAAAAGAACAACAGCAACAACTCAAAGCATTACTCATACACATTCACAGTTCCAATACTTTGCTCAGAGAAAGAGGCAGATTATTGTTCAAGTTAATTCGAGTTTTAGCATTGAAAGCATTTGGCTGGTCGAGTAGGAAAACAATATGCATCAAAATACTTATTAAACAATCAGTGTTATCATTTCATAGTTATGTTTGAAATGTCAAGAAGTGAAAATATCTAAGAATGCCATTATAAGAAGGAAACCATGAAGCTGCATTCAAGATTTTGATAATATTTTGTAGACAAGTATGCAGCAATTTATTGTTTCCTACTTTCATATTTCAAAGGACTGACATCAATTCTGTCCTTTATTTCATCAATAATACTTGTCCTTCGTCCTATAAATACAACACAGAATGCAGAACAATTGTCACAACGGCAGGAAGAGATGTGCTTGAATCTAGGACCTCTCTCCTACAAGACTTCACCAATTGAGTATTATGTACCACTCATGCTATGCTCTGTTCTGAGCAGGTGGTTACTGAGACATGATGCATATTGGCGCAAGTTGTGTTTATCAGACGTCAAGGATCTATCTTGTCTATCAAATCTCTCTTTCGAAATTTTATATGCAACACCGAAACTTGACACTGACCTTAGTAAAGTTCAGGTATCAAGAACATAAGACAAAGATCTGATATTTCACATAGACAAAGGGACATAACTGCTACAATACGAGAGAATATGTACCATGTGAAAGGGAGGTAACTAAATACTTCCAACTTGAGAAATGGATGCAATGTAACATGGTCTAAGGGAGACAACTCTTTTTTAAGCATTATTTGTCATACACATAATATCTAAATTAGTTTGTACAATGCCAGAGACAAGTGCTGAATTAATGTTTGTGATTTTAATTTATATCATACAGACAGTTTATGTTGAATAGCAATTGTCCATTAATGAATCACTACATCCTTTAACTTTTAATTCCTGAAAATGTT